>VZRU01008643.1:10396-30873 GCA_013398155.1 Pedionomus torquatus
GAAAATTGGTTCATTTTACCTCAAACCAGGACACTGGGACAAGCAGAAAGATGTTTCTTAGTTCCACTTCAGCTCCTTTACCAAAAACAACTCCTGGAGTCTCGTGTTGGAGTCAGATCCGTATTAAAAGACATATTGTTGATGTACCTTGAAGCTGAATACATGAGGGACCTGGCTGGGAAGCTGTGAGGTGGTTTTTTTTCCATTGACAGTGTTCAGTGGAGAGAAACAACTCTATTGTTTTGCACAGGTTTTAAATCGGATTTGTTTCTTTCCCAGGTATATCAGATGAACTGGGGCCGTAAATACATTTATCACTAATTGCCATTTTGACTCGGCTCACCGCGCGTCTGTTCTGGCTTGCTTTGAGTAACGGCTGTTACAAGGACCACTAGAGCTTGGGATCGGTGATTTATATCACCTGAAACCCTGTTTTTCACATATTATAAAGCATTAGCCTCTGACCCTACGGGTTTGTGATGTATTAGCTGTTCAAAGCATGCTAGAGCTGATGTGTGGAGAGGATGGAATGCAGGAAAGCAATCAGAGTGATAGAGCAGGCGTATTTCATAATATTTTCAAACAGCAAAGTCCAGGGGTTTATCGAGAGGTTTTCAGACCTAATAATAGTAAAAATAATAAAAAACCCCCAAACCACTAAAAACTAGAAAAAGGAAGGTGACACCCATGTGGATGAGTTTTGGATTCAGCTTACCATGGCATTCTGTATTTAAAGAATGAGAGAATAGAGGAGACCTGAAAGCATAAAGACTTGTAAAAAATATCAAAATCCATAAAACATTATCTTCTTTCTAAATAATATTTTATATCTACGTGGCCAAAGATCTGAGAAAGAACCGAACCTAAACCTTTTGTCAGGGTGGGAAAGCTGGTTGCTCAGGTGAAACATTGGATTTGGGCATGAAGATTGATTCTGATTCTGTTTCCAGCAGATCCTGGATTCTTGGACTTCAGGGTCATGATCGGTGGCACAGAATCTAGTTGGAGGCCCATAACAAATGGGGTCCCCTGAGGGTCAGTGCTGGGTCCAGTCTTCTTCAACATTTTCATCAATGACCTGGATGAAGGGATGGAATACACCCTCAGAGAGTTTGCCAATGACAGAAAACTGAGAGGGGTGGCTGACACCTCAAAAGGCTGTGCCACCATCCAGCGAGACCTGGACAGGCTAGAGAGTTGGGCACAGAAGAACCTGGTGAAATTCAATGAGGGCAAGTGTAGGGTGAAGCACCTGGGGAGGAATAACCCCCTGTACCAGGACAGGTTGGGGGTGACCCAAACCATTCTGTGATTCTATGTTTTGGTAACAGACAAAATGTCAAAGGAGAGAGGAGGCTTTGGACTCCAGTTGTGGAGAAATAACTGAGGTGAGGCTTTTTGCTGCTGTTGATTCTGACTGATGACGAGCATTTACATCTCTGCTTTGCATGTGCACTATATATATCATAGAGTCATAGAATGGTTAGAGTTGGAAGGGACCTCAAAGATCATCCAGTTCCAACCCCCCTGCCATGGGCAGGGACACCTCCCACCACACCAGGTTGCTCCAAGCCCCATCCAGCCTGGCCTTGAACCCCTCCAGGGATGGGGCAGCCACAGCTTCTCTGGGAAACCTGTTCCAGTGCCTCACCACCCTCACAGCAAAGAATTTCTTCCTAATATCTAATCTAAATCTCCCCTTTTCCAACTTAAAAGCATTACCCCTTGTCCTATCACTACACCTCCTGACAAAGAATCCCTCTCCTGGAGCTCCCTTCAGATACTAGAAGACTGCTTGAAGGTATCCTGGAGCCTTCTCTGGATTGAACAGCCCCAGCTCCCTCAGCCTGTCTTCGTAGAAGTTCTCCATCAGTCCGATCATCTTGGTGGCCCTCCGCTGGACCCTTTTCAACAGGTCCATGTTCTTTCTCTATGGAGAACTCCAGAGCTGGACACAGGACTCCAGGTGGGGTCTCACGAGCGCAGAGCAGAGGGAGAGAATCCCTTCAGATACTGGAAGTCTGCTATGAGGTCTATCTGGAGCCTTCTCTAGGCTAAACAACCCCAGCTCTCTTATATACTATATATATGTGTATATGTATATATATATATATACACACATACACACCCCAATCTATTTGTGTGATAAGCAATATTCAGGAGAAAAGAAGCCATTTCCTTCACTTTGTCTATGTGCTTCTATATGTTTATTTCTTTTCTTGAAGGAGTTCTGTGTTCTGGGTCTGTGATTACACAGGGGCTGCTGAAGAAGATCTCGAATGCAGTGAGCACAAGTCTAATTATTTTGTTCACTAGAGGCAATAATTGGCTCATTCAGAAGTAATGAGATAATTCAGATGTAAATTCATTTTTTAGAGGGGAATTTTAATAATGGATAATCCAGGAAATTATATCGTGAATGAAAGAATATTTTGTTTATAAAAGGAACAAGTAATGTAACTACAGAAGGTTAGGGCCATTTCAACTCATTCACAGCTGGAAAGAAAATCTGGGAGATTGCTTTTGACTGCTGAATAAACCCGGTATGTTCTGAGATGTTATAGCACTGGGGTTTTAACAAGACGATTATCTGGTGAATAAGTAGCTCCAGCATTCACAGAACTTCTCTGTGGACAGGGCTGGGGTTTGTGGAGATGAAGGTTATGAAGAGAGCACGCGAGTGGCCGTGGTATCTTTTTATGGTTGGACTCCATGATCTCAAAGGTCCTTTTCAACGGTGAAGATTCTGTGATTCTGGAAACGTACCGGAATGCTTTAGTGAACAGAGTCTAAGCCCTAGCAGTTGTATGTTTTGATATTTTCTGTTAAATTTCTCTTTAGCATTCCTGGGAACATCCTTCAGGCAGTTTCAGTGAGCTGTGATGTGTTTTCCTCTAGAAATGTGGTTTTCTGTTTGAAGCCTTGTCCAGTTTTGGGCCCCTTACCACAAGAAAGATGTTGAGATGCTGGAGGATGTCCAGAGATGGGCAACGAAAGTGGTGAGGGGTCTGGAGCACAAGTCTTGTGAGGAGCAACTGAAGGAGCTGGGGGTGTTCAGTCTGGAGAAAAGGTTGCTCAGAGGAGACCTGACTCTCTACAGGCCCCTGAAAGGAGAGTGTAGCCAGAGGTTATTGGTCTCTTCTACCAAGGAACAGGCAATGGAACAGGTGGAAATGCCCTGGAGTTCCTCCAGGGGATGTTCAGACTGGATATTAAGAAAATATTTTTACACCAAAATGCTTATTAAGCCTTGGAATGGGCTGCCCAGGGAGGTGGTTGAAGTACCATCCCTGGAGGGATTCAAAAGATGGGTTGACACAGTGCTGAGGGACATGGTTTAGTGATGGTTTTTATCAGAGTTAGGTTGATGGTTGGACTAGATGATCTTAAAGGTCTTCCCAACCTGGACAAATCTATGATTCTGATTTTTTGAAGGGCTGGGATTGGCTTATTTACCATCATAATTTTATTTTTCTAATTCTCAAGTAGAACTGCTTTGTCCCATTTCCAGATGCAGTGTAGGCTTGCTTTGGGGCTTCTGATGCCCCAGAAGGCTTTTCCTGCCTTGTACTTTCAGTCTTGGGTTACTAAAGCTAAGTGCTGGTGTCTGGTGCAGTCCTTAGGAGCTGTGTGCTGGTGTCTGATGAAGTCCTTAGGTTGTCCAGAGAAGCTGTGGCTGCCCCATCCCTGGAAGTATTTAAGGCCAGGCTTGATGGGGCTTTGAGCAACCTTCTCTAGTGGGAGGTGTCCCTGCCCATGGCAGGAGGGTTGGAACTGGGTGATCTTCAAGGTCCCTTCCAACTCTAACCATTCTATGATTCTATGATTGTGAGTACAAGGCAGGTGCCCCCCTTCTACGTCAACACAGAATCATAGAATGGTTAGAGTTGGAAGGGACCTCAAAGATTATTGTGTTCCAACCCCCCTGCCATGGGCAGGGACACCTCCCACCACACCAGGTTGCTCCAAGCCCCATCCAGCCTGGCCTTGAACCCCTCCAGGGATGGGGCAGCCACAGCTTCTCTGGGCAACCTGGTCCAGTGCCTCACCACCCTCACAGTAAAGATTTTTTTTCTTAATATCTAACATTTTAGACTCTTGTGTCTGTTATGCTAGGGATTTGGATGAATAGACAAACATGTTTAAGAGGTGGAATCAAATGGAATTAAGGCGATTCACTTCTTGATGGACACGTTACGTGGTGGCATGCCAGCTTCCACTGGAACGTGGGCAGGAGCATGGGTAGGGGAACAGAGGGGAAAGCAACATCTGGCAGGTGGGACCAAGCTGGGAGAATCAATCTGTGCTTTTGGAAAGCAGGTGTAGGGAGAGAATATGTGGAACGGTTTAGTTTTTGTTGGAGTGTGTGGAAAAATCAAACAGATGACTTAAGCAGTGGGCGGAAGGTTTGAGATAACGAGCCTCGTTGAAGGACCCTAGATTGGATCAGAAAATACCCTTTTGGTGCCTTTCTCTAGGACATTGCTGCTGCTTTCCCCCTGATGTTGTCCTTTGCCTCACCTTCTGCTTTCTTTTGCCTTTGCAAGTGCCTGAGCTGTGAGTTGTATGTCAAGCCCTTCTCGTTTGTCCTGTGCCGAAGAGCTGTGACTAATTGTAATCAAGCCCGAACTGTCGTTCTGGTTCATCAATGTCACGTTTAGCGTCGTTCCCGTTCATCAATGTCACGTTAACGGTAAACCCGAACTCCCTGATTATGAAAGTGGATGGAAATCACAGCTCCGTGTGTGGCCGAAGAGCTGCTCATCAGCGAGGTTTTTCAGGGGGCCCGAGAGTTTAACGCAGGGCTAATCAAGGGTTAATCAAGGGCTTGTAACTGTTTTCTCTGCTCCTTCTTACCCTCACGCTGTTCAATCACGTTAACACGTGCCTGCGTTCCTTGTTTTTGTTTAAGGCATCCTCTTATCAGGGCTGGAGCAGAAACTGGGTTTAGGCTGCGGCATTTGTCACATGGACGGCTCAGGCCCTCGATTTTAACGACACAAAGAGTTTAAGAATGGGTGTTTAAGACTGGGAAGGTCTCAAATCATTAACAAGGGGAGGGTGTAGAAGCTGGGTTTTGTGCCCAGAACCAGGCGTCAGAGTGCTGCCCGGTGTATCCCTAGGATAAATCTTCACTGCGTTGTTAATCTGAGGGTTGCTTGATTATTGCCTCTATTTTTTCCCGTTTCCCCATGTTTCTACCTTTGCCACTACCTTAGAGAATCATAGAATGGTTAGTGTTGGAAGGGAACTTAAAGATCATTGAGTTCCAGCCCCTCTGCCATGGGCAAAGATACCTCCCACCACACCAGATTGATCAAAGCCCCATCCAGCCTGGCCTTGAACCACTGGGAGGATGAGGGAGCTGGGGCTGTTCAGCCTGGAGAAGAGAAGGCTCCGGGGAGACCTTCTAGCAGCCTTCCAGGATCTGAAGGGAGCTCCAGGAGAGCAGGAGAGGGACTCTTGGTCAGGGAGTGGACCATTAGGATGAGGGGTAATGATTTTAAACTGGAAGAGGGGAGATTTAGATTGGATATTGGGAAAAACTTCTTTGATGTGAGGGTGGTGAGGCACTGGAACAGGTTGCCCAGAGAAGCTGTGGCTGCCCCATCCCTGGAGGGGTTCAAGGCCAGGCTGGANGGGTTCGAGTCCAGGCTGGATGGGGCTTGCAGCAACCTGGGGTGGTGGGAGGTTTCCTTGCCCATGGCAGGGGGGTTGGACCTCAATGATCTCTGAGGTCCCTTCCAACTCTAACTATTCTATGATTCGGTAATTCCAGTGCAGAAAGAGGAGCATTCTGGTAATTTATTAATAATTAACTGAAATTGCAAGTTAACCAACAGTGGTGGCCAGTAGCACAATGGCAGAACAAAGCTAAGCCAGACACCAAATTAAACACCTGTGTAAACCCCTGAATTTTTCCACACTCAGAAAAGTATATTTATGTGCTAGAGCTATATACAAAGTTAAGTAGAAGCACGTGTCATTAAGACTGCAGTGGTGGAAGAAGCATTGAGTTGGACTCTTCTCCCGAGGAACAGTCAATAGAGCACGAGTAAACGGCCTCAAATTGCACCAGGAGAGGTTCATATTAGATATTTGGAAAAGATTTTGGGGTTGTCAAGCGTTGGAGGAGGCTGCCCAGGGAAGTGGTGGAGTCACCATCTCTGGAGGTATTTAAAAGCTGGGCAGATGAGGTGCTGAGGGACATGGGTTAGTGGTGGGTTTTGTCAGTGCTAGGTTTGTGGTTGGACTTGATGGTCTGAAAGGTCCATTCCAACCTGGACAATTCCATGATTCTGAAGGGGTTGGTCTGGCATTTTCTGCACTAAAGACCAGGCTCTTTCCAGTTGAAGTGAGTTGATCAAGGCCCTGCTGTGTTAGAACCGCAGATTTTCCTCAGTTTCTGCCTGCAGTGCGTTCTCCAGAGTTTTTTACCCAACTTTGAGTGTTACAGTTGAGTCAATAACTGCCGTGGACTTCACCGGCACTACACTTAATTAATGACAGACCACGCAAGCCTCGTTAAAGTGAAGAAAAAAGACTGTCATATGGTATTTGTCAGTCGCAGATCTGCTCTGTCGAGGAGAGTTACGTTTAACCTTTAACCAGTTCTGATGGCAGCTAAAAGGTGCTTCCATCCTCTTTAGCTGTCATCAGCCCCAGTTAAAGGTTAGCATCTTGCTTCTGGCACCAGGGACCTGCCGGGGCACCATTGTCTTCTCCAGAGACCTACAGATTTCCTAGCTGTACCCTCCAAACAATATGTGAAAAGAAAAATATAAATAACAGAAGCACACGTGTAGGAAACAACTAATTGCTGCCTGCAATTCATTAACAAGTCCTGGGTTTAATTGGAGTCCTTAAACCAGAAAGCCCTGGTGGCTTCTTTACCCTGGTGTCTTGCTTCCAGTGCTGACGTAGTCACTTGTCAAAGACACCGCTCTTCAGGAATAGGCTCAGTCCCTTGTTTTCCTCCTTTGCTCTTCTCTGTCTTTTTTGGGGGGTGTGTTTGTAGTAGAATCTATTCAAAATCGTATTTAATGGATCTGTTATCTGGGGTGGGACTTTTCAGGGTTTGGCATCTCCTGCCTCTGACTCCTTCCAGCTGAAGCAGGAGACGAATAGAGCCCTGGTTTAGGAGCTTTGAGCAGCTGGAAGAGGAGGAGGAAAGGGATGATGGAAGGAGACCTTCTGTTTGACGACTTGCAGTGCTTAATGCAGAGATGGGATGAAGAGAATGAGAGAGAACCTCCTTTTGTTATCCTCTGAAGTCTCTGGTGGCGTGGAAAGTTTTTGGTGTCAAGAATCCACGGTGAAGGTGAATCACAGAAGCTACTTGCAAAACTAAATAGACTTTAGAATTCAGGAGCATCCTCCAAATGGCCATAGCAGCATCTGTGGGTGAAGGCATCATACTGGAGCTCAACAAAGGCAGGTTGTAGCTACAGAGTTCGTGTCTGGGTCTAAAATCAGCTTAGATTTGGGGTTAGTGGCTGCTGACCCGCAGTTTTAAAGCTGTAGTGAAGTCTGGGAGGTATCAAAAGAGCGTAACTTGGAACACGGAGGGATCACCTGAGGACAGAAGGATGGTGTTTTCCTTTCTCAGCAGGTACTTTTATATCTTTCATGTCATGAGGAGTTACAGAGTTGTACTTGTAGGAAAATCACTGCTACCAAAGGAAAGTTGTTCTTTAAGCATAAATAACGTGTTGATACCTGTTTCTCCAAGACTTCAGTTGAACCCAGAATCCTTGTAGAAGGTTTCTAAATCGTAAACAAGCAGCATCCTGATCCGCTTCATTTTTGCAAGCTGCCCCGGGTTGATAGATTCAAACTAAAACATTACCTTTTTCTTACAATATCCACCTATAGGGGGGGGGAAAAGAAAAGTAATAGCAGGTTTTGGGACAATTCATTTATCAATGAATCGTTGCTGAGTTTTTCCTCGAACGGGAACACGGGGGAAATGAAAGGGAACGACACAGTTTACAAACAAGAATAATTTCAGTTGTTTATACACAATTACATCTCTGCTCCCTAAGGAAACCGTGGAAGGAACATGGTGAGTTTTAGCACAGCTTTATTTTTATAAACAGGTTTTTTGGGGGATTGGTTTTCTTTTTTTTTTTTTTTTTTTTTTTTTTGGTTTAATTGCTGAGTTGGGGTTGTGTTTGTTACTGACAATTCCCAAGGCTTTTTTTTTTTTTTTTTGCAAACAGTACAATCTCCTGAACCCAGGCACGATTTAGTTCTGTATTTTCCTTCTCCTGGTTATACTCTGTTTTTTCTCATCTCTTTTCTTAAACTCATTTAGTCACTGAGTTCCCATTTATTATGCTAACTCTCTTTTCTTGAGACCATTCGGAGCTTTATAAATTAACAAAACTGAAAGCTAAAAACCGCCACTTTTCTCTTAACTGCTCTCATATAAGGGCTTTTGAAGTATTATAGAAATATTCCTAATTAGTCAGTGTAAGCCTTGTGTAAGCGTCTTAATGTTAAGTCAATTTTAGAGAATTATAAAAGAAGGAGCGGAGAGGGTTGTTTTTTTTTTTTTTTTTTCTTCCTTTTTNCGGGGGCGTGTTTTTTTTTTTTTTTTTTTTTCTTCCTTTATGTGCAATTCCAAAGGCTGTATTGTAAAGCCTGGCTCTTTCAGCTGTCTTGGACGTGTCCTCGTCCACATCATCCAAATGTCCTGTCCAGAATTCATGGACAGGCAAAACCCACAGTGTCTCTGCATGGGAGAACCTCAGCATCTCAGGCTTCCATACTTTGGGTACAAAATCCTTTGGTTTAGGGTCAATTACCACGCAATTACGGACTCTTCCTGCTTGCTTTCTCTGACTTTGTTTGACTTCTCTTTGGTTTCCTGCCGTCTGTGTCATTTCTTGTGGGCTTTTTGCCTGTGCAGTGGAGGAGGATTGCACTGAAGGGAGACGCTGTTTTCTTTTGTGGTTCCTCCTTGCAGCGTTCTCCTCTCCTGCTCCAGCATTTTGCTGTTTATCCAGGAGCCGAGATTCCGTGGCAAAAATTAGCCTCTGCCCTAGGGTAGTAGCAGAGGGAGGAAGTATGGAATCATAGAATGGTTAGAGTTGGAAGGGACCTTAAGAATCATCGAATTCCAACCCCCCCTATGGTGGGCAGGGATCCTCCCATGAGACCAGGTTGCTCAAAGCCCCATCCATCCTGGCCTTGAACACATCCATAGCTGGGGCATTGGAATCCTGGAATTGTCAGGGTTGGAGCAGACCTCTAGAGATCACCCAGTTCCACTCCCCTGCTAAAGCAGGGTTGCCCAGAGCACATCACTCAGGACTCAGGAGCCTAGAGGAGAGCAAGAGAGGGACTCTGTCAGGAAGTGTAGTGATAGGACAAGGGGGGATGGTTTTAAACTGGAAGAGGGGAGATTTAGATTGGATATTAGGAAAAAATTCTTTACTGTGAGGGTGGTGAGGCACTGGAACAGGTTGCCCAGACAAGCTGTGGATACCCCATCCCTGGAAGTATTTAAGGCCAGGCTTGATAGGGCTTGGAGCAACCTGGTGTGGTGGGAGGTGTCCCTGCCCATGGCAGGGGCGTTGGAACTGGATGATCTTCAAGGTCTTTTCCAACCCTAACCATTCTATGATTCTATGACTGCATCCAGCTGGGGCTTGAAGGTCTCCAGAGAAGGGGACTCCACATCCTCCCTGGGCAGCCTCTGCCAGAGAATCATAGAATCATTCAGGTTGGAACAGACCCTTGGGATCATCGAGTCCATCAACCCCACTCTACAAAAGTTCTCCCTTACACCAGATCCCCCAACATCACATCTCAACAACTCTTCAACACATTCAGGGATGGTGACTCAACCACCCCCCTGGGCAGCCTGTTGCAGTGCCAGGGATAGTCCAGTGCTGCCTTGTCATGCATCTCCGCTGCTGGAGGTAGATCCTCAGCTATACCTGACCCAACAGGCAACAAAGGGATGCGCAAGGATGGACTCCCCTGGCTTAGCACACAATTTCTTCCATCCCTTTTGGAACCCTTCCCACAGGATTCAGTGGGATTGTGACCTGGTTTTGGTAGCGCTGGCTTGGGAAGAATGGAATGATGCTACCCATCAGTAATCTAGGAGCTATTTTATATATTAATCCTAAAGCAGGGAAAATGAGCAGCTATGAGGTGCTTTTCATCCTCGTTTCTATTCTGTTGCCTCCAATTATGGTACTGGAGGAAAAGCTGAGTTAATAAAGTCATGTCTGTGCTGGGGTAAGAATATAGGATAATATCAACTATTCCATTCATTTCAGGACCCAGTGGGAACTTCTTAAATCTCGAGTGACCTGGGAAATAAACGTGTTTCTTTGTTTTCTCTTGTTCCCCGCCCCCCGTCTCCGTAATCCTTTCAACTTGTGCATAACTGGATTTCTTGCAAAACCCTTTCTTTGGCACAATGACCTATCTTAGTGATTTCCACCAAACACTCATTACCCTTTTGTGTGCAAAGCCATTTCCCTAAATTCTCCAATTCCAGCTTCTTGGTTTCCAAGGGCCTGTTTCATTTCTCTCTCTCTCTCTCATTTTTTTTTTCTTTGCTATTAACAGGAATTTCTGAATACATCTCCTTGCAACAAATTAAATGAGGTTACAGCTCGGTGTCCCGTCTGTACAAGAGCTTCAGCTCCTCTTTGTGTCTTGAATCTTTGAACTTTGGCTTTGTCCTTTTCGGTTGTTGTTCTCTGAATGCTTTGGCACGAGGACGAAATTAAAAAGCACTTTAGCTGTTGCTGAATGGTAGGTGATGTCGAACCCCCTTCTTGAAATGGAAATGAAAGCCCTGTCTTTTTTACATCCCTTTTCTTAAGCAACAGGATATTGATCCTCTGGGTTGAAGTCTTAAAAAAAAAAAAACAAAAAACAAAAAACAAAAAAACCCAAAAAAACCCAAACCACCAAAAAGCTGCTCTGTTATCTTCCCAGTTTATTTTTCTGGAGGAGCGTGTTTTAGTTATCTTTGCGTTTAGCGGTAGGAAAAGAACATGGAGATCAGACTTAGGTTATTAGGGGGATAAATCTTGTGCTTCATTCTGTGCTTTCTTATTCTGCCTTGTACCGGTGATAAAAGTGAGGGGATCTGAAGCTGAGCTTTGTCTGAAAGGTGGTGTTTTTTTCTTTTTTCAGCAGGGGAAAAAGGTTCCCATTAAATGCCTACCTGAGATGAAAGTGCGATGCATGAAAACCGTTGATGTGTTAAGCCCAAGCCAAGCTTGGGTCCTGTTTTTGAGTTTCAGTGTGTTGTGTCCAAATCTCTGTGCGGGATCTTCATCCCTGCACTGGTCCAGCCCTTCCAAGGGGTCATAGTCTTCTGGTGACCAACATGTAGGAGCGAGGTGGGAACTTGTGGAGTTGGACCCATATCCTGAGTTGTGGTGGCTTTTCACAGCAGCGAGTCTGAGATCTGGGACTCATATCCATATAGAATTCTTGGGAATTTGTTTAATTCCTTACTGCTAACAGCGTGTTGAAACCCTCCCTGACTTGGCTCCATCGCTCTCTGCCCAGCTCCAGAGCGTTCACGTTAGTGAAAGGGGAAAACCCAGCTCCTCTAGACTTGGCGTCTCCTGCAGCGTTTTGAGTGTCTCGTGTAGCACGGGATTAAAATTTAAATAGTTGAGGTTGGTCGGGGAAAGAAGCGACGCAGCATCCCTGGGTGGTTTTGCGATCCTGTGGCGGTACCGTCACACGCTGATGCGGTGCCGAAGCATATGGATCTCCATATGGTGACTCTTTCTGCTTTCCCACCACCTGCACTCGAGCTGATTTGCAGTCGTTGAATTTGCCCGAGACTTAAAGCAAAAGTAGTAGAGCGGCGAAAGAAGATTGGGGTGGTAAAGACTGAAGTTTTCCTTGACTTAACGGTTGTTACAGTAATTACTAGATGAAGAAAAGAAAATAATAAACAAATGGATTTAATGAGGGAGTCGGTAATCCGAGAACAAGTGTTTCCAGCACCTCATTAGCGGGGGTGCGGTGGGGTCTCCATACACTTTCTTGTCTCCAAAAAGACAAAGTAATTTTTGTTTTGATCCAGCTCGTGTGAAAAAATGGGATTAAAGTGGGTTGATCATCTTTAATACTGCTCACTGGTTGACGCGTGCGTTCCTGGTTCACAAATAACGATGTGATGTGTGATATTTGTGGTTCTAAATTATAACAAAGGAAAGAAAATACATAGAATCACAATCATAGAATGGTTAGAGTTGGAAGGGACCTCAGAGATCATCCAGTTCCAACCCCAAGGCAGGGACACCTCCTACTAGGGAAGGTTGCTCCAAGCCCCATCCAGCCTGGCCTTGAACCCCTCCAGGGATGGAGCATCCACAGCTTCTCTGGGCAACCTCTTCCAGTGCCTCACCACCCTCACAGCAAAGAAGTTCTTCCTAAGATCCAATCTAAATCTCCCCTCTTTCAGTTTAAAACCATTACCCCTTGTCCTATCACTACGGTTCCTGACAAAGAGTCCCTCTCCTGCTCTCCTGTAGGCTCCCGCGAATGCTGTGCCATGGCCTTTATTCCATGAGGCTGAGATTATTTATTATATAAATATAATGTAAAAAATGATCATAGTCTCAAGCTGCTTCCAAATTAGACACGATTAAAAAAAAAAGACATTAAATATCTGTATAATTGCTTTATTGGGTGAGATCATTGTGGTGATGTTTTAGAAAGGCTTCCATTAGTTTTGGGACATGCAGTTGCCTAAATAAGCTGGTGAAGCTCAGCTGGGTGTAGATAGCACGGATCTGCAACATTGATCAAAGAGAACTTGTTTATAGGAAGAACATGGACCTATTGGAACCTTTTTTTTTTTTTTGTAATCATATGTATACCATATCTCATTTTTTTAACGTTGTTTTGGAGTTGGGTTTTTTTGAGTAGCATCATGTGTGATTTTGCAGGAAGTGGTCCTTTTGACACTGTAGTATTTGTTAGGCTTTGTTCTGGTGTCGGAATTGGAGAGAGAGAGAGAGATGTTCTTTAAACCTCTTAAGTTCTTTGCTGTGAGGGTGGTGAGGCACTGGAACAGGTTGCCCAGAGAAGCTGTGGCTGCCCCATCCCTGGAGGGGTTCAAGGCCAGGCTGGATGGGGCTTGGAGCAACCTGGTGTGGTGGGAGGTTGGAACTGGATGTTCTTTAAGGTCCCTTCCAACTTTAACCATTCTATGATTCTACGTGTAATATTTTATAACCCAAGGGAAGAAGTGCAGGAGATCTGCTTTCCGGTACTACTTGCTGCTGGCGTTTAAATCATGCCACAGACACTGTGTGTGGCCGATATCAGCTGTATCAGACAGGGTTTTAATGTATATTGGATGGTGTTCAGGCTCTAAATGTTGAAGGCAGTTTAAGGAGTTGAATGGAATAGGTAATGACTTCAGGACAGATCAGAAGAGATTCGTTTTTGCTGTGTCTATGCAATTATGGCTCCGCGGAGACCTTCTAGCAGCCTTCCAGGATCTGAAGGGAGCTCCAGGAGAGCTGGAGAGGGACTCTTGGTCAGGAAGCATCATGACAGGACAAGACGGAACACTTTTAAACTAGAAGAAGGGAGATTTAGATGAGATATTAGGAGGAAATTCTTTGCTGTGAGGGTGGTGAGGCACTGGAAGAGGTTGCCCAGAGAAGCTGTGGCTGCCCCATCCCTGGAGGGGTTCAAGGCCAGGCTGGATGGGGCTTGGAGCAACGTGGTCTGGTGGGAGGTGTCCCTGCCCATGGCAGGGGGGTTGGAACTGGATGATCTTTGAGGTCCCTTCCAACTCTAACCATTCTGTGATCCTATGATTTTGCGAGAGCCTTTCTTCCCAAGTAACTGCGCCTGGAAAAAAATCTGTCGTGCATTTACTCTGTTACCTCTTACTTTATTTAAAAGCCCCGGGTTTTCTGTTCACTTCCAACTAGAAGAACTGAAAATAGCTGCAGACTGAAAATTTTGTATATATTCTTTTATTACGACTGAGCGTACTCGAGGTCTTGGGGATCAGTCTTTATTTTTCTCACTGCTAAAAAGAAATAAATAGAGAAGTCCCATGAAATGATCTTGTTGCTGCTGCTGTTCTCTTTCCAACCAATGTACCCAACTTGCAGTCAAACTACCTTTTTAATGTTCCTCTCACCCAGCGGTTCGGTATCTTTCCCTATAGAGGACAGGTTTTAGTGCACCAGCCCAGGACGTATCAGGACACGGAGCAGAAAAGGAGCGAATCATTTGATTTCCCAAATGTTTTAGCCTCTTGTGATGAAAAGAAGCAGCTCATCTCCTGGGAAGGTCTTGGGCTGGGCTGATTCTATAAATGCTCCCCATGTGTGTGTGTGTACAACAGCAATTAGTTAAGTCATTAAGTCGTTAAAATGCAGTCGGTTGCCCGAGCTTTGGAGCTCGCCACCAGGTATGTTGCTCTCTCCTCCCAAGTTACAGATGACAGGACAAGGGGTGATGGCTTCAAGTTGCGCCAGGGGAAGTTCAGGTTAGATATTAGGAAATATTTCCTTCCTGAAAGGGTTGTCAGGTATTGGAATGGGCTGCCCAGGGAGGTGGTTGAGGCACCATCCCTGGAGGTATTCAAGAGAGAAGTTGACTTGGTGCTCAAGGATATGGCTTAGTGTTGGGTGGGGTGGTGTGGTGTTTATGGTTGTTGGGTTTTTTGTGTGGGTGTTTTTCGGGTTGTGGTTGGTTGTGTGGATTTTTTGTTTTTTTTTTGTTTGTTTGTTTGGTGTTTGTTTGTTTGTTTGTTTGTTTGGGGTTTTTTTTGTTTTTTTTTCTCTTTTCCCCCCCATTGGTTGGACTAGATGATCTTAAAAGGTCCCTTCCAACCTAGGTGATTCTGTGATTCTGTGATTCATGGATCAGCCTAGTTTTAATGAAATCCAGTCTCGTTGAATCACTGAGCTTGCTTTCTCCAAGAAGGCTCTTTACAGGGACCTGACGGATCACCTCTCCAGTGCTTCCAGACGTCCTGGCTCTCTAATTCTTCTCCGTAACGAGTTTTGTGCTGCACGATAAAATATTCATGTTAAAATAGGTTCTAAACTAATTACCCGCAGCCAGCAGTTGTGGGTGCAGTCATTTGCTGTTAGCTCGGCTCAAGTTAATGGCTTGTATTTCGGNTCCCCCCCATTGGTTGGACTAGATGATCTTAAAAGGTCCCTTCCAACCTAGGTGATTCTGTGATTCTGTGATTCATGGATCAGCCTAGTTTTAATGAAATCCAGTCTCGTTGAATCACTGAGCTTGCTTTCTCCAAGAAGGCTCTTTACAGGGACCTGACGGATCACCTCTCCAGTGCTTCCAGACGTCCTGGCTCTCTAATTCTTCTCCGTAACGAGTTTTGTGCTGCACGATAAAATATTCATGTTAAAATAGGTTCTAAACTAATTACCCGCAGCCAGCAGTTGTGGGTGCAGTCATTTGCTGTTAGCTCGGCTCAAGTTAATGGCTTGTATTTCGGTACAAATAGTCCCTCCTGGCTGTTTCCTGTCACTGATTTTTATCCTAAATGGAATTTCCATATGCGTCTGGAGTTAATTCTTCTGACATCCAAAGGAGCTTTGTCCTTCTACTTCTGCACCTCGTGTGAGAAGAGGAGGATGTGTTATGTGTTATGCAGCTGCTGCAGCTGCCTTTTCCTTCGAAGTGATTGTCAAGGAGGTCTTTCCTCTGCATGCCCAGCTTGTTTTTACTGCGTGCATTTTTAGCAACGATAATAAAACATACAGGCATTCTACGCAGAATCACAGAATGGTTAGAGTTGGAAGGGCCCTTCAAGATCATCCACTTCCAACCCCCTGCCATGGGCAGGGACACCTCCCACCACACCAGGTTGCTCCAAGCCCCATCCAGCCTGGCCTTGAACCTCTCCAGGGATGGGGCAGCCACAGCTTCTCTGGGCAACCTGTTCCAGTGCCTCACCACCCTCACAGCAAACAAGTTCTTCCTAATATCCAATCTAATTCTCCCCTCTTCCAGTTTAAAACCATTCCCCCTTGTCCTGTCACTCCACTTCCTGACCAAGAGTCCCTCTCCAGCTCTCCTGGAGCTCCCTTCAGATCCTGGAAGACGTGAACAGTCAACATGCAGTTGACTGTTCTGTTTGGGTGTTGCTGTTACGCAGAGGAGGTGGAAAAAAAAAAGATATCTAGTGGCAGGACACAAGTAAAATAATCTCAACATTTATCTGGAGGTATCAGGTTAAACTGGCATCATTAGAAAATCCTGCGTTGATTTCAAGCCTTGAAGAGGAATATGATAGATGGAGGCCGACCAAACTGGTGCTGAGTTTCAAAAGGGCTAATGAGTTTTATAATTTTCATCGTGATATTTATATGGCAATCCAAACCTTCAGGATATATTTCCTCCCTTCTTTTCTCAGAGACAAGCTTGTATTAAAAATATTGACAGCTTTTAATCTCTTAATATGACCATATGTCCACCTACTGTAAAAATGTCACTAAATGTATGGAAGTCATTTTGACTAATCACATGTCCGTATGTCTAATTGCTGGGGAGATCAAGGCCTCCAAGTACTAACGTGGAAATAATTTAGAAAAGTATATATTTATTATTTTTTTTTTTAAGTCTTCATGTTTATAGCAAGTAATTTAAACAGATTGCAGGGGGGGAGGGAAATCTGCTTTGGTCTGTAGTATTTTTTTTTCCCACGTTAGTCCTAATGGGACTGTTGTAATCTGACATGTCTGTGAAATTCATCTAGACATTTACATTTCCTATAGATTCAGAAGTGTGTCTTACAGAAATGAAGACAGGCTCTTCCTACAAGTACCTAAAGCTACTTGATACCTGTAAAAAATTGTTTCAGTTAAACTTTGTCGGATATACAGGTTTCATTCAGTCTGGTTGATGTTCTTCAACTCCCCCGTACCCCACCCGTGTTGGGCGCACCCTTGGAGTGCTCTTTAGGAGCAGAGGGGCTTTGACCCGCGGGGCAACAGCTTCACAATCTTAGAGGGTTTGAAAGGAGATACGGTTATTCAGTGCTGGACGCACACGGGATCGCTCCCAAGGGTGTGTGTGCCGAGCACAATCATTTTCTGGGGTTCTATGCCCTAAATATTACATATTTATGAGATTACATAATGTGCCTATACATATTCAGTAGCTCTCACCACTTTGTATTAAAATTAGTTCTCCACCCCTTTGTGTCTGCACCATCCTTCTTGGTAGTGGTCGTTGGAGGTCTCAGGGATGAAGTCAGTAGTCTTCTTCACCGTAAACTTTTCTTCCTGGGTGTCTTGCGCAAGCTCAGATCTTCCCTGGAGCTCGTCCAGGCCTCGGGTCTGGTTTTGGTGAGTTTTGTGGCCTTGGCTTCTGTTTTAGCATCATGGAATCATAGAATCCTCCAGGCTGGAAGGGACCTCCAAAGGTCATCTAGTCCCACCTCCCCGCAGTCGCAGGGACGCCCCCAACTAGACCAGGTTGTCCAGGGGTCATAAATATCTTCAATATTTATGAAATTAAGGAGTAGTTAAAGGAAACCCTTTTCTCCTGGCAACGCAGACTGGTCCGCCTGTGATGTGTTTCCCTTTCTCCTTTTCCAAATAATCCCTCTCTCTGCGGAGCGTGAATATCCAGAAAAGCATGAAGTGATGCAGCTTGAAGGTCTCGTGCTAGAAGCGGGAGGAACACACCGAGTCCTTTAGACTGGGACTTGATGGAATACAAGTTTTGGGGGTTTTTGTTCCTTTATTATTTTGTATTCTTGAATGTTCTTGTTTCGTAAATACGGAGTTTACTGTGTGCTCTCTCTGAAATGCTCATCCCTCTCAGAGGGTTGTTGAAGGGATGATTTTCTGCTACATGAAAGATGACTGATAGAAAGTAGAAATTGATATCTTGATCGTGGCTGTGCTCTCAGGCATTTGATCAGCGGTGTATCAGTGATAATTTCTTCAATATCCTCTTGATTTGGGGAAAAAATAACCCTGTCTTTTTAGAAGTGAGTGGAATGAATGGTATCTGACCAAGAGATGAATGTAGATTTTAAATTCAGTTGATAGCAGCTATATTATGGGGTTTTTTTTTGCTTGATTTTCTAGGAAATGAGTCCTATCATAAAGGAAATGATACCTTTATGGTCCTTCTGTCTCTCCCTCCCCACTAATGTGATGGATATCAGCCAAATCTGAAAGAAGCAGGAGATGCAAAGACAAACACAGTTCTTGGGGCGGGTGTGTGGGGGTGGAACTTAATATTGGCAATGGCACAGAGGAGGAAAAACGAGGCACAACTTGGCTGCTCTGATGAGCAGACGCCACTGGCCAGGGCTGAGACACAGAGCTTCAAACCCACCCGTGTTTGATGGTGTCTCCTGAGCAGATGTTGTAGGGAATGTAAGGAGATTTATGGATATTGCAGTGAGGGAAACTGAAGGGACGCAGGAAACGCATCTGTTTCTCTAAGTGTTGATTCTTAAACATATTTTGGAACTAGGAGTGGAAATAACATTTAGTTTCTACAGTGCATCGTTGCTATAGACTTCGAGCTTGATTTTTCATGTGTTCAACATCCTCCACTGTAGGCAAAGCAAGCTCCAAGCGAGCAGTAGAAGTGCTTTATGTTTCTCAAGTCAACATCCATCCCCTTGTACTTCTTTCTTCCACCCCAGATCTGTGATTTCTTACTAACCTGTGTGTTAGTATTGAATCATAGAATCATAGAATCCTCGAGGCTGGAATGGACCTCCAAAAGGTCATCTAGTCCCACCTCCAGGCAGTCGCAGGGACACCCTAAACTAGACCAGGTTGTCCAGGGCTTCATCAAACCTCACCTTGAATATCTCCAAGGAAGGGGCCTCAACCACCTCCCTGGGCAACCTGGTCCAGTGCTCAACCACCCTCAGTGTAAAGAAATTTTTCCTACTATCCNTGGACCCGCTCCATCAGGTCCATATCCTTCCTCTCTTGAGGGCTCCAGCCCTGCACACAGTGCTCCAGGTGGGGTCTCACCAGAGCAAAGTGGCAGAATCAGTATTGAGAAGCAGGGACCTTGATTTCAAGAGACTTTTAACGTGAACACCCCCGAGGTTGCTGAGGCTGCACACCGTGCTGGCATTCTTTGGTAGATGCCCCGTCCCTGGGAACAGTCAAGGTCAGGTTGGACAGGGCTCTGAGCAACCTGATCTTGTTGAAGATGTCCCTGCTCATGGCAGGGGCATTTGGACGTACATGACCTTTAAAGGTGCCTTCCGACCCAAACCATTCCATGAGTCTTTGAAGGACAGGTCTGTCTTGGGGACCTTTCAGCCCCAACTGCAGTACCCTTAAATATACATCAGTGGAACGTTTTGTGGATGATTTTGAAACTACCTTTTTGCTTTGAGCAGAGCTTAACGTGGAGTAGGGGCAAAGATGGAGTTGTATGAATTAGCATATGTGGTACTGAGGTTAATTACCTCTGGTGAGAGGCATTAAACTAGATGCCTCTCTAGCTGGCTACATAAATACGAGTAATAGGTTCTTATTTTATATGGTGTAGGTGTGACCTAGGTCCTCCTAGGAGTTTTTCCACCTCCACGTTGTCTCTGTGTGTAGGTATTTAGCTCATCTGCCCCCTTCCCAGCTGCAATCAATAAGAGATGTTGCAGGAAGAACTGTGCAAAAATAGCTGGTGCTCTTTATTCTGCGGTGAGAACATCGGTCAAGTGCTGCATCGGGTCTTGCTGGTTCCATGTTTGTTCCAACCGGAGGAAGACGGGTCTTGTATAAGTCTTTATAAGTCTGTTATAATCCGGTCACCAGCGGTGGCCCTCAGGCCTCAGTTTTGGGGCCAGTCTTGATTAATATCTTTATCGATGATCTGGATGAGGGGGTTGAGTGCGCCTCAGGTCACAGATGACAGCAAACTAGGTGAGAGTGTTGATCTGCGTGAGGGTAGGAAGGTTCTACAGGTTGGATCAGGGGTCAGATTGGATCACTGGGCAAAGGACAACTGTATGAGGTTCAATAAGGCCAAGTGCTGGGTCCTGCATTTTGGTCACAACAACCCCAGGCTATGCTCCAGGCTGGAGCTGCCCAGCAGAAAAGGACCTGGGGGTGTTGGTGGACAGCCAGCTTAACACGGGCCAGCAGTGTGCACAGGCGGCCAAGAAAGCCACCAGCATCCTGGGTTGTATCAGGAACAGCGTGGCCAGCAGGAGCAGGGAAGTGATGGTGCCTCTGTCCTGGGCACTGGTGAGGCCTCACCTCGAGTGCTGGGTTCAGTTCTGGGCTTCTCACTACAAGAAGGAAAATCATAGAATGAAGTGTTGGAAGATGTCCAGGGGAGAGGTACCAAGCTGGTGAAGGGTCTGGAAAATAATTCTTATGAGGAGAGGCTGAAGGAGCTGGGGGTGTTCAGCCTGGAGAAGAGGAGTATGAGAGATGTCCTTACTCTCTACAACTCCCTGAAAGGAGGGTGTAGCCAGGGGGGGGCGTGCTCTT
>VZRU01008643.1:38479-55145 GCA_013398155.1 Pedionomus torquatus
AAAAAAAAAAAAAAATCACTTAAAATTATTATTAATGAGACAGGGCAGCTTCAACTAAAATAAGTATGAATATTTGGAATTCGTTAAAACCTGAAAATTGTGCATAAATATTTATGAGGGGGAATGGTGCTAGTGAGGGAGCAAAGCCATCTCAGAAGGCTTCGTGTCAATCAAAATACCCAGATTTGTTCAAGATGATTTAAATTCATAAAAAAGATGGATCATTCAGAAGAAATCTGAATATTTGAAGGTTTGAAGCAAGTGGAGGGCAGGAAAAAAGCATCAAGGTTTGGCAGAGGGCTTTTTTTCTTCCTTTTTAGATGATTTCTTGTGGATTATACTAAATGGTGTAGCATCACTTCTGTGAAGACATGCGAGGGCCAGGGATTGTGTGAGCTTCTCCAAGGAGCAGAGAATCGGCACGATGCTTTCTTGAATGGAGAGAAAATGCGGGGTGGGGGAAAAAGACTGGAAATGGAAGCCGGTGGGTTGCAAATTGATCAGATCAGTTTGTTTTGTAGCGTCTTGGTTGGGGAAAAAAAAATAAATTATTGCAGTGAGAATGAAATTCAAGGATATTAATCGGGAACAGGTTGCCCAGAGAAGCTGTGGTTGCCCCATCCCTGGAGCCGTTCAAGACCAGGTTGGATGGAGCCACCAGGTCTACTGGGAGGTTTCCCTGCCCATGTCAAGGGGGTTGCAACTGGATGACCTTTAAGGTCCTTTCCAACCCAAACTGTTCTATGATCCTATGAAGGTGAGACCTTTCACAGTGCTTGGAATAGACACTCAAAGGATGCCCCAGGGGTTGTGCTCTGCCTGGTGGCACTGGAGTATTGAAAGGGGATGCAGTCTGGGGAGCTGGGTTTTGATCTGGGCTGCTTGTTTGTCTCGAATCATAAAATTGTCTGGGTTGGAAGGGACCTTTAGGATCATCTAGTCCAACCAGCAACCTAACTCTGATTAAAAGAAACAACAACCCTTCAGTAAACCATGTCACTGAGCACTATGTCAACCCATCTTTTGAATACCTCTAGGGATGGTACCTCAGCCACTGCCCTGGGCAGCCCATTCCAAGGCTTAATAACACTTTCAATGTAAAAATTGTTCCTAATATCCAATCTGAACCTCCCCTGGTACAACTTGAGGCCAATTCTTCTTGTCCCGTCGCCTGTGACTTGGGAGAAGAGAAGGACCTGCCCTGGCTACAGCCTCCTTTCATGAAGTTGTAGAGAGCAAGAAGGTCTCCTCTCAGCCTCCTCTTCTCCAGACTGAACACTCCCAGCTCCCTCAGTCTCTCCTCAGAAGATCTGTGCTCCAGACCTCTCACCAACTTCACTGGCCTTCTCTGGACCCAATCCAGAACCTCAATGTCTTTCCTGACGTGAGCGACCCAAAACTGGATGCAGCACTCAAGGTGAAGCCTCACCAGTGCTAAGGACAGGAGATGATCACCTCCCGAGTCCCACTCACCACGCTGGTCCTGATCAAGGCCAGGATGCTGTTGGCCACCTTGGCCACCCTTTCTGACCATTAGGTGTAGGCATGGAGGCGGCGTGGTTTCCCAGCCACAGCAGGACTAAGGCTTTAGTTGAGGTTTTGGACGCGACTGAAGTTCTGCTGTTTTTTTTCTAGAACCTAATAAAGCCTGTCAGAGTATTTGGAGATAGTCGATGACATAAATCCCTTCATAATCGTAGGTCTTCATGCTTAGAGACCATATGACCATAGAGCTCGTATTAGAGATCTAAGATCTCCCTTAGAGACATGGTTTAGTGATGGGTTTAGTCAGTGTTAGGTTGTTGATTGGGCTCAATGATCTGAAAAGTCCTTTCCAGCCTAGACAAGTCTATGATTCTCTGTTGTTTTCTCTGCCAAAAAAAACCCAGCAGAAAGCATTGTCACAACTTCCACAAACCTTTACATTCTTATTTATGTGGATTTGTAGGACCTGACCCTTAGTGTCGCGTATTCTCTGGTGTGTTTGCTGTGGTTTACAGCACAAGTTTTACTGGCATAAACTACGGCACTGAAACTTAAATCACACCAAGAA
Organism: Pedionomus torquatus; assembly: GCA_013398155.1. Taxonomy (NCBI): domain Eukaryota; kingdom Metazoa; phylum Chordata; class Aves; order Charadriiformes; family Pedionomidae; genus Pedionomus; species Pedionomus torquatus. Next base: position 40,533 of record VZRU01008643.1, read on the forward strand.
TTTTAGAGAGGGAAAAATAGCCCTGATGTTGTTGTGCTCATACCCCTTGGACCTTGAAATGGTTGAGGACTTGGAGCGTTGGAGGAGATGAGCTCATGGCAGTGAGCAGAAGGTCAAAGAGTTTGGCTGATGGGAGATGTTCTGAGAGAATTCTCCAGCCGAGGAAGATCGTGACTTCTGTTGTTGGGTTTATTGGTTTGGTTCGGTTTGTTGTTGTTTTTTTTTTCTCTTTCCTTTTTAAGAGAGGTGAAATCTGCTTGGACAGTTATTAGCCGAGGTGTATCTGGTCCGTTGAGGGCAGCAGTGCCAGCAGAGAGTGGGTTTTGAAAAGAGCAACTAAACAAACGCCGGGTACGGGCAGGGATGGGAAACATTGCAAATCACAGCTGCGTTAACTCAAAGGAGGAGACGGATTTCTTGATGAGCTGGCTTTTGTCCTAAACTTTTCTCTGTTCCAGTTGAATAAAAACCATGATCCTCGTAGTCCTAACGACCATGGCTTTCTGGAAATGTAAAATTACCAGATCTCATTAATGCTGGGCTATCTCATTCATCAAAGCACTCCTTATGCCTCATGCTGGCTCCTTTTCTCTCGCCCTCTTAATCTTTCTCTCATTATAACGATGTGTCTGCCCTTTGGACCTATCTGCTTCCAAGGATTTGACACCTGCAGAGATATTATTTGGTGAAGACTTGTTAACTCTTTAATCGTTGAAACGCTGAGCCTCTGGGTAGGAGAAACACAATCTGGTGGAAGCTGCTTTGCAGAATGAGCCCTGGCCGTAAATACCCCGGTAACAAAGACGGGGGCAGATTATCACACGCTAAGAAAATAATTTATTTGTGTACCTCTGCGGCGTTTTCTTCTTATAAACTATTAGCCCCGTTGTCAACAGGGTTGACAACTCCCTACAAATGGAGTTCATGGCAGCAGCTTTGCTGTTGTAAAGATTTTCTGCGGCTTTGGGAGACTCCCTCCCAACCTCGTGTCCTTTTTGTTTTCTTTTTCCCCCTGTGTGCTTCATGTACACGGATAACTCAAGAATAAAGATTTCAAAATAAGCCCAAATGCCATGAAATTGGAGCTCGCTGGGGACAGATGCCTTTGACATGGACGTGGAAACTGGTTCTCCAGATGACGCTAATAGTTCTGTAGCACCTTTTATCTAAAGAACTGAAGCACTTTGCAAACACTCGTATTACAGAAGTGCTGCACTGATCAGGTATTTTAGCCAAATAAATACTGTTGATAAAGGAATTTTCAAAAGAGCTTTCAGAAATACCTGTCACTGTTTCAGCATCTTTATTCAGGGACTGAAGCTCTTATCTCTCTCAGTAGGGGATGCCAATTTACTGATGTACTTTTCAGTTAAAAATCCAAGTTCCATAAGGCAGATTAGCAGAGAGAAAATGCAAGTCTCTTTGGAGAGGGAGGGAAAAAAAAAAAGGGAAAGAGTTTGAAAGTCGTTTTAAAGTCGATTCTGTAATAAATGAGCCAATTTAGAAGATGTATCAGGTGCCACAAAAGAAAAGAAGAAAAAAGTCATTGGAAATTGTTTTGTTCTGAGCCCCCCACCCATCACACCAAGCGGTTGAGTTACCATCTTCATCCTTTCTACTCTGCATCCATCTGTTCTTGCCTTAAATTCTATTCCCTTTGTACCATCCAGGGGGATCACGCCTGTGTTTGCCATCACGCAGGGACGAGCACGCTCGTGGTCTGATCAACTTCTAGACTCCCAGGTATCGGTGCCGCCGTTTTTAAGGACTTCATTAAGAAGCATTATTTCGTATTTAGTGTTTGCCAAGCACCTGACGACACTTTGATAGCTGATATTTATAGCTGACGTGTCATAATAGTTGTGAAAGAATCTTGGCGTGGAGGGATGCTTCAAAGTTGTTCAAGAATGAGGTTAAATAGAGACTATTTAATATTTCCATTAATCCTCTCTAAATACAAGAAGATGGGATTGGGGTGGCCATTCCTCTTCCAGATCTTCCAGTCAATGAACCCCACAAGCAGAGAAAAATATTCATCAAGGCTGGTTTTTTCCATTGTCCTCCTACTGAGAAACAACCCAGAGCTTCACTGCTTTGACATTGATAGATAGGACTGTCTTGTTCCAGCTTGATTTTATCATTTTATGTCTCTAAATAATTTCTTTTCTTCCCTTGTGTTTACTTCCCTGAGCCCTTTATTCAATTTACCGAACTATGAATTTTCTTTTCATGTAAGGGGTGCTGATCATTCTCCTGGCATCTGAATAGCCTTTCTCTCTCTTGTGCTGGTTTCTCCTCATTATGAATTGGTATTGAAGACGGTGTCTCACCGGTTCCTTAAATATTCACAGTATTCCCCTCCTAACCCTATTGGAAGTAGCACACCTGATGTATCTTGGATCATGCTTGCTTTTATGGTTGCATCCCATGGCTTCTGACCTTTCTGTGATTGATGGGTACGCTGGAATTGGCCTTCTAAAATTTCAAGCCATGCAGTCCCTTGTGGCAAAAAAAAAAAAAAAAGTACTAGTACGTCAATATACTGAAATACGCAGTGTCAAATTATATTCCTGCAATGGTCAAGGTGTAGAGTTTTGGTTTCTTCTGTGTGTTGGCAATAAATTCCATCTCTAGACTCATCAGGAACTGTTTTTTCCACATTAACCGTTGTGCAGTTGTAATTAAAAATAAGTAGGAAATCATAGAATTGTCTGGGTTGGAAGGGACCTTTGAGGTCATCTACTCCAACCAGCAACCTACCGCTGATAAAAAACCATCACTAAACCACGCTCTTTGTCAACCTGAATTTTAAATCCCTCCAGGGATGGTGTCTCAGCCACTTCCCTGGGCAGCCCATCCCAGTGCTCGATAACCCTTGCAGTGTACAAATTATTCCTGATATCCAATCTGAACCTCCCCTGGCGCAACTTGAGGCCATTTCCACTTGTCCCATTGCCTGTTCCATTGGAGAAGAGACTGACCTCCCTTGACTACACCCTCATTTCAGGGAGTTGTCAAGAGTAAGAAGATCTCCCCTCAGCCTTTCTTTTCTCCAGGATGAACACGCTCAGCTCCCTCGGTTTCTCATCCTAATCTTCCTAAGATTTATTCTTCAGACCCCTCACCAGTTCTGTTGCCATTCTCTGGACCCTTCTCCAGACTTCTCTGGAGTAGCTCCTAAACTCATCCTTAAGGATAAAGTAATATCCTTAAATGAGTAACATGAGTAACATTTTTGTTATCCAAAAGTACTTTCTCCATAAGGAATTATATTGAGTTTTTTTCTCCTTTAGCTTATTGACCACCACACAGTCACCCTACCAGTTTCCACCTTCTCCACCGTGGTGGTTTCTGTTATCATTGTATAGTTTTAATTCTAGCTATTAGGTCCCTTAAATGTGTTTTTTAAGAAACTTGGTTTGAGTTTCTGTTTTAAGAAACGTGGCCACTGAATTATTTCAGGTGTTGCATCCTCTGTTCCCCAAAACTTGATTTTGGAGACTTCATGTTTTTCACATTTCTTCACATTCTTTCACATTTTTAATCCCTCATTTACAGCATGGTCCTACAGCTAGCCAGGAGAGAGATGCTGTTCCATCAGCTGACTGCAGACAAACAAAAGAGGTAAAAATTAGCTATGGCCACGTTAGCCATGGTGTCTCCAGCACCACACGGACCTCCTGTTGTCCTGATTCCATATGACTGTGCTCAGCTTTTCTCTCATAGTCATTTTGGTGGAGGGAGCTTCTAGAGGTCTTTGATCCTGCACCATTCTCACCGTAGTCTCAACATTCAAGCTTGACTTTGTCCAGCTGAGTCTCCAAGGTCTCCAAGGATGAAGATTCTAGTGCTTCACCACTCTGAGATCTCTCCACCCTGGAATTCAGTCAGAATTTCTTTTGCCTCAACTGGCGACTTGGCCCTCTTACCCTTTCATCTGAGCAGGATCATCTGTAAGGGGAGCACCAATTTGAAGTTGAGACAAAAATTAAAAGCAATTAGGAATGTCAGCAGTGCTCGTTCTTCGATTAGAAGATTTGACAGTTTTCTGCAGTTGCAACACATTCCTGAGAGTATTGATGTAGCTGTGCTGAAGGTGAGGAAGAAGAGTCTATCTGGATGTGATTCTCAGTCCTTACAACAAGTTCAGCCTTAAACTTCTGAGCATTGAGTGCCTTTTACTGGTTCTGGATGACCTTTGTAAACTGCAGCCAAGTCACAGAATCATAGAATGATAATGAGGTTGGAAGGGACCTCTGGAGATCTAGTCCAGCCCCTGCCAGAGCAGGTCCACCCAGAACAGGTAGCACGGGAACGTGTCCAGGGGGATTTTGAATGTCTCTAGGGATTGAGACTCCACCACCTCTCTGGGAAGCCTTTTCCAGGGTTCTGCCATCCTCAAAGTGAAGAAGTTCCTCCTCAGGTTTAGATGGAACTTCTTATGTTCCAATTTGTGCCTGTTCCCTCTTGTCCCGTCACTGGGCACCACTGAAAAAAGACTGGTCCTGTCCTCTTGACACCCACCCTTTGAGTATTTCTAGGTGTTGATCAGATCCCCCCTCAGCCTTCTCTTCTCCAGAGTAGGAAGACCCAAGTCCATCAGCCTTTCCCCATAAGACGATTAGGCCCCTCATCATCTTTGTGGTCCTCTGCTGTACCCTCTCCAGCAGTTCCCTGTCCTTCAAAAGTCCAAAATGGCCTTTAGCTTTGCCTTTGATTTCTATGTGGTTTGCTTGTCCTCCCTCACTCTGTAGAGCAAGGGATGGAGCAGGAGACGCCAGCAGGTGTAAAACCCTGGTTCTCAACCTGCTGAGCACCATGGCATCTTCCAAAAAACAGGTGTTTTGGATGTCAGTGGCTTCCCAGCCACAGCTCATCTTCTCAGGTGGAGCACTCCCGTTTCCCATGAGGGCAATCTGCTCTCACGGTCCTCAGCTTGATTCCTCTTGGCAGCCCAACTGGATGCGGTTGACAGATTATGTCTGAGAAGGGCTTCGGTAATTGCTCGTTCTGTTGGGTGCCTGTGTCAGTGACAGATGGTCACACTGAATGTTTAAAATGTTCGGGACCCCTGGATGATCCCTCAGCTTATGAACGACAAACTTTGCCAACGTTTCTGTTGCCTATTAGCAGAAGAATTTAAAATGTTTCCTTGAATTACTATTCTCCCCCTCCCCCGAACTCTTAGGCACGTTTAGCTGGGTTTGTACTCTCCTAAACCACTCTCTTTATTTTATTTTATTTTTTTTTTTAATATATTTTAATTTCTTATTAAAGAAAGCCTCAAGATGTTAGTACAGGCTGGCGTAAGTAAGCGCCAACTGCTCTTGCAGACTCGTTAACAAATTTATTTTTGCCTGAGAATGGCACATATGGCCCAGAACGGAAATATTAGGGTCTGTAGTCTTGGTGAGAGCTGGCAGATACCGTCTCGGAAGAAATATCATTTGGGTCAGTCGTACATTTCATTTTTACTTTTATTGTCAGAAGATGTCTCAATTTATTTTTTTCTAATTTTTTTTTTTCCCAAAGTGTTGCTCTTCAATCATTTCCCGGTCTTGTGACAGCTCTGCAGTTGCAAAAAAAAAAAAAAAAAAAAAAAGGGCGGGGGGGAAGGCGGNAGTCAGAATTTCTTTTGCCTCAACTGGCGACTTGGCCCTCTTACCCTTTCATCTGAGCAGGATCATCTGTAAGGGGAGCACCAATTTGAAGTTGAGACAAAAATTAAAAGCAATTAGGAATGTCAGCAGTGCTCGTTCTTCGATTAGAAGATTTGACAGTTTTCTGCAGTTGCAACACATTCCTGAGAGTATCGATGTAGCTGTGCTGAAGGTGAGGAAGAAGAGTCTATCTGGATGTGATTCTCAGTCCTTACAACAAGTTCAGCCTTAAACTTCTGAGCATTGAGTGCCTTTTACTGGTTCTGGATGACCTTTGTAAACTGCAGCCAAGTCACAGAATCATAGAATGATAATGAGGTTGGAAGGGACCTCTGGAGATCTAGTCCAGCCCCTGCCAGAGCAGGTCCACCCAGAACAGGTAGCACGGGAACGTGTCCAGGGGGATTTTGAATGTCTCTAGGGATTGAGACTCCACCACCTCTCTGGGAAGCCTTTTCCAGGGTTCTGCCATCCTCAAAGTGAAGAAGTTCCTCCTCAGGTTTAGATGGAACTTCTTATGTTCCAATTTGTGCCTGTTCCCTCTTGTCCCGTCACTGGGCACCACTGAAAAAAGACTGGCCCTGTCCTCTTGACACCCACCCTTTGAGTATTTCTAGGTGTTGATCAGATCCCCCCTCAGCCTTCTCTTCTCCAGAGTAGGAAGACCCAAGTCCATCAGCCTTTCCCCATAAGCCGATTAGGCCCCTCATCATCTTTGTGGTCCTCTGCTGTACCCTCTCCAGCAGTTCCCTGTCCTTCAAAAGTCCAAAATGGCCTTTAGCTTTGCCTTTGATTTCTATGTGGTTTGCTTGTCCTCCCTCACTCTGTAGAGCAAGGGATGGAGCAGGAGACGCCAGCAGGTGTAAAACCCTGGTTCTCAACCTGCTGAGCACCATGGCATCTTCCAAAAAACAGGTGTTTTGGATGTCAGTGGCTTCCCAGCCACAGCTCATCTTCTCAGGTGGAGCACTCCCGTTTCCCATGAGGGCAATCTGCTCTCACGGTCCTCAGCTTGATTCCTCTTGGCAGCCCAACTGGATGCGGTTGACAGATTATGTCTGAGAAGGGCTTCGGTAATTGCTCGTTCTGTTGGGTGCCTGTGTCAGTGACAGATGGTCACACTGAATGTTTAAAATGTTCGGGACCCCTGGATGATCCCTCAGCTTATGAACGACAAACTTTGCCAACGTTTCTGTTGCCTATTAGCAGAAGAATTTAAAATGTTTCCTTGAATTACTATTCTCCCCCTCCCCCGAACTCTTAGGCACGTTTAGCTGGGTTTGTACTCTCCTAAACCACTCTCTTTATTTTATTTTTTTTTTTTTTTTAATATATTTNTAAATTACAGTATTTCCTTCCTATCATGCATATTTCAGCTATAGTAAAAAAAAAAAAAAAAAAAAAAAGAGGAGCGATGGGAAAGTCGCCAATTTATTTATGGATCCTTTTATTGCCATTTAGTAGCTGCAAACAACGTAAGCCGGCGGACGTGACCCGTCTGAATTTCATGGACCACCAGTTGCCTGCAAACCTGGGTTGGGGATGGGTTGGCCGACCCCCAGGGCCTGACCTTCATACTTTTTCTGCTCAATTTTTACCAGACTTGTAAAACCAACTTGTAAAACCAACTTGCGAGGAAGACGTACGCTTTGCACGCTTATTTCTAATTTTTTCCTGCTTTGGAGCATTTGACATCGTTGGCCTTTTGAGGCAGCCCTTCCATCCCACAAATTCTGAAAGCAAAAACCGGCCTATTTTCCTTTTTATGGATTCCTTCCTTCCTCCCCATCTTGTTCCGATAAATGCCATGGTTTTGTCTGTCTACAACTGGATTCTTGGTTCCTGCGTGGCTTCTATTTGTAAAAAGCTTCTGATGATCTTTCAAAAACACATCCAGGTTCTGTTGCAAAAGGAGGGGCATCCACCGATGAGTATGGACCAGGATGGACGCATCTTTTTCACTGCTGTCTCAATTTTATTTATTTTTTTCCTCCTTTTTATTGTTCTTGCGTTGTGATGAGGGTTGTAACGATCTTCAGCGCGTTCATCACATCGGCTCAGATTTCTGTATTCAGCCGGCGTGTGCGGCAAACTGGTTTAAAATGAGTTTCTTGCCATTTCGAGCCATTCTGATGGATGTCTGGATAATTGTCCTATCTGCATATGCGAAAAGGAGAAGGAAATGATTACATCCCCGGCCTTATTTAAAGGAGCTGAAGGTTGTTCTGAAGATCTAGAGGGAGGAGATTGACGCAGCAAGGATGCATTAAAATCAAATCAGTAAATTAATCAACATCTCGTTATGGTTGCGTAGTGTGCTAGATTTAATTAGGGGAAAAAACGGAACTGATGTGTGCATGTATGTGTGTGTGTGTGTGTGTATATACTTAGAGGAACAATTTAATATGGCTGGACTGGAAGAGAGCCCTGAGGAGAAGGACTTGGGAGTGCTCCTGGAGGAGAAGCTCCACATGAGCAGGCAGTGTGCGCTGGCAGCCCAGAAAGCCAACCCCAGCCTGGGCTGCATCAAAAGCAGCGTGACCAGCGGGTCGTGGGAGGTGATTCTCCTTCTCTGCTCTGCTCTCGTGAGACCCCACCTGGAGTCCTGTGTCCAGCTCTGGAGTCCTCAACAGAGAAAGGACATGGACCTGTTGGAACGGGTCCAGTGGAGGACCAAGAAGGTGATCAGAGGGATGGAGCACCTCTGCTGTGAGGACAGGCTGAGGGAGCTGGGGCTGTTCAGCCTGGAGAAGAGAAGGCTCCGGGGAGACCTTCTAGATCTTAGGAAGAACTTCTTTGCTGTGAGGGTGGTGAGGCACTGGAAGAGGTTGCCCAGAGAAGCTGTGGCTGCCCCATCCCTGGAGGGGTTCAAGGCCAGGTTGGATGGGGCTTGGAGCAACCTGGTGTGGTGGGAGGTGTCCCTGCCCATGGCAGGGGGCTTGGAACTGGATGATGTTTCAGGTCCCTTCCGACTCTAACCATTCTGTGATTCTGTGACTGTGTGATTGCCTGAGATACAGGAGCCAGAAGCCAGCCAGAAGTTGGGTAAGTTAGCCGTTGTCTGCAGGAGATGCGGGTGGGTTCAAAGCCTGAGATGTCTCTGACCAGGGCACATCAGCAGCTTCTCCTCTTGTGCACATTTTGATGGTTTGAAAAACTCTTTTTCTCTGTTTCTCACTTAATTTCATCAATGAATTTCTCAGCACTGCTACTCCTCCTTGGCTTGGAATTTTCAGTCCCTGTGTTTTTTTAGTCAGCAGATATTGGAGCAGGTGGGAGTAAACTTTGGTGCTTTTCTCCACTGTTTTGTTAATTTTTCTTTGAAGCTGTATTTTAGAAGATAAGGATTTAGATTTCAAAGTGGCTCCTGAACTGAATCCTTATATCAGCAACAATTGCATCACCTGAAGGAAATCTTGCTGATTCCAGCCTGGAATTAAGCCCACTGAAAGGTGTGTGTCCCCCTGGGAGATGGAGGAGCTTTTTGTGTTTTCCTTGTGTTTGATAGGGTTTTTTTGATCAGAACAGTTAAAAATACGAGAGGTTTCCCATGGTAGGGAGTAAAGGATGTTGTTGAGAAGCTCCTCGGTAGACCAGGAGTTGCAAAGCATGGCCGGGCTGAGACAACCTTGTTCATGGAGAACTCGACTGTCTTCATTTCTACCTCGGAGACTCATAGATGTGCTGGGATTATCAAAGACGGTATTTATCTTCAGGGAAAAAAAAAAAAAAGTGATGTATAAATACAGTCCCATCGTGCGGGTGTTGAATGCGATGCGTGTGCGATACGTGCCGGGAGGGATGCGTTCTTGTGGTACCGATTATTAAAGCCAAAGCAGACCCCATGAAGCTCACCAGGAACCGTCTGAAGGTGCCAGCTTCGGCGGGGAGCATTGGCAAGACCACAGAAATGTGCAGCAGCTGTTGGACTTTTTCCACCCTAGCTGTGTTAAGCATCTTTTTGCAGGAGGAGCCTTGAAAGCTCTTTGAACGCTGCCAGGAAACCCTCTACGGTTTGACTGCCTCAGGTGCTCGCGATGCTCTTTTCTTCCCCAGCGTAACTGCTCCAAATTATTTGTTCTGCTGGTTTGGATAGTCGGTCCTGGAATTGATGGCTCTAATAAAGAGACTTCCAGCAAAGACCGCTCTGTTCCAGCACGCTGCTCTTCATGTTCTAAGATAATTGGAGAGATTAATTACTTTTCAGAGTTACTCCCCCCCCGTGCCCACCTTTTTTTTTCTATTGAAATGGACTTAATAAAGCCAAGGAGAAGGAAAGAACGTAGCCATCCGGTTTACCCAACAGGACATCAACATGGTCAAAGACTGCCAAGCTCAACCCATGGCAGGAGAGTCCAGTAACGGCACACCAAAGTTCAATGTCAACTGCTTTAGATGTGTGGCAACCACCCTGGCTGTCACTTGCATCTCGGTGGCAGAATGGTTTTAGGAAGAAAATATTCCATGTGGGAAGGTCGCATTCAGGTGACATGAGGGCAGCGTAAGGCTTTTGAGCATCTTTTCCCTAGAGTGCAACGTGGAGCAATCGGCTGGGATGGAGTAGATGGTCTTTTCGCAGCAGTCCTGGGTTTTCCTTCAAGATTTATTGTTACTGAACTTACTTGATTTCAAAACCAGAAGTTGCTTGAGCTTTTAGCAGCGGTGGTGGATTTTGGGGACTGGTTTCATTCTGTCAGCAGCTGCCCGCTCCCATCGGAGGAGTCGAATTGTCCTCTGTTTGCTTGGAGTTTGGAGTCCACAGTTCTGTAAGAGATCGCTTTATGCAAAATTAGTAGAAGTCGTCTCAAATGTTGTTCTCAAACGATGTTAGTATTTAATTGCCAATCTGATGTCTTTCCTTGGCCTCCAGGACTCTGCTTTCTCATTATGTCAGTTTTCAGAAATATATTTTAATGACTCACATTCCTTATAGCGGTGACCACCCTATAGCTGATGAAACGACCTGCAGAAGCTGGATGACCTTAGGAACTGGAGTAAAAGAAAGGAGTTGGAGTTTAGTAGCACTGAACACAGCATCATGCACCTGGGGAATGTGAACAGAAATTTCAGCTCTAAACCAGGAGCTAATCAATAGGAAATGATGGAGGATCATCCTGCCTCTCTGCTCTGCCTTGGTGAGGCCCCATCTGGTGAGGTCTTGTGTCCAGGTCTGGGCTCCCCAGTTCAAGAGGGACAGGGATCTGCTGGAGAGGGTACAGCAGAGGACCGCAAGGATGGTCAGAGGCCTGGAGCATCACCCTTATGATGAAAGGCTGAGGGACTTGGGTTTCTTTAGTCTGGAGAAGAGAAGGCTGAGGTGAGATCTGATCAACACCTGTAAATACTTCAAGGGTGGGTGTCTAGAGGATGGGGCCAGTCTTTTTTCCATGGTGCCCAGTGAGAGGACAAGAGGAAATGGGCACAAACTTGAATGGAAGAAGTTCCATCTAAACATGAGGAGGAAATTCTTCACTTGGAGGGTGGCAGAGCCCTGGCAGAGGCTTCCCAGAGAGGTGGTGGAGTCTCCATCTCTGGAGACATTCCAAACCCTCCTGGACATGTTCCTGTGGGACCTGCTGTGGGTGGACCTGCTTTGGCAGGGGGAGGTTGGTCTAGATGATCTTCAGAGGAAATCTTCAATAGGAAATGATGATCTTCAATAGGAAATGATGGAAGATAAGAAGTGGTACCAGTTGATTATGGAATGACTGGGAGCTCCCAAAAAAAGGCAACCATGACCCAGGCACAGGGTATTTCCAGCAGATACTGGGAAGTATTAAGATCACTGTACAAGTGTCTGATGAGAAGTTACCGGAAATATTGGATGCAGTATCTGGCTGCTTATATTGGGGGGAAAAAAAGCCCATTTCACACAATTGCCTACAACAGGTACCGGGCATCTTGCAGGGGTGGTAAAGAGCTTTTGGCTGAAAAATGGTATTGCCACAGATAGGAATAAACTGGCCCAAAAGAGATTTAGCCTGGCAAGGGGAAAAAAAAAAAAGGTTTCTAATAAATGGAGAAGTGAGGCCTCTGAACAGCGGGGGCGAGAAACTTGGTCTGAGCTTGAGACAGGAGTGAAGGGGGAGAAGCCAGGAGGTTGAACGCGGAGGAGCTGAAAGATGAACTTAATGACCCTGAAAATCCTTTCCAGGTTTTTGTCCACATTTGACGTGCTTCAGGTTTTTACTTCAGGTTGTATTTAAGTGGGGGGTGGGGTATGGGATTTCAAAGCAATTATAGGGTCCACTTGCTGGTGGTTGAGGCACCATCCCTGGAGGTATTCAAGAGAGAAGTTGACTTGGTGCTCAAGGCTATGGCTTAGTGTTTGGTGGTGTGGGGTGGTGTTTATGGTTGTTGGTTTTTTTTTAATTTTTTTTTTCCCATTGGTTGGATTAGATGATCTTAAAAGGTCCTTTCCAACCTAGGTGATTCTGTGATTCTGTGAATCACCCAGAGTTTCCTGTTGTTGGTTATAGCTGCAAATGTAAGAGCTGTTGTATTTATTTTAAGGAACCGGCTGCCGCTGTTGTCTCTCGTAGAAGGCAATACATTTTTCGTTGTTACTAGAGTGTTCTTGAGGTCTGAGAGATGATGGAATCTTTAATAACTTTGTGCTTGCCTGCGTTCTCCGGGGCTCGTGGCCAATATCAGGTGTTGGGTGCTGCTGGTGAGATTGAGCTCGGGAACAGAAGATGCGTCATACCAAAACAGCCCCTACATAAAAGGCTTCCCAAATCTGGGGAACTCAAGAGAGGAGGATGACTTTGAAATGGTCCGTAATTACCAATCCTCTATCCGAGCAAGTGCTGTCTGCCTTCGAGAGCTCTAGTTAGTCTAGAAAAAAAAAAACAACCCAGCCCCAAACTGAAAGAACCAGAATTACATAAATAATGAAAGAGCTAAAAATGCCGTGGTTTTGTAATGTAGATGAAGGCAAGGTGTCACGACAGGAACACATTTACATATTCGAATTATTTAATTGTGGTATCTTGTCCTCTAAAGAAGCAAACCGATCATGAATATTCATGTCTTCAATTAAAATATTAATGGCAGACTGAGACTTTGGTTTTTAGGTCTCCAAACACCCATAAACGGTTTTATTTAAATGCGATGAAGAGCGGAGGTCAAAAAGGAATTGGCTCTTTGTTTTCGGGTTGCAGAGAGGCTGGTGTTCTCCTTGAAGACAGAAGGACATTATTTGTTCCGTGCTGATTTTTGAGAAGAGTCTTGTGGGTACCGCTGCGGCACCCCTGCATCTCGTTGGAGGTCCTGGGTGCTGTGACAGCATCCCATGGCTTTGCTGAAGTCTTGGGAAGATTGATTTAACCATCATTATAGACATGAAAGCACTATCAAACGGTGATGTTGGAGTGGGGCCAGAGGAGGCCATGGAGATACTGGGAGGGCTGGAGCCCCTCTGCTGTGAGGAGAGACTGAGAGAGTTGGGAAGGATGGGGAGATTAGCCTGGAGAAGGCTCTGGGGAGATTTTAGAGCCCCTTCCAGTCCCTAAAGGGGCTCCAGGGGAGATGGGGAGGAAACTCTAGATCAGGCAGTGGAGCCATAGGATGAGAGGTAATGGTTATAAACTGAAAGAGGGGAGATTTAGATGAGATCTCAGGAAGAACTTCTTTGCTGTGAGGGTGGTGAGGCACTGGAAGAGGTTGCCCAGAGAAGCTGTGGCTGCCCCATCCCTGGAGGGGTTCAAGGCCAGGCTGGATGGGGCTTGGAGCAACCTGGTGTGGTGGGAGGTGTCCCTGCCCATGGCAGGGGGGTTGGAACTGGGTGGTCTTGAAGGTCCCTTCCCACTCAAACTATTCTGTGATTCCGGAGTGCGAAGGAGCAGAAGCATGGCTGGAACACCACCCTACATGGTTGTACCCCAAAGGCAGGAGAAGGAGAGCATCTGATTTGCTAAGCAAACTGTTAGAAAGATTTTGAAGAGTGATTTAAAAAAAAAAAAGAGGAAAGATGCCCTAAGTAGCAAGCATTGAGGAGAGCACTGAGATATTTGGAATTATTTCCGTATTGAGCCCTTTTTTAGGGTTTTGCTGGGAAGACTGAGACCTTTTTTTGCTTGCAAAGAGTTAAATGCAGTTCTTGACAGCTCGGGCAGGAATGCTGCATAGACATTCTTGCATTTGTTTTGAACTTTAAAGAAACAACAGTCTGATTAGTTGGAGCACTTTTTCCCCGAGGGGATAACTATCGAGTGTAATTTCATTACAAAATACAGTGCTCGGAGATGAACTGGAGTTGGAATTTATTATTTTATATATTTTTTTTTCCACCCCAAGGGATTTGACATTTCTATTTCTTGACATTTCTCTCATTGTTAGACTGCCTTCTTTGTGCTGCTTGCTTTTTCCTTCCCCCCCCTTTCCCCATCCCCTGGTGAAACTGTAGCCGTCTCCTTGAAGCTTGGAGTGTCTTTTCTCGGAGGTAAAACTGATAATAGTTTGAATTAGCTCGACAAGCAGATGGTTGGAAGAGGAGGCTCTGTCCTAGCATGCGAGTGTGTAGCGCTGGGGACATGTGATCTATTGCCAAAAGAAAAAAAAGAAAAAGAATGAAGCAATAGTCCCTTGAACAGGGATTTTTTTAAAGCTGTCGTTAGAGAGGGATAGTACGTGGTAAAAAAAAGATTTAAAAATAGTAGTGGGTTACTCACAGGTCTGCCTTAAGATATAAGTACGTCAAAAGTAACACCTGAAACACTTTAGTTCCTGGAGCCCATTATTTTAAGAATAATGGATGCTTGTACAATGGTATTTTTTGGTTGGTTGGTGGGTTTTTTTTCTGATTTCGGCTGCTTCCGTGCTTTTTTAAAATTTTTTTCTGCAGTCTTTGAGTGGTAGCGTAGCAAACCAGCTCAGCTCACACCTCAGAAGGCTTGGTCATTTATTTTGATATATTTGAGTAGATATTTTGATATTATTGATATTATATTTG
>VZRU01008643.1:55239-66077 GCA_013398155.1 Pedionomus torquatus
ATATATTGATAGATATATTTGATATTATTGATATTATTTTGATATATTTGAGTAGATATTTTGCCACCTTCATCCCGTGAAAGGCGCGTCACGTTGTGCTCTGGGAACGGGCACCAGTCTGCTGGGGTTCCAGTTACTCGCGGTTTCCTCCCTGCACAGTCTGGTAGGGATGTAAGACTGGACATGAGGAAGAAATTCTTCCCAGCAAGAGTGGTTCCCCCACTGGAACAGGCTGCCCAGGGAGGTGGTGGAATCCCCATTCCTGAATGGGTTTCAGAGTCGGTTCGACGTGGTGTTGGGGGATCTGGTGTAGGGGAGATCTTTGTAGAGTGGGGCTGATGGTTGGATTCAATGATCCCAAGGGTTTTTTTCCAACCTGAATGATTCTGTGATGTCACGGACCCAAGTCCCCACAGTAACCACAGCTTTACAGGTCAAGGTGTAGGTTTAAACTAGAAGAGAGGAGATTTAGATTGGATATTAGGAAGAAATTCTTTGCTGTGAGGGTGGTGAGGCACTGGAAGAGGTTGCCCAGAGAAGCTGTGGCTGCCCCATCCCTGGAGGGGTTCAAGGCCAGGCTGGATGGGGCTTGGAGCAACCTGGTGTGGTGGGAGGTGTCCCTGCCCATGGCAGGGGGGTTGGAACTCGATGATCTTTAAGGTCCCTTCCAACTCTAACCATTCCAGGATTCTATGGTTTCTGCCCATTCCTCTGCCTCCTTTTCAAGTATGCACTTGCTGCCTGGTTGAATTTTTGCTTTTGCATAATGGCTCTGGGTTAGTGCGGGCACTTCTTTTGGTGAACAAAAGAGCATAGACTTCTTTTAAATGTGAAATTTCTCTACAGACGTCCCAAGACTTGGGTAAGACTCCATGGAGCTAGGCAGCCTCTGTTGCTAGAGCCTGCTGAGTCAGCAGAAACCACAAATCACTCTTTTTTTTTTTCCTGATGAAGCTGAAACATTCTGATCCTTGCTGCTTTAGCCTGTGACCGTTGAATGCCTTTAATTAAATGAAAAATAACAAAATTGTTACTACTTGAATAGTTCTTTTCAACGTGTACCTCTTGAGTTTTTCATACCCTTGAAGCCTGCACAGCAGTAACAAGTGAGAGATGGATCTCCAGGAGAGATGGGGAGGGCCTCTTGGTGAGGGAGGGGAGCCATAGGACGAGGGAGAAGGGTTTTAAGCTGAAAGAGGGGAGATTTAGGTCAGATCTGGGGAAGAAATTCTTTCCTGTGAGGGTGATGAGACCCTGGCCCAGGTTGCCCAGGGAAGCTGTGGCTGTCCCATCTCTGGAGGGGTTCAAGAGAAGGTTGACAGGGTTTGAGCTGGTGAGTGGTGTCCAGTCTAGTGAGGCATTGGAACCAGATGACCTTTGAGGTCCCTTCCAACCTGAACTAGTCCATGGTTCTATGAAAGGAAAAAAAGGAATTTAAAGAACTCTCTCAAGAAACTTTTGCAGAGCTCATAGGAGTTCTTGGTCGTCGCGTTGGGGAGTTCTTGGTCGTCGCGTTGGGGAGTTCTTGGTCATCACATAGGGGAGTTCTTTGTTGTCACTTAGGGGAGTTCTTCATTGTCACTTAGGAGCAATCTTCAAGTTTCCTGTCTATAGAAAAGTACAGAAAGATATATGGAAAGGACTGGTCATTCTTCTTTCCAGAGTTTGTTATATTAGATACAGCATGATTCTGACACATTGGCTCCTATGAAATAGCATTTTATTAAAGTCGTCAGGTTATTCTTGTGCGAGCAATGGCTTTGATTAAGCGCCGGATTAGGGGTCATATCCTGGAATAACAGCATTTCCAAATCCCTGGCTGCGTTTGAAAGAATTGTGATTAAAGTTCTGGCTGTGTTCCTGCAATTGCTGATGTCTGCTGAGGGTTGAGTTACCTTCCTTTTTATTGGCGTGTTACAGCCCCATGGATTTCATGCCAATATCGGGGACAGTCTCCCCCGGGGGAAGCAGTTTTGCATTAAAATGCAAGAAGTAAAAGCTGTAGCAAAATTAACACCGGGGTCTAGAATTTCCAGCACGACTTAAATAGCCACGGTGTGAGTTGTTTTCGAAAGTCTAATTCATCTTTGATTGAATTTCGGGCGAAACAAAGCAAGGAGGATAAGGAGGGTGGGGAAACCCATCTAAAAGAGATTATGGATGAACAGGTTGAAAAATGCTGCCTGACAGGTCGTACCCTGAGCAATCTGATAATTTCTGCCGGCACAGGGAGTTGGTTTGTGCATTTTTGTGCACTGGCATGGACAATCCGTTTTGGTTCCCTTGGGGAAAACCCATGTTATTAGTAGGGATCATTCTGCATATTGCTGGAGAAATGAATTAATTCGCAGCAGTGTACCAGGGGAGGAAGGACCTTCTTTTGTTGTTGTGCGTTCATAGAGGCATCACAGCGTTGAATAACCGAGTAGGATTTATTTTGCCTTGTCTTACATGCCAGATGGGTAACGTTTTCAAGACTTGTCAAAAGATTGGCAAATTTATCTTCATTAGAACCGACGCATTCATTAATACCTGGAAAACAAGTCTCTGACAGCTTTCTTGGGCAGCAGGATGGTTACTGCCATCCCAGCTGTGTAGAGTTTCTAAAGCCTCTGTCTGCTTCCCGCGTGCTCATGTTAAAAAAATCAAGTATTTCCGTAGATGTAGACTCCTAGAAGGAAGTTTTGCACTCTGTATTTCCTTATTTCTCACGGCAGGCCCTCAAGTAGGGGCTACAGCAAATCTGCCCCGTGACCAGAGTGGGCAAGTGGATGTGCTACCTTGTCCAACATCACGCCACGGGCTCTCCAGATGTTTCGTGCTGTAACTACTGGTTCCTTTGTCTAAAATGACCATGAGCTTTTAAGTATTAGAAGAGGAAACGTGGGAAGGTTTAGAGTTAATCAGCTTATACTGTTCTGGGAAGAAGACCTGGTTGTCCTAGTGGACAGCAGGATACCCATGAGCCAGCAGTGTGCCCTTGTGGCCAAGAAGGTCAATGGCATCCTGGGGGGCATCAGGAAAGTGAAGGGAGGTCATCCTGCCCCTCTGCTCTACCCCGGTGAGGCCCCATCTGGAGTCCTGTGCCCAGTTCTGGGCTCCCCAGTTCAAGAGGGACAGGGAACTACTGGAGAGGGTACAGCAGAGGACCACCAAGACGACCAGGGGCCTGGAGCATCTCTCTTATAAGGAAAGGCTGAAGGACTTGGGTTTTTTTAGTCTGGAGTAGAGAAGGCTGACGGGGAGATCTGATCTACACCTATAAATTCTTGAAGGGTGGGTGTCTGGAGGATGAGGCCAGTCTTTTTCAGTGGTGCCCAGTGAGAGGACAAGAAAAAATAGGCACAAACTTGAACGGAGCAAGTTCCACCTAAACACAAGGAGGAACTTCTTTGCTGTGAGGGTGGCAGAGGCTGCCCAGAGAGGTCGTGGAGTCTCCAGCTCTGGAGACATTCCAAACCCACCTGGAAACATTCCTGTGCCACCTGGTCTGGGAGGACCTGCTTTGGCAGGGGGAGGTTTGTCTACATGATCTCCAGAGGTCCCTTCCAACCCTTCCAATGTGATAAGAATATAAACCAACCGATGGCTGTAGGTCAAGAAATATCTTTGTCTTATTTCACTTGCTTTCTCTGTTTGCTCGCTGTGGTTTTTTTGGTGGTTGTTTTTTTTTTTCTTCTGACATTAAAGCTGAATAGAAAACATGTCAGGAATATAAAAGATTCAGGTAGGAGCTGTTTGCCATTACAAGAGATAAGATAAAGAAAGAAAGCTTTGAGAAGAAAAGAGTAGAGAAGTGAGTGGGGGGTGTAAGTAATCACAGTTCATTAGCTCCAGCATGTTTTCTGGCTTCGGAGAAGGATTTACTGCAGCCAGTGCTTTGGGAAGAGCTTACATCTGCACACAGTGGCTTTGGAGAAACCAAGAATATAGTAAATATGCAAGCTGACAAATACATTAATCAAAGTGCCTGCTGCTGAGTCGTGTGGCCTGGAAAACAACAACAAAAAAAAAAGAGAGAGAGAGGGGAAAAAAAGATAAGTATGCATTTTAAACAACTTCTCTAGCTGAAAGGAGACTTTACATATGTGGCTGACACACTGATCAAATGATAAAGTCGAGTCAAATTGAACCTCCACCTTTTGTACAGGCTGTGAAAGTGAAGGCACGCCGCAGTTTTTCAAGGCAGATGGAGTGTGAGCAACTAATAAATCAGGTTTTGAAACATTAAAGAGCAACTTATTTGAATGCATATGGTGTTGGATCTCCGACAAGACAGTATAGGAGAGCCTAAAAGGATTGGGCATGGGAACATCAGCAGAACAATATGTCTGTGCCCCAGCTACGTGACTGCATCCAAATCAGCTTCTTGTTCCCGAGTCTTGCGATGTAGTAAAGGAAGGGTAATGACAGTTGGTCAAAAACAAGGGGGAGAAGCCATTCCAGGCAGGAATTTCAGGCAGGAATTTCAGGCAGCGATTGGGATAGGTGGTGTGAGTGGGTTGCAACATCGGGGCCGTGTTGTGTGTGAAATGGAAAGCTGAAGCCTAAGGATGAATTTCAGAACAGCAAATAAAACCTTTGCTCTTTCCTGTCTACAGCATTTCTCACACTAGCTGTACGGAGGGAAGGTTGGACTCACTTACTTCAATTCCCCTGTTGGGAAACTGAAACACAAGAACCTGCTCAGGGTCACAGGGGCCGTGTGAGACCCATGACTTGAATCCAGATCTCTACGAGTGGAAAACTTTGACTAGTGAACTTCTGGGTTGCGTGATCTGCATCGGCTGCCTCTTGGTTTCTGGACTGATTTGAATTTTTTTTTTTTCTTAAATTTTGGATAGCAACGCGTGTTCTCGCAGCTGGGAGCCGTGTACCTGTACAGTAGAAAAAAATGCCAGGCTGCTGTCACCACGGTGCCTGGGCTCCCTTTGAGCAGATTGGCAGTTTGTGGCAGTGGTGCCTCTCTGGCTTTTGGAAAATTGTTTTTCCTTCAGCCTGGTTTGAAGCTGAGTGTGGGCTCAACAAACTTGAAGACAAGTTCCAGCCTCTCCCCTTCTTCTTTACTTTTATAACCTGCAGGGGATTTACCATGGTCCACCCTTCAGACTTGACTGCAGTTGGGGTTTTCAGGTCATTGTGATGACTGACGGGGTCTCAACTCCAAACCAAACAAGGGCTGGAACATCTTTTGGAAGCTCTGGACTCTGTACTGGTCCCCTGGCACAACAGCCTCATTGCCCCATGAGGTGAACTGAGAAGCAGTGAATTTTTGCCTAAATCTCTGTGCATGTGTGTTTTTCCAGTTGAAAGTTTTTAGGTTGGAAAGCTGCTCCACAACTGGTGTTAGGGAGCATCACCCAGGACAGTGCTTCTGGAAGAACTGCTGTGATTTTTTTTTCAGAAATGATAGAATGGTTGGAACCTTAAAGATCATTGAGTTCCAACCCCCCTGCCATGGGCAGGGACACCTCCCACCACACCAGGTTGCTCCAAGCCCCATCCAGCCTGGCCTTGAACCCCTCCAGGGATGGGGCAGCCACAGCTTCTCTGGGAAACCTGTTCCAGTGCCTCACCACCCTCACAGCAAAGAAGTTCTTTCTGGTATCTAATATGAAATCTCCCCTCTTCCAATTTAAACCCATCACCCCTTGTCCTATCACTACGCTTCCTAGCCAAGAGTCCCTCTCCAGCTCTCCTGGAGCTCCCTTCAGATCCTGGAAGGCTGCTGTAGGGTCTCCCTGGAACCTTCTCTTTTCCAGGCTGAACAGCCCCAGCTCTCTCAGCCTGTCCTCACAGCAGAGGTGCTCCATCCCTCTGATCATCTTCGTGGTCCTCCACTTGACCCGTTCCACCAGGTCCATGTCGTTTCTCTGTTGAGAAATTTCTCTGTTGAGGACTCCAGAGCTGGACACAATAAATGTGATGGACTTTATAACCTTTATAACTTTATAATCTTAAAGATCAGCTTCCTTATGTTGTTTTTTTTTTTTCCTCCCCTTTTTGTCTTAATTCCCACCCCACCTTACTATCAGAGAAGACAAGTATTTACAGACTAATGGAAGAGACCGAAATGCATAGTCTTGTGGATTTAGGGTGTACTTGGCTACAACAGTGTTGGTAACTCCTGTGCAGAGGTGGGTGCCAGTGACAAGTGATGGACAGACTGGAACCTGGGAACAACCTGCTGCTCGTTGAGACAGTTGATTAATCATCCCTTGAGACTGTTGATTAATCATCCGTTGAGACAGTTGATTAATCATCTGGGAGCTCCCATCCTCCCACTGCAGAGCTCTGGCCCCAAGGCCTCCCAGCCAGTATTTTACAAGTAGTTAGCTGCCTAATTCTCATTGATTTGGGGTCTCTGGTAGTGCCAATGTCATCATCTCTCTGATCTCTGTTGATTTGGATAGAAGGTAGGGTGCCTGTGTGTTTTTAAACATCTGGCCCTTACTCCTGATGGGCTGGTCTATAAATTCACAGTTGCAGTGATTAAAAAAAGAGCGTGTGATTAAGAGAAGAAAACAAGAAAGGCAATCTTTCCTCTGTCAGAAACCTGTGCTAAATTGCTTCTCCCCTCAAGCATAGAAGTAATCAAGTATTGGCTGGAGTTTATTCTTGGCTATCTTGATAACTTATGGCTTTTTTTTTTTTTCTTTTCTTTTTGGCTGGTGCATCTCATCTCTCCCTCCTGTTGCAGCAGAGAGAATAGAAGCCCAGTAGATGCTGCGTCAGGCAGGCCACAGCCAGAAGCAGGAGCCAGGTAGTGCTCATTCCATGTGTTCTCCAGGCTCCCTAGTCCCTAGAACGACTAGGACAGTGATTGTCCCCCTGTACTGGGCACTGGTGAGGTCCCACCTTTACTGCTCTGCCCAGTTTTGGGCCCTTCACCACAAAAACCACACTGAGGTGCTGCAGTGCGTCTGGAGAGGGTCAATGGAGCTGGTGAGGGGTCTGGAGCACTGGTCTTATGAGGAGCGGCTGAAGGAGCTGGGGTTGTTCAGCCTGGAGAAGAGGAGGCTGAGGGAAGACCTTCTCACTCTCTACAACTCCCTGAAAGGAGAGGGTAGACAGGGGCAGTCGGTCTCTTCTCCCAAAGAACAGGCAATGGGGCGGGAGGAAACGGTCTCAGGTTCCACCAGGGGATGTTTAGATGGGATATTAGGAACCATTTCTTGAACAAAAGGGTTGTCAAGCCTTGGAAGAGGCTGCCCAGAGCAGCAGTGGAATCACTATCCCAAGAGGTGTTTAAAAGATGTGCAGACACGGTGCTGAGTGACATGCTCTAGTGGTAGACTTGGCAGTGTTAGGTTCACGCTTGGACTAGATGATCATAAAAGTCTCTTCCAACCAAACCAATACTGTGATTCTGTGATTAGGCAATGAGCCTGGAGATCAGGATGGGTCATGGTCAGCACCAGTGCCCCTCTGCCAGCTGAGGCTGATTAAGTGCGTGTGGTCTTCCATGCTGATCATCTGCCTCCCAGAAAGCAACATATGGATGTTGACTTCTCTAAAGCCAGAGCAGATCTCCTAGTGCTGGTTACTGCTGGGTCAGACACCCACCCCATCTGCTATGGGGCAATGGAGGAGTTAACAGCCAAGACTGTGGGAGCTGGGGTTGTTCAGCCTGGAGGAAAGGAGGCTGAGGTGAGACCTTCTTGCCCTCTCCAACTCCTTGAAGGGAGAGTATGTCCGGGGGGGTATCCGTCTCTTCTCCCAAGGAACAGATGATAGGACAAGAAGAAAAGGCCTCAAGTTGCACCAGGGGAGGTTCAGATTGGATATGAGGAACAATTTTGACACTGAAAGGGTTATCAAGCCTTGGAATGGGCTTCCCAGGAAGATAGTCGAGGCATCATCCCTGGAGGTATTCAAAAGACGTGTTGATGTAGTGCTTAGTGATGGGTTGTTGTTTTTCATCAACGTTTGGATGCTGTTTGGACTAGATGATCTCAAGGGTCCCTTCCAACCCAGACAATTCTATGACTGTAATGAAGTTTTCCTGTGCTGAGACAAGGGATGGGAGGGGAAGAGAGGAAACAGAGGGTTTGCTAATAGTCCTCATGGTTTGTGGGTTCTTGCAGTTTCCATTGAGACTAAATGAATATTTCTTGGATGTTTTGGAAAGGGATTTACTTATTAGCCAAATACCTTTGCCCCATCCCTGGAGGTGTTTATGGCCAGGCTGGATGGGGCTTGGAGCAACCTGGTGTGGTGGGAGGTGTCCGTGCCCATGGCAGGGGGGCTTGGAACGTAGTGATCTTTAAGATCCCTTCTAACTCTAACCATTCTGTGATTCTGTGTGTCTGGAAATTTTCTGTGCCTGGAAAATTTTAAATTTTCCAGGGATTTAAAGTGTGTCTGGGCTGAGGACAAAATGCGTTAAGACAAATAGAGCTGCGAAATAATTAGCTAATGTGTTACAGTGCTCTGACAGTGGAAGCAATCTCACCTTTTAAAAGTGCTTTTAATAAAGACAGAGAGAGCTTTCCTTATGTTGTTGTTAAACAAATAACTAAATAAAAGAAAGAAATGACTTTACTATGATTTTAAAAGGTTTACGAAGCCTCAGGCAGATGCTGAGCTGCCTCCTCTTTGGTGTCTGCCCATCCTTCATATAAATATTCCATATCAGTCTTGGTCCTTCATGAAGAAAATAGTTTTAATTAAAAAAAAAAAAAAAAACAACAACAAAAACAACACAATATTCTAGGAAAAGTAAACATAAACAGTTGCAATCTCTGTTTTTTTTTTCTGGATTTGTTCAGTTGTTTGGGTTTCTTTGTAAATTTATCGGTAGAGAAGTTTTATTGATAAGCGAGGAAATCAATGGATGTGTCTCAGTGTAATCTTGTTTCAGCAAATAGGATCAAGCTTCTTTCTGTAGCTGGGGCGGTCCTGGGTTACATAGAAGGTGACCAGCATTACATTAATTGCAAAATTATGCATCAGGAGACTCCTTGCAGTGTGTTCCAGGGTTTTGTCTCTCAATGAGGAGCTGTGATTTATGTGACAGCACGTATCTAACTTAAGGTTTGCCTTCGGTACTAACTACACAAAATAGTTATTGGGAATAGGTATATATGAGGTATATATAAGGTATATATAAGCTTTGTTCTCAAAGCAGCCTGAGATGTGTTCTGAGGAATCCAAACCCTTTGCATTTCTCTCATGTGTTCCGTACGGAATAAATTAGCAAAGTCCAGGTATACCTCAATTTGTGGTGGGCAGCTTGGAACTTAAGGTGCTTCATGGCAGAAGAAACTCCATTTTTTCCAAGGAGATCTCTCTGGGGAGAAGAAATCTTGTCCTTCTGAGACATGTTCTGCATGTAGGACTTGAGTGTTAAACATGGGCTATCCATTGAGGAATCATGGAATTGTCAGTTGGAAGGGACCTCTAGAGATCATCCAGTCCAACTCCCCTGCTAAAGCAGGGTTGCCCAGAGCACATCACTCAAGACTGCATCCTGGTGGGGCTCGAAGATCTCCAGAGAAGGGGACTCCACACCCTCCCTGGGCAGCCTCTGCCAGGGCTCAGCCACCCTCACCCCAAAGAAGTTTCTCCTTATAGTTGAATGGGGCTTCCAGTGATCCAGCTTGTGCCCATTGCCCCTCATCCTGTTACTGGGAACCTCTGAGAAGAGTCCTGCTCCACCCTCTGTTAGCCCACCCTTCGGGTACCTCTCAGCATTCATAAGATCTCCCCTCAGCCTACTCTTCCCTGGACTCAAGAGTCCCACCTCTCTCAGCCTTTCCTCATCAGGGAGATGCTCCAGTCCCTCCAGCATCTTTGTTGCCCTACGCTGGACTCTCTCCAGTGGTTCCCTGTCTCTCTTGAACTGGGGAGCCCAGCACTGGAGGCAGGATTCCATTTGTGGCCTCACCAGTTGCAAATATTTAAAATTTTAAAATACCAGGCCGAATGGAAAACTTTGAAGCACTCTTAATGTTTGTTCAGCCTTTAAATGCGTGCAGGGATTCTAGCTTTCTTGGTAATGTAATGCTTTTTCAGACTGAAGCATGACATTTTAGGCTCCATTTCAGAAACATTCATCTGCATTACTAATGGACCCGTCTCCAGCTCCCACTCGCAGCGGTGTTCAGGTGGGCACACTTCATTGCTAGCACAGCGTGAGGGTATCATTAACAGTATGACAAATTGCACTTCCCCTCAAAGTTTTTTTTTGTTTTCTTTTTATCCCCCTCCCCCCCTCATAATTTATTAGTAGGCAGATTAAAGCAGCAAGGCGGTGATCTCAAAAAGGAGCTCCAATAACAATAAGGAGAGCTGGAGAAATAAATGATGAAATTCAACAAGGGGAAGTGTAGGTGCTGCCCCTGGGGAGGAATAACCCCCTGCACCAGGAGAGGTTGGGGGTGACCTTCTGGAGAGCAGCTCTGAGGAGAAAGACCTGAGAGTCCTGGTGGACAACAGGATGCCCGTGAGCCAGCGATGGGCTCTTGTGGCCAAGAACACCAATGACATCCTGGGGGAGCATCAAGTGTCACCAGCAGGTGGAGGGAGGTCATCCTGCCCCTGCTCTCCCCTGGTGAGGCCCCATTTGGAGGCCTGTGTCCAGTTCTGGACTCCCCAGTTCAAGAAGGACAGGGATCTGCTCAAGAGGGTACAGCAGAGGACTACCAAGATGATGAGGGGCCTGGACCATCTCTCTTACAAGGAAAGGCTGAAGGACTTGGGTTTCTTTATTCTGGAGAAGAGAAGGCTGAGGGGGGAATATGATCAACACCTAGAAATACTTAAAGGATGGGTGTCAAGAGGATGGGGCCAGTCTTTTTTTCCGTGGTGCTCAGTGAGAGGACAAGAGGAAATGG
>VZRU01008645.1:8876-23024 GCA_013398155.1 Pedionomus torquatus
TTATGTATATAAATATCTGGTTTGTATATATACTTGTATCTAATGACGTATATAAAACTCCATATTTATATATACACAAACAGTACTTATCTATATGTAAGTACAAACAGCGTAGGAAACCATGAAGAACCTGTTCAGACGCACTGTCCCCCTCGGTGCTGATCTCCTCGTTGGTGCTGGCTCCCCCACACAAGAGGTTTCTTGCCCAGGCTTGGGGGCAGAGCCAGGCAGGGCAGGCGGGGGTGTGCCTCCCACGCCAGCTGCTATGTGCTCTTTGGGTTGCCAACCACAGGCAAAAGGGCATAAAATGAGAACAATCCCATTTTTCTTCCTTTTCTTCCTTTTTAAATTTAAAAAAAAAAAAAAACAAAACCAAAAACCAAGCTGTGCAAAACCTATTGGAAAAAAACATAATGCTCAACAGAATACTAATTTAATTGTAATAAACCAGAATTTTCAAAGCCTTAGTCTGAAAACCAAGACCTGTGAATTTCCCCCTTCAAGAGTTTATGAAGGAAAACTGGCTTATTATTTCCAAGTGCAGGGTGAGAACTTGAAAAGCAGCTTTCCCATGAAATTGCCTGAACTTTCCCTGCCTGTTAAGCTTCCCGGTGGCCTAAACCTCTAAATCACTTAGAATAGTCAAAATTCTGACCCTGGCGCTGCTGCGCCGGTCGGCTGGACTGCAGATCCCGGGAGGACAGCCCAGGGAGAGGCTGCAGCAACCCCTTCCACCGTTTATTAGACCTTCCCATGGGAAAACCCGTTCCCATCATTGCCCAGACACAAGTGAATTACAGCTGCGGTGAAGAAGAGGATTTCCACACCTCAGTGTCTTCTCCATTCTGCTTGGTCATATCGCTCCCTTATAAAGTTTGCTAAAAGGACTTGCACACTTGCCAGGGTACATAGTTTATATCACCTACTTGCTGCTAAGTTATTTAGAGCAGTTAGGCAACATCCACTGCACCATATGTTATTGGGATAAAAACAAACACACACACAAAGATAACTTGAAAACAAATGGGATGTAGAGGAAAATTACTGAGCTCCAAAGAGGGAACTAAAGCTTTGCTTTCTTGTGTCGTCACCTCCTGTAAGAAGCTGCACCCCCCCCAGCTGGTCCTGACCCATGGAACCCCACGGGGCACAACTGAACGGCCCCTGGCTGAGGCTGGCCCCCAGAGATACCCATAGCCTGCCAAAGCATTCCTAGGTGATAATATGAAATAGTATCCTTATATAGATATAATATAAATTATAGATACAAATAGCTTCTAAATAATAATATAAACTGTATATAAATTATAATTTATACAATATTATANAAGGGACCTTGAGGATCATCGAGTTCCAACCCCCCTGCCCTGGGCAGGGACACCTCCCACTAGAGCAGGTTGCTCAAAACTAGATATAGATCCACGTTTCAGTGACCTTCATCTGTGAAGGTCACAAAAAAGGTAGAAAATTACCCTTACACTTGGCTGATGTAATAACCCACTCTGCAGAGGGTCACAGGCGGATTTTTGTTATTCACGACCCTGAGGCGCTAATTTCTTAAGTGATAACGAGATGTAACCTACACGCTATAACAACCAGGAGCGTGGCAACGGAGGGACTCTTTTCACCTCGGGAAGCTTTGCTCTAATTTAATACATAACAACCGGGAAACGATTTTGGATTTCACACCTTTTCTCAGTGCTATCACCTTCTCTAGCACCGCAGCAACGCCGAGCATCGGCTCCTATTTGAGGAATAATTCAGCAAAGCTGCTCCTTAGCAGAGAGTTGACAGGGAAAACAAAACCATTGGATTCTACTCTTTTTTTTTTTTTTTTTTAAATGCTGAGGAGTAATTTTATTTATTCAATAAGAAGCCCCTGGCGGTTCTAAAGGAGGCTGCAAGCTGCTTATTCATGTATTTGTGAGACTTGCAGTACCAAGCCCAGACACAAAACACACAGTGCTTTTTAAAAAAATCAGTTTATAAACTCGGGTATTTTGGTTTAAAAAATCCCATTTAAATATCCAATTTTTAAGATAGCTTCCTCTTTTAACCTTTTCACAAAAATAAAGTCTCGTGCTTGGCCAGGGCTACCAAGAAGTACCTTTGATACAGTCCAAGGGCCAGAGCTCTGCCGTTTCGTTCCGTTGCTGCTTTGACTGCCCGTCTCAGCAGATCTGTCCAAAATGCTAACGAGCTTCGTGCCACGAAAATTAGCAGCAAACCACAGAAATCTAGCAGAAAATCTAAAACAAAAATCTAGCAGAAATCTAAAACAGTCCACCATTTCAGACACAGGAGTAATTCTTGTCACGTTCATGTTTGCTTAAAACCTTTTTTCCTGAGTTTTAAGCGAGCTGTTGTCTCTCCAGGATGAGGAGGAGATGTGGACATCTGCTCCACCACCAGCTGCTGCTCGCAAAATCTGCAGAGGTTTTGCCGAGCCTCCCGTCAGAGCCCTTCCAGCCCTGCTCTGCTCTCCTCCCGGCTCGCCGTCCCTCTCCTGAGGCTGCAGAGCTCTGTGGTCCCCGCGGTGCCAGCGCTGGCAGAGCCGGGGCTTTGGCACCTCCTGGCAGAGCGGAGGAGGCCATTAGCAAGGGAACATCACCACTGTTTGGCCACTTCTTTCCAAATTCCTCGCCTCTTCCCATTACGGAGCCTGATGATCCGTGAAGACGATAAACCATCCAACCCAGCAACAGTGGTGGGCTTTTAGAGCCCGCGCGGCTGCCAAGCTTTCCAGCTCTGCAGCAAAGCACCGATCCTTCCAGCTGCTCGGCTGCCAGCCGCCAAAAGCCACGGTTTGCATCTGTCCGTGCCATCTTGCTTCTCTAAATCCCGGTCCATCCCCATTTGGAAGCGCCGGAGTCGACAACAAACAGGCTGTGGGAGGCTGTGGTCTGGAAAAACCCACTCCAGTTCATCTTGGCTTCGAGCTGTGGGTTGCGGATTTCCAACTGCCCTCCCAGAAGAAGCTGCCCTTGAGGTGGGAGGGTCGGGAATTGTGGGGGGGTCTCCAGTGGTTCACACCCCCGCAGAGGCTGCATTTATTTTAACAAGGGGTCCGTTACTCTGACCCCCATCGCCTGACTGCACCCGTGGCAGCGGGGAGAAGGTCTGGGCACCGTCCTGCAGGCACCTCCTCTTCTGACAAGCCTCAAGTCTTCTTGCCCCAGCCCAGGCAAAAACCTGATGAAGAGCGGCCCAGATTTGACTGACAACGCTACAGGAATTTGTGTTCATCGCCAAATTTTTAAATAAAGATCTATAACCCAACCTCCTTACAGGAACACTGAATCGTGTTCCTCTGCCCCCGAATCTGATGAAACAGACATGCAGCATGATTTCCATCAAGCATCCGAAAAGTCTCTTTTTTTCTAAAACCACATCTCCCCAGGCTGGTGATAAGGCTCGGTGCTTCCCTGCCGAGTGCAGGGGCTGGCAGCACCTCGCCTCCCATCCCCGGCACCTGGAGAATACAGACACGTGGGAGAACATAGAGCAGGATGGCTGCAAGCGGTTATAACACATTCTCCTCTTGGGATTTGAGTCCCTGAAGAATTCCTGCGTGGAATTGGACTCTGAAATGAGGCTTTAGGGGGCTTTTCATGTCTCCAGATGTAGGTGCATCCTCATTTCAGACACAGCGCAGGCAAGGAAAATGCTGCTGTTGACTTCAGTGAGGCCTGAAGCAAACCCGTGCTGCAGAATAAAGAGGTGTTCTGTGGTTGGTAACGTCAGGTTTTGCACAGGACAAGGTGGTGGATCCAATCAAAGATTTCACAAAAGCCATGGAAGAAAGGCAAAGCAGACGCCTGAAGATTCACGTGTTATACCATGTTTCAGAAAGAGGCAGAGAAATTTGGGGCGAGGGGTGCATTAGGCAAACAGCAATTCATCTGAAAGAGTTTCAAAAATAAACGTCTGCAACAGATTATGCATTATGCACACATCTGTGTTAACACCTTACTGGGTGCCTGCTACTAAATCTAGAAATGAGTGTTAAAAGGCATTTAACTGTGCAAGACTGCCCTACCATCAACCTGGGAGAAAAGAAAACACTTCTGTTTGCTTGCTTATTTCCCCATGGAACGTAGCATTCAAAAGATTTTATTCCAAATATGTGAGAGAAAACCATCCTCACCCACCATCTGGGTGCTCAGAGCAGCTCTGCCATCCAGCTTCCCGGCTGCCCTCAGCCACAGAAGCCTCCTCCTCCTCCGGCTGTGAAGGCAAAGCAGCACCCACCTGCCCTCCAGCCTCTCCTTTGCTGTGGGAGCTGCTTCCCTGCACCCCCAGCATCCCTGCATCCCACAGCATCCCTGTATCCCACAGCTTCCCTGCACCCCCAGCACCCCTGCATGCCACAGCATCCCTGTATCCCACAGCTTCCCTGCACCCCCAGCACCCCTGCATCCCACAGCCCCCTTGAATCCCACAGCACCCTTGAATCCCACAGCTACCCTGCATCCCACAGCCCCCCCAGACTCTGCAGGACCACAGCACCCTGCAGCAGCATCCCTGCATCCCACAGCACCCCAGCACCGCACAACTTCCCTGCACCCATGGCATCCCTGCATACCCTGGCACCCCTGTACCCGTGCCCAGGCAGTGCAGCACCCGTCTTCCTGCAGATGCATGGTCAGGGGAGCGGGGGGATGGGGTGACATGCAGGGCCCTGTTGGTCCCACCTGCTCCCAGACAAGGGGGTGCAGCTGCTCCTGAGCAGGTGCCCAGGGAGCTGATCGTGTCCTTGGCACCTGGGCCAGATGTGACAAACAGGCCCAGGTCACCGGCTGCCATTTTGCGTTTGGTCACTTGGCACTGACCAATTTTCATTACTGTGATGGCTTGCTTGGAAGTTATTAATGGCTGGAGGAAGACCAATTTTCTTCTGATTTTATTATGACACATCTGCAGTTGCCAATCTGACACACTAAATATTTATGAAGTATGTCATTTTTCAAACATGCAAAGTCCCTGTTCCCTCTAATCTGCAATGAAATTAAAAATCTGCAAATTTTGCTGCCACATTATTTCTAGCTACTGTAATTTCAATTTGTATTAGCAGATCCGAACCTCATATATCCAAACGGGATCCTTGCCCAGCTTCCCTGGGTGGTTTTGTAGGATTAGCACACACTCTGCTTGTGTCCTAATGCCACTGATGGACCTGACCTTCCAGCCTTGCCAGGAGTGCACTGCGAGGGGGGAGGACCCCCACCCACTATTCTGCTCCAGTTCTGGCTCCCAGAGAAGTTGGAAACATGGGGCTGTGCTGCCAGGTGGACTGACATCCACGTGGGAGGCTGGGAGGTCCCTCCCCCACCATGGTCTGGAAATTCATGGTGGCTTCTGATGCCCCCCAGTTCACCTCCATCCACCAGGTCCCTCCAGTGGCAGGTACTCCCCACGGACAGTTTAGGGCAGGTACAATATAGATCCATGTGTACACATCCAGCCACACAGACACACACAGCACCCGGTGCCAGCAGCAGTGGTTTCATCCTGCTCCTTCAGCTGAGCAGGATGGATGCCCACCAGAGGGAATATATATATGTTGAGATACATATTCAAGGTGGACCAGGTGCTCAGTCTGCACAGTATCTCCCCCTGCATACCAGTATCCCCCGTTGCCACCCCCAGACACACAAGCCCTGCTGCTGGGGCAGGTTTGTCACACCTGTTCCCCAGCAGCCCCCAAGCCCACCCGCTGCTCTACATTGGACTGCAATAAAAGCAAAGCCCAGTCGTGTAAAATTGTCTCCCAGTGATGCCCAGGCCCTGGCATGTTCTCTGAACGTTCACAGCTGGATCCATGAAGAAACCTTCCTCGTGGCAGATGATGGGTACTGCGTTTTTGTGAGGTAGCATTCAAAAGGAACAAGACACCAAAGCCTGAGACGGGTCTGGGCTGCACAGGGACTCCTCAGCACCTTGGTTTGCTTTGTGATATGGGAAGGATGCAATTTTGGAGGTGACGGGGGGGAGCACCCACCCCAGAGCTCCTCACCTTGAGGATGCAGCCGTGGCCTTCCCAGAGGAGGTGAGCAGGGCTCCCGTCCCATCCTGCTGTGTGTGGTGCCTGACAGCAGCCATCCCTCCACACCTGCCTGGAGAGACGAGCATCTTGTTCACTCTCATTTGCTTCAGACGAAGAAGTTGTTTGTTTCGGTTCCTCTGAAGCGTGTATGCCTCCAAAGAGTGCTCAAAAGCATTTTTCAAATTTTTTCCACATGGCTTATAAATATTAAATGAAAAAATCAAAACAACCAAAATGCGTGATTACAACTTCTCAGTGTTTCATTGTTCTAGGGCTTCACAGAATCATCAAATGGTTTGGGTTAGAAGGGATCTTAAAGATCATCCAGTTCCAACCCCCTGCCCTGGGCAGGGACACCTCCCACCACACCAGGTTGCTCCAAGCCCCATCCAGCCTGGCCTTGAACCCCTCCAGGGATGGGGCAGCCACAGCTTCTCTGGACAACCTGGGCCAGGCTCTCACCACCCTCACAGCAAACAAGTTCTTCCCCACATCTCAGCTCCATCTCCCCTCTTCCAGTTTAAAACTCTTCCCCCTCATTCTATGGCTCCACTCCATGACTCAGAATCCCTCCCCATCTCTCCTGGAGCCCCTTTAGTGACTGGGAGGGGTTTGAAGTTCTCCCTGGACCCTTCTCTTTTCCAGGCTGAACCCCCCCATCTCTCTCAGCCTGTCCTCCCAGCAGAGGGGCTCCAGCCCTCCCAGCATCTCTGTGGCCTCCTCTGGCCCTGCTCCAACGGGTCCCTGTCCTTCTTGTACAGAGGACTCCAGAACTGGACGTGGTGCTCCAGGTGGGCTCTCACCAGAGCTGAATTTTGACTTTTGAGTTCAAACTCGACGTTCTTCATGTGGTCACCCTACAAAACCAAATGCTTGGAAGACTCAGAGCTGGGGTTCCCCGTGGGATTTCCTGGGCTGTGTGTGGAAGCCCGTGCTGGGGGCTGGCCGTGGCACAGTGACGGAGCTCTGGCTCTCTCCTGCTCATGTCCCTGGGCCAGCAGTGCCAGGCTGTCCCCTGGCACAGCCCCCGGCTCCCATCCACCCTGCCCACCGCGGCGCTTTCTGCTTCACTTCCACGTCTCATCGCGCGCAGGCTGTCGCCGGGGAAGCGCCCCACGGTGCCACTTAAAGTTTACACATTTCCCTTTCACAGTTTGAATTTCTTAGTGCCCCGAGGTATTTTCATTTCCATTCGTTTCTGCTGTAATTTTCTTATTTCAGAGTGGTTTTGTCAGGCTGCTGAGGAGAGCACAACGTGCCAACAGGCGAGCTGGGGTATCGCTCCACGCGGGCATCTCCTCTGTGCTTTCTCCACACAACACCTTCATTCACAGCCAGTGGTTTTAAGGTCTGAAACTTGTCTGTAAGGACACCCTCACCACGCTATGCCAAGTCTGTCAAATCGTTAAGGTCATTAAGGCACCAAGCATGATGAGAAATTATATCATCGGTGAGGCACTGGAAGAGGTTGCCCCGAGAAGCTGTGGCTGCCCCATCCCTGGAGGGGTTCAAGGCCAGGCTGGATGGGGCTTGGAGCAACCTGGGGTGGTGGGAGGTGTCCCTGCCCAGGGCAGGGGGGTTGGAACTCAATAGTCTTTAAGGTCACTTCCAACTCTAAGACAGTTCACAGAATCACAGGCTGGTGTGTGGTCTCTCAGACACCACCTTTTCTTTGTTCTAAGTCTGTAGAATATATCAAATTCATAAGCGTGATAACATTTCATAGAATCACAGAATGGTTAGAGTTGGAAGGGACCTCAAAGCTCATCCAGTTCCACCCCCCCTGCCCTGGGCAGGGACACCTCCCACCACCCCAGGTTGCTCCAAGCCCCATCCAGCCTGGCCTTGAACCCCTCCAGGGATGGGGCAGCCACAGCTTCTCGGGGCAACCTGGGCCAGGGTCTCACCACCCTCACAGTAAAGAATTTTTTCCTAATATCCAATCTAAATCTCCCCTCTTCCAGTTTAAAACCATTCCCCCTTGTCCTGTCACTGCTCTTCCTGACCAAGAGTCCCTCTCCAGCTCTCCTGGAGCTCCGTTCAAATCCTGGAAGGTATTTCTCTTCAAAAAACACGTAAGGATCTGATAATGCTTTACAAATGCAGGTGATAGCCCTGACCACAAGTGCAGAACTGGAGGGGGAGAGTTTCAGTAACTGTCCCCAGGCTGTGACAGGCTGTGGTGCCCTACACAGACTGAGGACGTCTGTGGAACTCTCTCCATCCCAGAGCTTCCCTTAGTGGAACATTTATGTATTTTTTTGAGGAGCTGAAAAGAGCATAACAATCTAAGACAAACCTTTGTGCCGACTGCATGAACTTTTCTTACCATCCTTATTTAAAATATAATTATCTCCCATTTGGCTGCCTCCTTCGCTATTTGTGTTCTTTTCAGTTATAATCCACATCATAGCTCTTGCTCTCTTTTTCTTCTCTTCCCTATTTTTCAGCACACAATTGCTCCCACTATATTCTCTGATTACTGGAATATTTAATCTTTTTCTGTAACAAGCCAAGGAAAAAAAAAAAAAAAAAAAAAAAAAAAAAAGCAGGGAAGAGAATGCTTGATTTCCCCAAAAGGTTTTATGCTCTACTGTTGTTGCCTNCTACCACCCTCCTTTGTTGCCAAAGAAAGAGAAGAAGCCCTCACACCTCGTTATCCCGAGCTGTGCTCTGCTGGTCCTGCCGAGGCTCGGCGTGAAGCCACCCGGCGCGGGGGTGCTGCTGGCCTTCTGCGTCCCACGTGGTGGCTGCCCCTTGTTCCCGAGTTCCCTTCTTCTCCCTCCTGCGGGGGTTTTGTTTTCCACCGACAGTGAACAGCTTTCCTAGAGGAAAAGCCACTTTTCGGGCCTGCTTTCAGTTGGGTTTCTTCTCGTTTTGATGGTGATCAGCCTGGTTGCAGTTCATGGTATATGTGAGATGTTTCTGCTCATCCTCAATAATTTGATCACTGTAGGCACAGAAGGAAACAAATCAGCATCATCAACATTTGGTGTCTAGAGCAGGAGAGGAAGAGGGGCTCATTGCTCAGGGCTGGAAGAGTTCAGGATAAAAAGGGCAGGCATGTCTGCATGTCCCTGTGTGTGCATATACATCCACATACAGTACACATACACATGTAGGATGCACACATACACATATAGGATGCACACATACACATATAGGATGCACACATATATATCCCTGAAGATGTCCAAGGCCAGGTTGGAGGGGGCTTGGAGCAACCTGGTCCGGTGGGAGGTGTCCCTGCCCAGGGCAGGGGGTGGCACTGAGGGTCTTTAAGGTCCCTTCCCACCCAAACCGTTCTGTGATATATTATACATGTCCCATTCAGAAATTCTGGCAACACCAGCAGCCCTTGGCTCCAGTTCTGAGGTGTTTTTCAGCAAGAGCTCGGGCTGGTGCTGATGGGGAGGGATGCCAGGGAGGGAGGAGGCCGTGTAGAGCTGGCACTGCCTGGTGGTTTGACCGATGCGCAGAAGATTCAACATTGTCCTCAAACACCGGGCTCAGACCCTCCCCAACGGCAAAGGTTTCTTCCAACACTTTCCAGATGCTGGGAGCAGCCCAACATCATCCCGAGACCCTGGGATCCTCTAGAGAGACGTGGCCGCACGTTCCCTCGCCTCATCTGCTCGTGAGAGCTGCTCTCAAGCTCTTGGCTTACCTTCAGCACGACAAAGCCCGCGAAAGCCAACCCCACAGGATGACAGTCTGTGTGCACAGCACAAACTTCTGTCTCTGCCTGTGCCAATAGGTACTGCATTTCAATATTAACAGGGTTTCCACACCGTACATCTCTCTCATACCACAGCGCTGGGGGTTTTCATCTTCATTCAGCCTCATAACGGTCCCCGTCGCTTGAGGGAGAAGTTACCGTCACCATTTAAAGATATTACCTCCTCTTTATGGGTGGAAAATATGCACATAGAGAAATGAAATCATCTGCCCGCGGTCGCACAGCGAGTCAATCTGACACCAAAACTGCCGAGTCTCAACCCGAGCCGCTCACCTGCCTCTTCACATCGCCCTGGAGGACCCTCCGACCGACAGCTGCACCGCAGGAGCAGGGCAACACGCAGAGGTGACCCCAGTACCCACGCCCTTACGGACACAGTCCCATCCTCTGCCCCATCCCAGCGGCACGGACACGCAGACGTGCTCATTCCAGTGAATGAGCTTCACTCCGAGTGGCAGAAACCCATCCTTAATCGCAGCGAATGGTGCTCTGATGGGGTTCCATCTCTGGGGCAAACGGGCTCACCCAGCAACAGGCTTCCTGCCACACTGTGAACTGTCCCTCAGACACCACCTTTTCTTTGTTCTAAATCTGTAGAACATATCCAATTCATAAGCACGATAACATTTCATAGAATCATAGAATGGCTAGAGTTGGAAGGGACAGGAAAGATCCTCCAGTTCCAACCACCAGGGCTGGTGCATCAGAAAAACCTGGAAGAGCCAGACAAACAGAATCACAGGATCACAGAATCACCTCGGTTGGAAGGGACCTTTTAAGATCATCTAGTCCAACCAATGGGAAAAATAAAAATAAAAATAATTTTAAAAAAGTATCTCTCAAGTAGCGATTGTACCCAAACGTGACAAATCCCTGGGGAAAAGCTGACACGGGGAGCTGCGGGTGAGACTGGGCTCCCGGGGGAAGCCTGGTGGGCAATACCTACCTCTGCTGGCTCTGCCACCCACAGGGTCGGCTGGACTTGTCCCGGTCCCACCTCTGGTGGTGGCAGAACCTGCACCAATGCACCCCACGGTCCCCAGCTCTGCGAGGGGCTTCTCGATACACAAATGCCCGCGACCTGCCCTCTCCTGCCCCAGGAACGGGGGAGAACAGCGGATGAAGATTCACGGGGAGGTCACCCAAGTTGTCTGGCACCTTAACATATTACAAATGCATCCTGTGAAATTATGCATGAAGCACGGGATTATTTATTGAAGGAAACAAACAAAAAACACCCTGAAGTTCCCTTTTCCCACCCAGGGAATGGTTTTGCAGCCAGCAGGGGAGCCTGCAGGAAGGGGCAAGGACACGTTTCATGGAGCAGCTCAGGGATGGTGGCTGGGGGACAAATATTTCAGTAGGATTTCTGGATGGATTAAGCCACAGGCTGTGCCCAACATGAAATCAAGCAAACAAATCTCATCTCCATCTCTCCTCTTTCAGTGTCAAACCCTTCCTCCTCATCCTATGGCTCTCCTCCTTCATCAAGAGTCCCTCCCCAGCTTTCCTGGAAGAGAAGGCTCCAGGGAGACCTTAGAGCCCCTTCCAGTCCCTAAACCCTGGGGCATTTAGTGACTGGAAGGGGCTCTAAGGTCTCCCTGGAGTTTTCTCTTCTCCAGGCTGAAACCCCCAACACTCTCAGGCTGTCCTCCCAGCAGAGGGGCTCCAGCCCTCGACACATCTTCATGTCCTCCCCCCTGGATCCTCTCCAGCAGGTCCACATCCTTCCTGTGCTGAGGACTCCAAATCTGGACACAATGCCCCAGACTAGTAATGACAGAAGCACCAGGAGAAACCCTCACGTCAGTGATAAAGGTGTGGGAGTTTCCCTGTCCCTGAGACCTACCCGAACCCCTGGAAAGGAACCTCCATCCCCGATAATGAGTTTGGACCCAGAGATTGTCATCCAGGAGGCAGGTGGCTTCCCGAGGGGGCTGCCTCTGCACATGCCGATGCTCTGGCCCAACATCTCCATTTGTGGTGCCACGTGGACCTCCCAGTTCCCTGGCCTCGGTGGCCCCAGCCCCAGCTCCCAATTAAGGACTGCAGCGCTGGCTGCAAGCACACCAGGAGTCATTCTGTCGTTCACGTCCCCCCACTCTAACAATCCTCCTGACATTTGCCTCTGCTTCTCAGGCGTTATCCATTAATGGTAATTTAATCAAGGGACTCATTCATAAATTAGATCAATAGTGGGCGTATTTGTGGGAGGCCAGTTCAGTGGGACGCGTGCGTTCCCGCCAAGGAAGATGAAGCAATTCATTGTAGTGTCTGTGGGCTCAAAGGCAAAGAGGTATTGACCTGCCAGATCAAAAGCCTCCAGTGCTACAGGGTATATAATGTGCTGCTGCAGGCTCAAAACTCCAGCAGAGGGGCAGCTCAGGAGGGATTTACAGTAAATTTATCTCATTCACCTTTGCTTTGAATTAACCACCTTCCCTCTCATTTATGACAAGGAATTTAATGGAAAGGTAATTTCATGGGACTGTGCTCCCTCACCTCACATTACTTTGCATTTGAAGACTTAATCAGGAGCAGAGGTGGGCAGGTGGCTGATGGCACAGCTTCTCAAACGGCCTCCCCACCGCCCCAGGAAAGGGCCTTCCCTCAGCATCTGGACATCGGGTACCAGGGATGCCAGAGCGTCCCTCCCACTTGGCATCTCTGGGAGCTGCTGGACCATCAGCCCTTTCCTGGCAGCAGTGGCTCCCTTCCGCACAGTTTGGCCCAAAGGACATGGAGCAGAGGCAGCCTGAAGGGACGGGTTCTTCCACCTTTCCACTTCTGCGTCTCTGGGGTTTTTATATAATATTAAAAGCAAGAAAGCAGAAATCTGTGCTTCTTTCACACACCCTGCATCACCTGTTGCTGCCTGGGGGTTTGTGTTCCATCAGCACTGATGGACCCTCAGACCATTTCACAGCGTAGATAGAGTCATACAATAGTTTGGATTCAAAAACACCTTAAAAATCACTTTATGCCACCCCCTGCCCTGGGCAGGGACACCTCCCACCACCCCAGGTTGCTCCAAGCCCCATCCAGCCTGGCCTTGAACCCCTCCAGGGATGGGGCAGCCACAGCTTCTCTGGGCAACCTCTTCCAGTGCTTCCCCACCCTCAGAGTGAAAAACATCCAGTCTAAATGTACCCTTTTTTGCTCTATAACCATTACCCCTCGTCCTGTAACTACAGGCCTTGGAAAAAGCCAGTTCTGGCTAAAAGACATGATTTAGCTGACTGCCTGCATCCGCCTGCGAAGCCCCTGGAGCCATCTCTCATTTTTGCCTGTTTGCACATGAAAAATGTGTTTTTTCCCCAACTTATTTACACACCTTGTTATTCCAGGATTTAAAAAAAAAAAAAAAAAACAGTTTTCATTTCATGGGGGTTCTTTTTACTTACCTTGACTGCTGTTCTGCTCACCATAACCTGAAATGATAGAAAATCAACACCTAAATTTTGTTTGAACCAGGTGAGAATTCACTACAAGTGACCTCTAAGCTCAACTGTGCTGTTTCAGGCAGCTGGTCCCAGGGGTCAGACCTCCCTGGCCGTGGAGCTGCTGCCCCCTGCCCTGGGATCCCCAGATACTGTCCTGGTG
Source organism: Pedionomus torquatus (assembly GCA_013398155.1). NCBI lineage: Eukaryota > Metazoa > Chordata > Aves > Charadriiformes > Pedionomidae > Pedionomus > Pedionomus torquatus. Next base: position 22,265 of record VZRU01008645.1, read on the forward strand.
TGACCCATCAGCGCTCCTTGGTTCCAAGATCTGGAGAAGCAGCCTGTGATGCCAGCCCTGGACATATTCCTCTCATCTGCCTGGGAAACGCAGTGGTGAGCACGTCATCTAAAGGCATTTATTGCCACAACAACACACCCCGTCCACCTTCCCAGTTTCAGGAGTGGTGAGGGCAGGCTGGGGTGGTGTCTGGCAGGGGATATTCCACCTCCACAAACCCCATCCCCAGGCTCACGGGGGAAATGCTTTCTTGTCTCGACGATTCCTAACAGAATTTGGACAAACAACGGACACCAGTCCCTTTAAAGCATTCAAGGCGCTGCAAGTAATAGCCATTAAAACCCTTTCTGAGTTGTACTTAAATGCAAAGGACCTTGACATTTTGTGAATTTAATTTAGTACCATTGTACAGAGAAGCAATTACAGTTACATCATTATGTGTAATAACCACGACTGGAGTCTCACTCTAACCAAGCGTGAAAGGATATTATTTGGAAATCCTTGCCTGTTGTCAGCCTCTTCTACCCCTCCCCTCCCTGCCCCATCCCTGCACCCCCACCACAAAACACTACAGCTTCTCTCTCCTGGATGCTCTGCTCAGCCACATGGAGAGCAGGACTTGGGAGAAATGGCTTCAAGGAGGAAGGAAGGAGGGAAGGAAGGAAGGAGGGAAGGAAGGAGGGAAGGAAGGAGGGAGGGAAGGAAGGAAGGAAGGAGGGAGGGAAGGAAGGAAGGAGGGAGGGAAGGAGGGAGGGAAGGA
>VZRU01008645.1:29656-59508 GCA_013398155.1 Pedionomus torquatus
TTCCAACTCCAACCATTCTACGATTCTATGTGTCTTCTTCATCTGAGCTGTACCTGAGCGGTCAGCCTGACCTTTACTCTTCCGTTACTTCTCGCCCCTGCCCTTTTTATGGGAGAAGACTTGTCAGGTAACAGCATTTTGTCTAAGAACACAGCAGCCTCTTAAACTGTTTTATGCTTCTGTGTTTCCCTACCTGTGTAAACACCAGCCATAAATATTCATGAGCGCTGCCCTTCTCCCCTTTGCCCGGTGGGTCTGGAGGAGGGGTGGGAGCAACACCAAGGGAATCGCTCTGCCTGCTCTGTTGGGGGGCTCAGAGCTACGGCCACCAAAGGATGGAGAGCTCTGTGACTGTATCTTCGCCGTTACCTTCATCCTCCTCTATGTAGGACACCTATGGATCTCTCCGACTTGGCTGTAAAAATAACCCTGAAGCCTTCCCCAGTGCAGCTGGTCTCTAACCTACAGTGCTCTCACCGCAGTGGCTGGAGCAGCACAGAGCTCGTTCTTCATTCCTATCCTGCTCTCAAATCCCTGCCCAGACTCCAGGCAGCTCCTGCTTTCCACTACCCCCTGGAGATGCACGGCTGCAGCCTCCTCTCTGTTCTCCTCTGATGGCTGCTGTCCCCCAGGCTTCCCCCCGGCGGTCATCCTCTCCCATCCACACGACAAGCCCCTCTTCCTCTTCCCTGACTGAACCCTGGTGGAGACAGATTTCACTACTGTCTCCTTTCTCCACATGAATAAAACACAGTATGGCCTTTTTAGACTACTTCTCCCCCAGAATTCCCAACAAGCCAAACTGTTTAGTAACTTCAGAGCTTTTCCCTCGGTAAGTCCACAAAAGGTGATTTAAATGACTGCTGCCTCCTAAAGAACAGGAATATGAGTCCAGAGGAGGCCATGGAGATGCTGGGAGGGCTGGAGCCCCTCTGCTGGGAGGACAGCCAGAGAGGTGGGGGGTTCAGCCTGGAGAAGAGAAGGCTCCGGGGAGAGCTTGGAGCCTCTTCCAGTCCCTAAAGGGGCTCCAGGAAAGCTGGGGAGGGACCCTGGATCAGGAAATCGAGCCATAGGATGAGGGGGAAGGGTTTGACACTAAAAGAGGGGAGATGGAGATGAGATGTGGGGAGAAACTTCTTCACTGTGAGGGTGGTGAGAGCCTGGCCCAGGTTGCCCCGAGAAGCTGTGGCTGCCCCATCCCTGGAGGGGTTCAAGGCCAGGCTGGATGGGGCTTGGAGCAGTTGCTGGGAGGTGTCCCTGCCCAGGGCAGGGGGTGGCACTGGGGGGGCTTTAAAGATCTGTGCAAACCCAAATCGTACTGTGATTTCATGATGTGTTCACTCAACCCAAAAAGTATACTTGAAAAAACACCTCCCCCCTTCCTTACATAAAGACCCAACCTGCTCATGTGAACTTTTCTAAATGTTATTTGTCTGAGCTGCCTGACTCTGGGGAAACCACTGTCCCTATAGAAAATCCCCCTCCTCGTCAGCAACCCCTGGCGCTCATTTTCTTCTCAATTCCTCAACTCCCGGCACGAACACTTTGGCTCTAGTTGGGATGAATAAACGTTGTCAGAGTATTTGAGAACAGACATGGATTATTTCCCAGCTGAGAGTATCTCTGCGCTTTCCCTCAAGGTCTGCTGCATTTGCTATTCCAATACTGTTGGTTTCCCCTGTTGAGAGAAGCCTCCTCTTAATTAACCATCTAGTCAGGCTAGAGCACTCCACACCTAGGCAATTTCTTTCCATGTGTTTTTTTCTTACGGATGCTGAGCCAGCAGAAGGGCAACGTTCTCAAGGAAACAGAAAAAAATGTGGCAGCCTCTGTTCTTCCCTCCCTAGCAGAACCTGCTGCTCCAGGCTCCCACCAAACCCACCCAACCCAATGGCCATCCAGCTCTGTTGCAGTGGGAGACTGCCACAAGGCTCCTATTTCCTTCTGGAACGCTGATGGCATTCCCTTCCATCATGATTTTTACACTTTATGATGTTGCATCCAGTGCCTCGGCTTTAAATTTCCCCAGGGGGGCGGTGAAGCTCCCTGGGGGCTGGATGTCCCTCCACTGAAGCCCAGAGAAGGAACAAAACTGCCCGGGGAGGGACACCTCTTCCCATAATCTGAACTCTAGATATTGCTAGAAAACCCTCATTTATAGAGGCATTCCAATTATCCACTTTGCAAATTAACATAAATAAATGAAATATTAAAAAAAAAAAAAATGAAAAAGAAACATGATTTCAATAAATGCCAAATAACAATTCAGTGGAACCAGATCAGTGGGCCAGTATGTTTTGGGGGAAAAGAAATCCCCACCTTTCTGAAGCTTCCTTGACCTTCAGACCCTCGTGATGAGCTAGAAGACTGGCATCATGTGGCGCTTCTGCGTTTGCACAACCCCATGATGGAAAGTGATTGATTTCTATGAAAATCCTGTCTTGTTTGCCAATCAGCAGGATGCAATAAAAATTCAGATAGAAAAATAGGCAATTATATACGACAGACAATCTTCACGTGGTATTTACGTGGCGCAACATTCATAGAATTATGGAGAGTAAGTGTTTTCTCATCAGTCTGAGCTTGGGGTGATGGAGATAAAGCAATTCAAGCAACGACTGTGTGCTCTGGCATAAGCTAGTTAAAATAATTTGCCTCCATGCGCTACAAAACATGAGCATTGAATAGAAAATCATATTAAAAATTTATATAGTATTTCCTTGCTAAGCTTTACATGCATTATAATCATATCATGAGATCCATCCTGATAAGATTGTAATACAAAATAGGCGGGATGACTCATCTGGCATACAGAAGCAGCAAGCCCGTGGTGCTGTGTGATCACTGCAGTGTTTGTAAGTTGTTGCTTCCCATCGCAAATGGAAGCAATGTTTGCAGAATAAAAGCAGGCACTGGAACGCAGGATGTAATTTCCAGGGCTGGTGCTGTAGGTGGACTTCCACTAAAATATTCATGATTTTAGCTGTTAGCAGCTCAAATTAATTGCCATCCATAATTAATCTGCCCTGTAGAATCCAGCTATTTTATAAACATGGGATTTATCGGACATGCCCCCTTAATTTGTATTGTGGGTTTTGTTTATTTGCCAGTCAAGAATACAAAAATAGTACTTGTCATACAGAAAAATCAATATGCTGCATGCTGTGTCTGCTGCCTGATCACCTTTAAACCCCCCGCAGAACTCCCACGCCATTTAAAGCAGAGCCCTGTTCATTCCTTAATTGCAGCTGCGGCACTCACCGGTCACTCCCAGCGCCCGGGGGTTCATCCCACCGGCAGCTGAAGGGGAAGCCGGGTCCCACGGGGGTGGGATGGGGCTGCCCAGCGTCTCACCCATCCCTGGAGCTCGTGGGTAAGCCCAGGCGAAACCTGCCCCACAGAGTCATCCTTGGAGGAGACCTACACTTCTACGAAATTACTTATGTCAGAGAGGGCACAATCACTGCTTGAATTGCTTTGTCTCCATCACCCAAAACTCAGACTGATGAGAAAACACTTACTACGCAATTTTATGGATGTTGAGCCACGTAAATACCATGTGAAGATTGTCTGTCGTATGTAATCGTCTATTTTCTATCTGAATTTTTATTCCATCCTGCTGATTGGCAAGTAAGGCGGGATTTTCATAGAAATTAATCATTTTCCATCATGTGGTTGTCCAAACGCAGAAGCGAAGTGCCAGCCTTCTATCTCATCACGTGTGTCTGAAGGTCAAGGAAGCTTCAGAAAGGCGGGGGGTTGTCCCAAACCATACTGGTGCTCCCAGCCAAACGTGTGTATTCAGAGCTGCTGAGCAGGACGAGACAGTTTTTAAACATCTTGGGTGGCCAGGGGAAGAGGCTGAGGTCTGGGGAGAGCTGGTGTTGCTGCTGAGATTGCTGGCTTGCGGCAGGACGGTGCCTATTCCTGAAGACAAAGTGAGTGATTGAGTTGGAACAGCAGACGGGACTCACCAGGTGCTTGGGCACCTCATCCTTCCCTGCCTGCTTGCACAGACTGACAGCACTTGGCTGCTGTAACTCCAGGCAGGCATTGGAAAAACGCAAAAAAAGGCTATTTGCATCAACATATTTCCAGTGGAAAGTTCTTACACAGCCCGTTAAAAAAAATAAATTTGATTTTGCCTAATTTTTAAATGAAATTTAACCTAGGCTTGGCAAGTTGTTTTGCTGTCAACAAGAAACAGGGTACAGAGAAACTACAGAGCCTTCATCCATCAGCTTGCCCGATGGGCCAAGAGAACGTCACCTCTGATGAGGGTCCTGTGTGTCTAACGGCAGCCCACCACCACTGGAAGGACACCTCCAAAAGCAAACCCTCCTTTGTTGGACACCAGCAGTAGCTACAACTGGTAATTTGGGGGGCTTCAGACAAGACATTAGGGTAGTCAGCTGTGGAAGAGGCACCCAAAGGTGGTGCAGTCTTACAGAATCACAGAATCACCTACGTTGGAAGGGACCTTTTAAGATCATCTAGTCCAACCAATGGGGGGGAGAAAGAAAAAAAACAAACCAACCAACCAACCAAACAAACAAAAAACCCGAAAAACACCCACACAAAAAACCCAACAACCATAAACAACACCCCACCCCACCCAACACTAAGCCATGTCCCTGAGCACCAAGTCAACTTCTCTCTTGAATCCCTCCAGGGATGGTGCCTCAACCCCCTCCCTGGGCAAAGGCACTCTCCATCCTTGGAGAGGGCCAGTATCATCTAGACAAAGTCACAGCTGACCTGCTCTGTTGCTTCAAGGTGGGATGACCTCCAGCAGTCACTTCCAAACAGCATTTCCATGACTCGTGTGGCTGGTGTTAGTTCCAGACAAACGAGTTCTCCAAATTACTCTGTTCTACATAAGTTTCATTTGCTGTCATCTTGTTGATCACCTTGCTTCATTAGGGTCCCTTTAGACTGGACAATTGCTGCTTTGGCTGATCTAAATAACTCTATCATCTGCAAATGTACCACATCAGTAATCATTCCCTTCCCCACATCGTTAATTAGCGTGCCAGACAGCAACAGCCCCCACGTGGGCATCTCTGGACACCCTGCTGCTAACCTTTCGCCACAGTCAAATGGCCATTTATTCCTCCTCTGTGTTCTGGGACTCTGCTGAAGACACTCTGAAAGCCCAAATAAATTATGTCAGATGGTGCTCCTTTGTGCCTGCTTGCTCAAGTGAGAAATAGGCTGGTATTTCCATGCAGAACAAGGACACCACGCAGCACAAGTTCCACCACGGCAGCTCCCCAGGGAGGCTGTGAAAATCCCCGGTACTGGTAGCTCCACTGCATTCATCCCCCGGATTTCGAGAGCTTTTTGGACACATTCCTTACTCCTGTCGCTACCCTTGTTCCGTGTGCCACCGACTGGGAAAAGGAGTTAGAAATAAATCCGTGCTATTAACAAAGAGGAAACCACTCGTTTCAGTGCTATTTATGCGTCTGTGGAGATTGTTCTTGGCAATTCTCCACCGGCTACAACGAGACACAGACAGCCAGGTGACGGAGAGATGAACTCCTCGTTATTTACCCGTGGGCCACACCTCCGGTGCTGCTGCAGCATCACTCTCTCTGTGCTCAGGAAAAGAGATGGAAGGAACATGATGTGGGTTCCCACATGGGCTTCTTGCCAGAGACCTGGGGCAATCACTTAGGCCAAGGTCCTCAGAAGGTCTTTGGTGTCTAATGTTGGCTGAAAACACCTTAAAATCAGTAGCCTCAGTATTTCCAAAGACCTTAGCCTTGACATGATGAGATTGTCCATCTGCATGATCAGGAGGACGTTTCTCACAGGAAGGCTGAGAACACCCAGCAGGCACAGCAGTATCCTCCAATGCTGTAGTAGCAGAAATCAGGGGGGTAATTTTGGGTATTTAGAATCATAGAATTGGTTTGGTTGGACGGGGACTTTGAGATCATTGAGTCCAACCATCAACCCAACACTGACAAAACTACCACTGACCCAAACCCCTCAGCATGACCATATCTGCCCAACTTTTAAATCTCTCCAGGGATGGTGATTCCACCACTTCCCTGGGCAGCCTCTTCCAAGATTTGACAACCCTTTCGGTGAAGACATTTTTCCCAATCCTAATTTTTCCATCCTAAACCTCCCCTGGCCCAACTTGAGGCCATTTCCTCTTGTCTTATTGCCTTGGGAAAAGACTTGTGCTCCGGAGCACTCACCAGCTCGGTTGCCCTTCTCTGGATATGTTCCAACAGCTCAATGTCTTTCCTGTCATGAGGGGCCCAAAAGTGGACACCGCACTCCAGCTGGGGCCTCACCAGTGCCCAGTACAGGGGCACGGCCACCTCCTCTTCAAAGATGATCCACCAGTACGGAGAATCAGTGCCACCCAGTAGCACCTCCAGTAAAGATGGGTTCAACAACCCTTTCCAAAAGCTGTGCAACACCCTGAAGCTACCCCTGCCTTCACCTGGGGGAGCACAAGGACTAGTACAAGTCCCTCTCCTCCCAGTAGCCACCAGCATCATGGGGAGCAAGACTGGGAGAAGCAGACACTGGGCAGGGGATAAAACTCCAACACAGCGATGTCCTGCAGGGAGCAGAGGCTGCCATGTGCTGCATAAATCACTGGTAATTAATCCTGCCACCAACTTCAATTCCAAAGCTTGTTTGTATCCATCAAGGCCTGGTTATCAGAGGGGGGAAGCAAACTCACCCAAATATATCCCAATTAAGTGCTTGCAGCTCAATGAGGGTTCGGCTCCTCTTTCAGTTCTGCTGAACTGTGAGAGCAGCAGTGGAAACCTTTTGAAGCAGTCAATGATTATTTTAACAATTCAACTTATTTTCAAATGATTTATCTGGGAAAATAGCAATTTCTAACTTCCTTGGATTCATTGAACCAATGTGCTATAATATGTCATATAATTAAAGTAGTCATTAAGACTTTTACTGGATAGAAAAATCTAATCTCTGAGGCATCTGACCTTTTGGGCATCTCAGCCTTTCACACTCCAGTTACCCAGTTGCCTTAAAACTGCCTATTAGTAACTGCCTGGCTCTGCTGGCTTTCTGGGCGGTTTTTTGAACAGCTAAGTTAATACTAAATAAATCTAATACTAACAGCTTCACTTCATATTTTTAATAACGGAGTCCTGAGAAGTAATACAGCCATAATTCTCCCGCATGTGTGCCTTGCCATTTTAATTAATTCCTGGCTGATAGAAGCGTGACAAACACAACATTTACTTTTCATTTTCAATAAATAGTTGCGCTTAAGGGAGCCTGTGAGATCAGTAGATCCATCCAAATCATCACCACTGTAGATTATGTTTAGGTGGATATGAAAACACAGCTCAAAAGAAAGGCATTAATAAATTGTACTCACCGATATGCCATGGGCTTTCCGTGATCTTTGTTTTCAGTATGTTGGTTATTTTATTTTTTTTTTCTTGCAGTGGAAAGGTACATCCCATATGATTGGCCTCAGAAATGGTGAAAATCTCCCCAGCCTCGCACTTTGCCAATAACAACCATGTGAGTAGTGATGGACCTGGACAGTATGAACAAGAATTACGGCAAATAATAGAAAGAACACCTCTGGGTCTGTATGGAGGGCACGGGGGTAAACACACAGACATTCATCCAGCACAGGTTTCCCATGGCATCTACCCCTGGCATACTGGTTTATATCAAAAACCAGCTCAGATTTTAGATGGATTCCTCATTAGAGGATCACAGAGCTGCAGTGAGTTTAAAACCCTGCCCCTTCTCAGCACACTCCAGGACAGGCAATTCCTAGCACGCTGTGAGGTCGGGGTGTGTGTGGGGGGTGTCAGCTTAAAAACTCATCCTTTGGGCAAGCCCTGGGCAGGTTGTGCTCCGAGCATGGCTCCTGCTCCTGCCAGGACAGGGGGGAGCAGCGCTTGCCTCATCGGCTGCGCCGGGGGCTCAGACCAGGGCTGGAAGAACATTGGGATACAGACAGGGAGGAATTCCAGCCTCCAGAGCCTCTTTCAGCGAGTGAGAGGAAAATGCCTCCGAGTTCCAACTATTACACTAATACAACCGGTATAAAAATACATGATGGTTCTCCTTGGTGTCCCAAGGTGGGTGCTTGGTCTCCCGTAACTTCATGGTTTCTGTAGAAAGTGAAGCAGGAGCAGAGAAATAAATCAGATCATAGAATGTTTAGAGTTGGAGGGAACCTTAAATACCATCCAGATCCAAACATGCAGACATGGGCAGGGACACCTCCCACCACCCCAGGTGGCTCCAAGCCCCATCCAGCCTGGCCTTGAACCCCTCCAGGGATGGGGCAGCCACAGCTTCTCTGGGCAACCTCTTCCAGTGTCTCACCACCCTCACAGCAAAGAAGTTCTTCCTAAGATCCAATCTAAATCTCCCCTCTTCCAGTTTAAAATCATTACCCCCAGTCCTGTCACTGCTCTTCCTGACAAAGGGTCCCTCTCCTGCTCTCCTGTAGATGCCCATCCTGGAGCTTTGCCCGCTGCCCTTGAACCCACACCCGAGCTCCGTGCCATTTTCCTGAGGCTGGAGGGCTGGGAAACCCAGGGGGAGGAATTATCTGAATGGCCAGCTGATGGATTCCTGCTTTTCCACACCGCTGCGTGGCGATGGACCGAACCCTGGGCTTTCCTGAAGCTGCCTCTGCAGCAGAGCCTGCCCAACGAAGCAGCAGCAGCAAAGGCAGGGAGGGAGGCAGGAGGCTCCAGCTCTTGATGAGGAGCCGCTCCAGAAGCTCTGGGAAAGGTCAGCGCGGTTCAGGTGGCTCCGGCTGCAATTAGAGCTCGTTACTCCCTGCAATCCCGGTGTCAGGCCACCTGACAGCCAGGGATTTAGGTGCCGTTACTAAATTATATTTAAATCATCCTGGGCCCATGGCAACTCCTGCTTGCTTTGATGGCAGGAAGGTTTGTGTTCCTGCTGGCTGACTGCTCGCGGCAGTCATTTGCGGGAACTAATAAAAGGAAAATACTGTAATAAAGCGTATGTTTTCCACTTGGTTTTAAAAAGGGAAATAAAAAAACAACCCCCAAAGCTTGAGAGCATTGCTGACTCTTACAGCCATCATTTACATACACATCTAGCCTTGGTACATCAGTATGTACCTGGAAGCATTCAAAAGGGAAAAAAAAAATAAGCAAAATTATATGGAAAACCATTAGTTTGATTTTTAGAAGAGCAAAAGGATGTTCTGGCATGGCAGACACGAACCGCCTGAATAAAAAGAGATGATGTTCTAGTTGAAAGTCCACGGTCAGAAGCACTGGATCAAATAACAAGAATTTCTTCTGAAATGTTGGAATTCTTCAGTCTGACATACAGGGAGTAAAGCAAACTCATTACCCACAGGGCAGGGACGAATGATCAGTGAGAGGCATCCTGGAAGCAGAAAAAGCCAAACTTAGGGCAGGATGGGCAATTTTTTTTTTCTAGCAAGAAAAGCCATCAACTGCTAATAGCTTGAGGTATTAATGTCATTCCAAAAGACATGACTCTGTTTTTCCTGAGCCTCTGGGGTACCATTGCTGATGTACACATGGTTCAGATTTTGCTTCTGAGCCGTTGTGAAGAACAATCCTCGTACAACCACGTTCCCCAGAAGCAAAAGGCAACTGGGGGGGAGACAGAGAGCTTTGCAGATGCTGGCGAGAGGACCCTGCCTCTTATGGCAAGTCTTATATTGAACATTTTCACACGGTGGGCAGAGAGGAGCCATTTCCAGGGGCAGACAGAGAAATACGATGCATGAAAGGGAGAGGTGGTTGGGCTCCAGGGGAGACGCGAGATTGACTTCACAACAGGGAAGCTGGAAGTGGTTGCAAGGTAAGGAGATCTTCAGGAGATCATCTCTAGGATGACCTGCTTTGGCAGGGGGGCAGGGTCTGGATTAGATGATCTCTAGAGGTCCCTTCCAACCCTGTATCATTCTGTGATTCCATGAGATCCTGCAGCCCCACCTGAGGGGGGTAGCACCAAGCCACCAAAGGTCCAAGGCCAGGCAAGGAGAAAGGTGAACTCTGGAGTCACTACCACCCCTGGAACCAGCCAAGCTGCAGCGCTCGGTGAGGCTCTCACAGAAGATCAGAGAAGTTTTATATCCACTGCCCACACAGACAGTTCTCAGTCTTTGTGGTGGAGAAAGACAGAAGGTTCTACAGTGCCAGGAGGTCTCTGCAGAGGCTGCTGCTGAGCCCTGATGGATTTATCAACCTGAAGGACAGCAACTGCCATTTGGGATATGGACAGATGACTTGGGAGGGGATAAAAACTTGAGGTCAACTACAAAATGTGAAATTCAAAAGATTTCAGGGTCCAATTACCAAACCTGAATGAGGAATGTAGAAGAAGAATTCAGACAGATGGGTTTTTTTATTCTTTTTCCTTATTCTAACTTTATCTTTTGCCAGAGGCTTATACTTAGTGAGACATCTTTCCATCAGGGGAAAGCACAGAAAGATGAATATTAACACCTCCAGTGGATGCACATTACTTGTGCAGAAGATGTGAAGATGAAAGCAAGCACTGCAGTTATTCGCCTTTATCTTCAACGCTACCAAGAGTCAGACCCTACATTTTCATCAGGCAGATTTCATCAAGCTACAAAATTCAAAACACTTCAAAGAAATGAAGGAAGTTTACTGCAGCGTACGGCTACACCCTGACACAGCACCCGTTGCTTTCTCCTCTATCCCAGAAGGAATCACAATCAATCCCTCGAATCAGAATGAATCCCCCCAAAATGCCAGCATCGACATCGCTCCTTCTCCGAGTTTCTCTTGCTGCTATGGAAGATGTTTGAATCCCTCTGTTGATTTTCCTATCTTTCTCATCAGCTCTTTGTCTGAGGAGGTAACCAGGGCTCCCTGAAACACAGCTGGGGATGTGCATTCCCAATTTCACCCTTTCTTTGTTGTTCCACATTTCCCTGTCCCAAACCGTCACCGAGCATTTCATAGAAAAATGGAAAATAGAGCCAAGTGCTGAGCCGACACAGGTGGCATAACCTTGAAGTTATGGCCGTTATTCTAGTTACCAAAACAGCCAATGTGGAGTTGTTTACTCCGATCATAAAGCACAACCCGAAAAGAAAAATAAGATGTAATATATAACATAGCGGCCCTTTCTCCATAGAAAATTCTTGATGGATAAGAGACTTTGCCCATGTTATCCCCCACTTTGCTTTTCAAACTTAATACTCTGCCTTCCCCTTCCTTAGGAACTGATTTCAGTAAGACATCTGCAACATCAAGCCTTATATACATTTAATTTTATCCAACTCCTCTGAGATGTGCTGGGAGCAAGCCCTTCCACTCCTGATTTCACAAAAACACCTTGAAATTTTCTCCTCATAACTTTTTGCTCCCAGGCCTGGGAGGTCTCGCTGAGCCCATCAGCTGCTGTACACACCAGCCAGGTTTTGCCTGACTGGAAAAAAAAAGGTAATTTTGCAATATTTGGTTTTGGCCTCAGGAGAAGGAGATACGCTGTGTATGAAATGTGCAGCAAGGAGGTTTTCTAGAGGGAGGGCAGGTTAAATTGTTATCCCATAACAGCAGCAAAAGGTGGAAGACTCAGTCTGGGTCTGTCGTGGGCAGCACTGAGGGATGGAGATGCCCTCCCCGGGTGGGGGGAGCCAGGATTTTTCTCTAATTTCTCCGTGTTGGGGTCTCACAGCCCAGTGCCCAGGTACCACGCGGTGTCAACAGCTGCAGATCCTTCAGGGAGATGTGGCTGGCAAAGGGCAGAGCTGAGCAGGGTCCTCACCAGCTTCATCCTTCAGACACGCCTGTCCCGTTTCTGTGGCTTTGGCTGCCCACATTTGATTGTGATCCATGAGGATGGGGTTGGGACCAGTCTTTTTTCAGTGGTGCCCAGGGACAGGACAAGAGGGAGCGGGCACAAACTGGAACATAAGAAGTTCCACCTAAATACGAGGAGGAACTTCTTTGCTGTGAGGGCAGCAGAGCCCTGGCAGAGGCTGCCCAGAGAGGTGGGGGAGTCTCCATCTCTGGAGACATTCAAACGCACCCGGACACGTTCCTGTGGGACCTGCTGTGGGTGGCCCTGCTCTGGCAGGGGGTTGGACTGGATGAGCTCCAGAGGTTCCTTCCAACCCCAGATCATTCTGTGATTCTCTAAAAGCACCCCATGCACTAATAAAACCCATGACCGTGGCTGACCAAACATTTCTCCACTTCCCTTCCATCAACCCCATCTCCCTTCATCCCTTTCACTGCTAAAATGACAGTCTTAGCAAATCAGTGCCTATTGATCCATAAGAACCACTTACCATAGCTAGGTCCCCAGATCCTGTTTGGGTTTCATCTGAAACACATATCAACAACCAAGTTTTTCCTGAGGAATTTGTACAAAATTACCCAAATACGGGCCCAGCTGTATCACAGAATCACCTCAGTTGGAAGGGACCTTTTAAGATCATCTAGTCCAATCAATGGGGGGAAAAAAAATCCAAAATAACCCCCCAACAACCATAAACCCCACACCACCCAACACTAAGCCATATCCCTGAGCACCAAGTCAACCCTCCAAGACCCCCTCCCTGGGCAGCCCATTCCAATACCTGACAACCCTTTCAGGAAAGAAATATTTCCTAATATCTCACCTGAACTTCCCCTGGTGCAACTTGAAGCCATCACCCCTTGTCCTGTCATCTGGAACTGGGGAGAAGAGACCAACCCCCGCCTCTCTGCAGCCCCTTTCAGGGAGTTGGAGAGAGCGAGAAGGTCTCCCCTCAGCCTCCTCTTCCTCAGGCTGAACACCCCCAGCTTTTATCTAATCAACTACTGCCCTTTCACTTCTCTCTTTCCTTACAGGAGTAAGCAGGGTATCACGATCTCATCTTGGTATTTATCCTCACATAAAGAAAGATGACAAATCATCCCGTGTACTGTTGCACCCATGGGGATGCAGAGCCCAGCAATCTAGCAGCTATCAAGAAAACACACTTTGGAACGATTTCACCTCGAGCCTTTGCTACTTGAGCAGAGGCATTCGACAGAGCTCGTCTGCCAAAAAAAAAAACCCCATCTGTGCACGGCTGTGAGGAACGCCCGATTCCACGTATGTTAAAATGTGCCCCTGTGAGATAACTGGGCTGTTTCACAGGAGACAATCACCAAACACTACAACAGAATTTCTTCTGCTGCGATTTGACTGTGTCACGCAGCTGAAGCAAAAACACGATCAGAAAGCTCTTTGAATCTAACAAAACTGAGCGCTGTTATAAATACAGGCAGGAGCAGCAGGGGGGCAACACACGCAGCCCGGGATTACACGGTGCGGCCGAGAGCACGGTGGTTTTGCATGATACGAGCTGTTGGCAGCGATTAACAACCCCACTGAGATCCAGCACGCACGCAAGAGGCTGCTCATGAGAGCTGCCCACAAAGAGAAAGCTGGAGGGACCCAAACAACCGCAGCTCGGTTTCTCCGTTTGGATGCAACTGGTTGCTCTTTTGATGGCTTTTGATGTGTGGAAAAAAAGTACTACAGCGGTAATTTAAATGCTTATTTGTAGCTCAGTTTGCAAAGAGGCTGTTCCCTTTGAAGGAGCCTGGAAAACAGCAGGGCAGGGGATGTGGGCACAGCAGAACGCTCAGCTGGGAAGCAGGAGAGGCAGCAGCAACCGGGGGGGTGCTGGGACCCCAACAGCAGGTTCATCACCGCTGCTGGGCTGCTGCAACCTGCTGGAAAGGGTCATCCCACCCCACCAGCTTCCAGCACCTTCCCTTGACCAGTCTCACCAGCACTTCTGCACCCTGGTGTTACAGCCACAGCATCTCCTTCACCAGGCAAGCGCGCCGCAGCTGCAGCAGGGCTTGTGCCAGCCTATTTCTATTTAAGAGCTCTTAGATCATGAGTTTCACCTTTTAGAGGCAAAATGAAAATGAGAAGTCAAAGGTCTGAAGGTATAAAAATAGGTCAGCCTAATAAAGCTGCTTTCAGAGAGCACAGTCCCCTCGAAGGGCTCCCGGCTTAGAGGAAGACACTCAGAATTGCCAGGAATCCACAGAGAATCTTCTGTAGAATCCACCCAGAATCCACAGAGAATCTCTGAAGGTTTCTCCTTCTCTCCTGCTCCCTTTCTCCATCTTGCAATTTACCTTTCCCTCATTCTTTCTCTGCCCGAGGTGCCACCCAATTTTCATCCTTCCAACCTCCAGATTTGCTCGGTTTTTCAGAAAGTAAATCTCTTTCACGTGCTTCTGACCCTCACTTTTGGCCAGCGATTAAAGGCTCCGGTGCCTTTCCAGCAGGACCAAGGGGCAGAGCCTGCCCAGAAGCCACGGAGAGGCCACTTGCTTCTCAGCCCCACACACTGCAGCAATGGGATGGGAAGAAATATAGTGTGGGGCTGAGAAAACACAGCCAGGAACTGCTTTTTTCACAGGCAAGGTGGCAGCCTTGGCCCATCATCCTACAGGAAAGGTAAATAATAGAATTATAGAATGGTTAGAGTTGGAAGGGACCTGAAAGATCATCCAGTTCCAACCCCCCTGCCCTGGGCAGGGACACCTCCCACCACACCAGGTTGCTCCAAGCCCCATCCAGCCTGGCCTTGAACCCCTCCAGGGATGGGGCAGCCACAGCTTCCCTGGGCAACCTCTTCCAGGCTCTCACCACCCTCACACCAAAGAAGTTTTTCCTAATATCTAATCTAAATCTCCCCTACAAATATTCCCATCGCCTTCCTCCTGAGAAGAAAGAAGGCCAGGAGCTGGAGTTTGCAGGTCACTTCTGCCTTCTGGAGAAGACCCGTGCCCGCTGTGCTTTCTATCCACACACACGTATCACACACAAAAATATCATACTCACACACACGTCCCCCCCCTCCCAGCAAACACAACCTGAACAGCCAGCAGCATTCAGCTCAGTAATAAAGTAGTACAGCTCGGTAACGAAGCAAGTGCCAGCCCTCTGCACTAATTGGGCTCATGACGAGCTGGGATCTGCAGGTACCTACCAGCAGTCACAACTTTACTTTTGCCACGTTAAAACCCACTTCGTTTCACATGAAGAGCTGCTGATAACAAACAGAGAAGGTGGGAAGTTGCAATGAGCCAGTTCTTATCAGATCGGGACGTCTCTTCCACCTTCTTGCACTGCTCTGGGCAATGCAAGTTCATGCCCCAAAATCACCAACTTTAATCACAAGGAGGAATTCTAGCCTAGCTGAGGATGTGGGAGACAGACTTAAATATTGGTTTATTTTTGTATTCTTTTCTCCCCCCAGGCTGCATCAGGGAAGCCCCAAGGATGGAACAGAGGGAGAAGCTGCAGAGAAAACACTTTCTGTGTGCTGATAGACTTGTCCCGTGGCTGCTGCAGGAGGGAAGGGGCTGATGATGCTGTTACTGCTAGGCAGCATCTAGCTGGCTGCAAGTGCAGGGCAGCGCCTGGGAAAGGCACTTTCAGCTCTGAAAACACGAGTTCTGGGCCATAAAGCCTCATCACCTTCAGGAATCTACAGTCTCCCTCCTTGCAACAGGTGGAGTGGCTCCATAACGCCCAGGCAGCATCACGCCAGGCTTTGCAACGCACTGACCAAGAGCAGGACCCTGCTTTTTCCTACCTTGAAAGCTGCTTTCAGCACCAACTGCACCCTTCCCTTCCTCATTCCACCCTCCTTTCCTGCCTCACATCACAGGCTGCCTGTGATACTAAAGAAGAAATTAAGCAGCCGCTTCTTCAGAGCGTGCAGGACATCCCTGAGGGCTCCTGCAGCTCTCTCCTGCTCTCACTGATGAGGAAAATGAGGGAAAAAAAGGAATCAACAGGAATTTGTAAGCCCCTGTGACTGTTTTCCAGGTCCACCCGCCCGAGCCATTGCATCCTCTGGAGCACTGAGAAAACGACCCAGGAAGCCGGGGTGATGGGGGCACGGCGTTATTCCTTCAGCCTTTGGCAGCTGAAGGTTCTGACTCCCCGTGAGACAGGGGTGCTGCGAAGAGAGCTCAGGCTTGGGGAGAGCTGACAGAAAGGACTTGCAGAGTCTATATTATATATTTTTTTTTCCCTTTTTTATATATATATATATTTTTTTCCCCTTTCAAAATGTCTCCAAAAGGTCACGCTAATGATGTTTACTATCGAGTAATAAATGTTAACACTTCTGTGCTGGCTGGATAATGCTGAAGGCTGGAGAGGTGCCTGTTTGTTTGTTTTCCAGGCAGGCAAAGTGCACTAAATCAGGCGAGGCACAACACGCACTATTTAAAAGCAGTGACATTTGCTGTTACTTTACTGTGAGGTGCAAATAAGTATTTTTTTTCCCCTTAATGACTATTTTCTGAAACCTGCAATAGGAAATGAAGTTTAATTGTTGGTTGCTTTTGTTTTTCTTTTTTCTTTTTTTTTGATAGCTAGCTTTTTTTTGTCTTTAATAGACGCCAACCCCCCCACCCCTCACTCACAGTCCCCTACCTCGATGCTCAGCAAGAGGCAGCTGGCTTCAGAGCAGTTAATGGAAAACCGTGAAAAAGGCTAAGCTATTAGTGAAGTAATTAAGTTTTTTTCTTAATACAGATAAGATTGCAAGCAGGAATAATTAAACTAAACCCCGTAACCCCTTGGATTCAGGAGCCTGGATCGTTAATATCGAGTGTTGATGAAAGTGTGTGGGTCTGGAGTGGGCAAGGGAGGCTCCAAGCTTGGCAGGGGGGATGGGCAGGTCCTTAATAACCCTCTTATGATTAAGCAACGAGGCATTTAAAACATTTTGGGGCAGCAGCACCCAGCTGGTGCATCCTTCTATTTACTGCCAAATTATGCTAAGCTGCGCAATGTTTCTCCATTAGAGATGCTTCAAGCTTGAAACATGGGCTGGCATTACCTGGGGAGGTAAACTGAGTCACTTTTGACACTAGTGATGGGTTTTTTCCTGGGGGTGTCTGGGAGGGCACCACTGTCCCCAGCCTTGGGTGGGTGAGAGGAGTAAATCCTGGGTCCTGTCAGCTGCTCCGTTGCAATAAGCTCCTGAACACAGGAGATACTCCTGGTTGAGGACATTTCCTAGGGAAACCACCAGCTTTGGCTCCCAGACCACGCTTTGGAAGCAGTAACTGTGCTGCTGAGAGGGTACAGCAGGATGCTGGACCCCTTGTGTTACCACTAATGTACCAGAGGTCACGCTCACACCAGCGCTACCTGCCCACTAAAGGAGCTGCAAACGCCGTTTTTGCTGCAAAGGCTGGGTATCGTAGTGCCAGGGGAGGAGCTGGATCACCTGAAGGCAAGCAGAAACAGAGCTCTGCTGTAGGTGACTGCTGTCCCTGCCTCCAGAGGGGGGGAAGAAAGAAAAAAGGCATGAAAATGAAGATAAAGAGGCAGCCCGCTGAAAAGTGATGATGATGAAGAAGTAACCTCAGGATGCACGCGAGGGATTTCAGGGAACCAGAGAAAAATGCAATTACGAGACGGTGATTTTCTTAAAGGAGTGATATTTGATGGCATGAACAGGAACTCCCCCGCTACAAAGGAGACAGAATACTACTGCAATAGGTAACTAGGCATTAATTTGCTAATCAAACCTTGCAGAAAAGAGTAAAGTGGCTAAGAAGTAGAGAAAATATTGTGCAAGGAAAAGCTTGACCATGATCTCGTTAACCTACAATGTTCTGAAACCCTGGCAATCTTGTGTAAACATTAAAAATCACAGCATTATCTTATCGGATGCTGCTGAAGCACCCTCTGTCTAATCAGCTGAAGCAGGAAACAAGGAGAGAGGAGCTGGGGTTGTAGAAGAAACTAAGGGAGGACTAAAACCAGGAGAATTAAAGGGACTGGTTAACTTGCTCAAATGTGGGAGCCTTTGGTGGAGCTGCGTCTCCCCGACCGCCCAGCGCTGCTTTTGCTTTCCTACCTTAAATAAACCATTGATTGATTTGACTAAGACCTAAAGTGTCTTGATTTACTTATAACACTACCTTCCCAAATCACCAGCCATTCACAGGCGTGAGGTGGAAGCACAGAGAAAGCAGAAACTGGTTCAGCTGATACTAAGGGCAAACACTGAAAAAACCAAAACAACTGCATGAGCAGTCAGGGAGAAAAAAATCAGGAGAGCCAAGGCACTTGGGGAGGTAAATCCAGCCAGGGGCACGAGGGGTGCCGAGAAAACACTCTGACAGACCCCCCCAGCAGGAGAGTGGCCAGAAAGGTGATGAATGAACAAGGGCAAAGCTTATGGCAAGGAACATTGAAGAACCATGCTGTTTAACAATTTTTTGTTACCGTTCTGCTTCACTCTCCAGTGAAAGGACAATTGCAATCAGCCACGTAATGGGATTAGCATCACTGACACAGGGGTAATAGCTCAGGCTGCCACAGAGAACAGGGTAGAAAAGTAGAGTGTTTTGAGATAAGCTGAGCCTGCTGAATTTTTCCTGAAGTTCTTAAAGAACTGGAGTAATTTCAGACCTGCCTGCTGCTGCCTCCGAGGCTGACAGGCCTGAAGAGGGCAAAGCGCTGCTCATCTTCCACTCCCCGAGAAACCTCCTCATGTAGCTTCGGTTCCCGGCAACAAACAATCAAACCAGGTGTTTGCAAATCCCCAGCAGGTCCTGAGATCAATAACACGCATGATTTTTGTCTGGAATGACTCACGCCAACACCACTGTTCCACTGTCCCTGACGGAGGATGCCTTCGGGGACGGGGGAACCGGCTAAGGGTGGTGGGGAACCACAGATCTCACCAAGCTGGGTTTGATGGGTCTGTTCACGCTCTCTCCTGCGGTGAGAAAGGCTGAGAAACACACTCTCGACAAAACACGTAAAATCTAGCTGGGTTACCATCACCCAGAAAGGAGATCAGGAGAGCTCAGCATCAGAAACGGGAAGACGGAGCTGGTGGGGTCCCTCAGGGGTCCCTACAGCCTGGCGCTACGTGATCAGGCTGGTGAGGGATGGAATCCGTTCATCCCATTTGCAGGGGACTCCTAACTGGAAAGGGACGTTAGCATGCTGGAAAACAAGATTAGACTCCCAGGTATTCCTACCATATTAGAGAGTTTAAATAAAAACGAGGGTGAAATCCAATAAGCAGCAACCCTGCCCAGATGAAGGAGAAGGGAGGCAGATGCTTACAGGCAAAGGTCTTGGGTTTACGTGTGATTACAGACTGAATCAACAGAATTGGTAGATACACGGCAAGCAGCAATGGGACACACAACCAACAGAAAGCCCTGGAAGACACATCACTGGGGTTTTTTAACACCGCATTTCCCAAGAAGGTGTGGTCCAAATGAGAACCGAAGATGACCAGATGCACAATAAGCTTGGCCAACAATGAAAGGCCACACGAAGTGATGTCATTTGAGAGGGGGAACCATGGTAATAGTCTTCACACACATGATAAACTGTGGGAAGAAACCCAAAGCACGGGTTGCCCAGGGAGGGTTTGGATTCCCCGTTGCTGGAGATGCTCAAACCCAACTGGACACGGCGCTTGACAGCCTGCTCGTGGTGGCCCTGGTGGGGCAGGGGTTGGACCAGGTGACCTCCAGAGCTGCTGCCCACACTAGTGACTCTGTGAAATGGACTGTTCCCTGGATTCAGCCAAATACAAGACAGAAAAACAACAAACAAACCAAGTCCAAGCAGCAACAACAGAGAAAAAAAAAAAAAAAAAAAACAAAAAAAAACAAACCAGAAAATGTTTACTGCAAAGTAAATCTGGGTTAAATTCTCCGAAAAAAATCAGTGTAAGAAGCAGAAGAGTGAAGCACTAAACAAATCTCCTGAAAATTTGCAGGAGCTCCCTTTCTTTTCCCCCCCCAGGAAGGAGTAAGTAAAGCACTTGTCAAGAACGCAGGCAGAGTTTATCAGGGCTTTTGTAGGGCCAATTGCCCAGATGATCTCTGAGAGCTCAGCCTCATTTTCTTAGATTTTAGAGCTCCTCGGGGCCAAGAACAAATAAAACAACTCAGGCAGGCAAAGGGTGAGAAACAAGCAGGGAAGACAAGCACAAAAATAAACCAACAAATAACCAATCTGAAGTCTCCCACCACTCGATGTCACGTTCCCAGCTAATGCTCTCCAGGAGAGAGATGTGCCCTAACACACCAACAAAAGAAGAAAAAGACATTTACAGCCTGAAAATGAAACTCATGGCAGGGAAGAGGAAACGGGAGGCACATATGCCCCATAACTATCTACCAAGCTTTCCAAAACCCGTTAGCAATGAAACAGCACGTGTGAAAAAACACTCTGAAGAAAATTTTTCCAAAGAGCCCTGATTTAGCAATGTCAGGTACTTCACATTAGCAGCAATTAGCTCAGTGGCAAAACACAGCTCTTTTTTTTTTTTTTTCCATCAAAGAATACCTGCTTCATTAAAAGCCTCGAGCTGATGTCCCTTGCTGGGGTACAGCTACACACTCTTATATTTCCTAGTTATTCCCAGGCTTTACCCGGCTCTCGAGGCTGCAGCAGATGCCAAGGCTTCACCCACAGGTAGTGCCCAGCCTCAACCCCTCCCCACAAACAATTAACACCTTTGAAATTTAATCACCGCCAGGTGGTAAAACTGATCACTGCCTGTGAGATAAGGAAGGGGGGTTCCTCTCTCAGCCCCATCACGGCCTTGGCAGCTGTGTTCACCTCGGTTGGTTTGCCCTCTATGCACATGCCCACCCAACCTGCACCCATCAATAAACCACCAGGGATTCGGCACAAGCCAGGATATGTTGCCACCAAAATGATTCCAAAAACAGCACTTCAAATGCAATTAAGTTCCACCCTAATTTTATCTTCCTTTTTTTTTTTTTGTCCTCAGAAGTTTATCAATTTCTCCATACTGGTATTTATAAAAACAGCTTTACTTATCTGTAAGACAGGAGGACTGAGGACACGATGACTGAAAAAGATTCTGGAGGTTGTTTTTTTTTTTTTGTAATGGAAAGATATTATCAGACCAGGAACAGCGATATTAACATCTTGCAAGATTAAAAGCAGATCTGGGTTGAAAAGTGCCTTCTTAAATGCTTCTTTGACAGAAAAATCTGCCTTCCCCGCATGCAGGAGCTTTTATAGGAAGAGCGATTTTTACCACTGCATTATTTCTTCCCTGGGGGAAAGTGCTGCAAATTGCTGGGCTCAGGGGGAAGGTGATATTTTGGGGCGCTGACTGCTGCTTCTGCTCTGGTGAGGGCTGGGCTGGGTTCTTGGGGTGCCCCTTCACCACCGTGTCTTGTAGGTGGACACACGGCTGGCACCAGATGAGATGGGATGGCATGGGGTGGGATGGCAAGGGACAGGATGAGACAGGATGGCACGGCATGGCATAGGACAGGATAGTATGGCACGGCATGGGGTAGGATGACATGGCATGGCATGGGATGGGATGGCATAACATGGCACAGGATGGTAGCCACAGCTCTGCCTGGTCCGTTGGCATTGCTGGATGCGTCCAACAGAAGAGACCATGCCCAGAGCACTGCCAAGAATGAAGCCATCAGGGCAGCCCAGGGGTTAACCCTGAACTCTTGGATATCTGGGAGTTCTTCCAGAACTTTCCAGCTCATGAAAGGTTCCACCCATTTTGCTAGGATGCGCTTGGTCTGAGCCAGGACTTTCTCTCCCATCCTCAAATCTCCTGTGGTACAGACCTGGCTGGATTGAATCGGCTGTAGCTAAAAGCTGCGTTATCTTCTCATGCACAGCAAGGGCAAGCAGCAAGGTTCAGACATCTCCACTGGGAATTACAGCTGACAACACACAACCGAGCTTTAAATTACCAGCTCCTACCCAGGGCAGCTGTTCGCTACCATTTCTTAGATTTATAGAGTTTAAGCCTAGACAGGACCATTAAATCCTTCTCACCTGCCTCTGCCTGTCACAAGACATTGGATTTCATACGTTTATCCCCCAGTCTGAGCACAGTACCCAGGCAAACCACAGCCCCCGTGCCCGGCTCTGGAAGCGGAGGATCCCTGGAGCCTCCACCACCACTGAAGCTGCTCCGGGCTCTGCTCTCTGTACTTTTCCATCCCTGACCCTTGTGAGCTGGCAGCACGTCCATCATGTCTGTACAACACGGAGTGGAGGTGCCCAAACCCCAGCAGGGTGAGGGGACAAGCTGGTGGGAGGCAGGTTATGGGGTCTGCAGCAGAGCCCCGGTGATGGAGCAGGATGCCCTGTCCCCCGGCACCCACTGCTCCAAAAGTGGGACCAGGGACCAACGCAGAAGCTCTGGCAGTGAACGGGAGAGTCTCTTATCCAAGTGTTAGCACCAAGAGAGGTGCGATCGTGACAAGTCCATAACCTGAGTCCGAGTCTCGATCCATCAGGAGGTAGCAAAGGCATCCTTGGGACTGTGCATCCAGGGCTTTCTCTTGGAGGGACCTCTGTGCCCAAGCAGTAAATCCCTCCCCAGCACTCCCGTCCAGCTCCGAGTTTGAGGCTGCTCTTTACTTCACGTCTCCTCCAGGGACAGGGATTTCTCTCCCTTACAGATGGGACTGAGTGCCCGGGAGGACATTTCAGCTTCATCGTGGCCTTAACGCGATACCCCAGCAGCAACCCAGAGCTGCCAGCAAAGGCTGCGAGGTGGCACGCCGGAGTTTCTGACAGCTCTGTGCAGGGCATCTGGCACCGGCTCCAACCTCATCACCTTCTGTGAGCACTAATTTTTCATTCTAAGGGGAGCCAGGACTGCAGAGCAAGCAATTAAGCCCTCTTTCCCCAGCGTGTGCCCCTTGGCTACTGCACAAGTGATAAGAAGGTGACTTAGTTACAGGAACAAGGGTTGCAGAAACAAACCCTCCCTAGTCTGCCATCCCAGCCTGAGCAGATGTACCCTATACATTAAACATAGGATAATATACGGACAGAGAGTAATTTCACAACCATAATTCAATCAGAGGAGCATTGTAACATAATAAATTGGATGAATGATGGGTCCCTCCGTAATATATTTCATTATTTCTGTCTGCTTTACAATATGTGAATACCTGCCTAATGGCTTTAAAGGACTTAGACCCTGCTGGCAGAGGAAAGGATGTCACACCTGTGTGAAATGTGGCTTTTCCCAGAAGCCCAGGGGTTTGGGGACTGTGAGAAGGCCAAAGGCTGCCCTTCACCGAGGTAGCTCCCCAATGCTCTTCGGTCCCCATGGCACTTCTTAAAGGGTCTCCTGTCCTCACCGTCCCCTTGCACACCTCTCCCAGGGTCTCCCAGAACGTGGCATGTTGCAGCCACCCAGCCCTGCTCCTCTCCAACCACCTGGACCTGCAAGCTGACCACCCTCAGTATCTGCTGCAGCTTGCCCTGCTACAACTCTGTTTCCCAACACGAGCTTTTTCAAACATTTATTCTTTTTTCCTCTTCTCGGTCCTCCAAATTTTCCCACATTGTAATTCGTTTGCATTTTCATAGAATCATAAGATGCTTTGGGTTGGAAGGGACCTTAAACCCCCTCCAGTGCCACCCCCTGCCCTGGGCAGGGACACCTCCCACCACCCCAGGTGGCTCCAAGCCCCATCCAGCCTGGCCTTGAACCCCTCCAGGGATGGGGCAGCCACAGCTTCTCGGGGCAACCTGGGCCAGGCTCTCGCCACCCTCACAGCCAAGAAGTTCTTCCCCACATCTCACCTCAGTCTCCCCTCTTTCAGTGTCAAACCCTTACCCCTTGTCCTGTGTCTCCCCTCTCCATGTCCTTCTTGTTGAGAACTCCAAAGCTGAACACGGGACTCTTTTAAAGGAAAGCTATCACCTGTTTTGCTGGATGGGATTTTTTGGGGATATTTCTTGCAGGTCAGTGACCTGAAGCAGTTCACAGCCGTCCCTGATGAGCACCAGAGTTGGCAGAAGGTGAACAGCAAGAGCACGTGGTTAAAAGCTGGGGGAGAACGGGAGAGGAGCAACCTCTTCTATCGGGGTGGCAGGTTACCAGGTTGCCTTGGGCCTCTGTAAAGCCATGCCCTGAGCTGGCGCTGGCTGTACCCAACACCCTGGTTGTGAGCTGGGAGCGCTATCGTGGGCAGCAGATGCTGGCCAGCATTGTCAGGCTGCGGGGGCTCGAGTCACCTGCCATCCCCGCGGAGGGGAACCAGCCAGGAGCAGAACACTGGTTTTCCACCAGGCTCATTTATCCTTTTGCTTTCGGTATTTGTTTTCTTTTGTCTTCAAAAAAGTACAGCTGGATCTCAAAAACAGTTTCTGCCCAAATCAGGGAGCTTTTCTTCTCTTAAAAGACAAATGAAACAGCAGAGAAAGAATGTCATTGGAATTACTTGTCTTCACAAAACCCTTTGCTTTAAAGGGAAACCGAGTGAGAAATCACGCTTCAGATTTCTTTCAACTTTCTCCATCTTCCAAAACTGGCTTAAAAGGTAGCGGTGGTTACTGGTGTGGTGTGAGGGGAACCTGTGTTTCTGCTCCTTCGGTTCAAACTGGCCTCAAGCACCAGGAGACACGTGGTGACAGCATCACGTCGGTGTTGGCAACGGGTGGAGGAGAGAAGACAAGGTAAGGAAAAAGCCGTGTTTCTGCCCAGAAGGGAGGACATCTAGTGCAGAGTGCCGCTGCTGTAGAGGTGCTGGTGGGTGGTTCCCAGCTGCAGAGAGCCGGGATCCAGGCTGAGAGAGGAAGAAAAATGTCCCAGCTTTACCTGGCAGGAGCGGTGAGAGCAATGAGTGGTTAAAGGAGAGCTCTGGTCTCTGCAGCCATAGCAACAGGTCTGCTACGGGAAACGCTGCAGAGGAGGATGCTTCAGGAGAGGGGCAGCCGGGAGATCTTCCCACCTGGTTGTCTCCCTGGGACTTGGGCGCTGGGTTCGTTGCCTTCCAGTTTTCCTGTACAATTAATACCACAGGTGCAAAACGAGGAGAGAGGGTAGGAAAGGAGATTTGGGGGATATGAAGTTCTCTGTTCTTCTAGTGGTTCAGAAATGGTACCGATTATAGCTTTCAGTAAAGTGTATTTTGAAGAAAACAGAAACATCAATGACTTTTCTCAACTAACCAACCAATAAAATCCAGCCCAATATACTGCATCTTACACAGACAAAATATCTGGATGTTCTAGACCTGTTTCACTTCAGCTGAAAAGTTTTGTACCTGCTTTTGACAATTTCTAATGGCTCTTATACCTAACCCTGGGCTGGGAACCTGCAGCATCGCCTAAAGGGATCTCCCGGTGACCCCACATCGTCAGGTCACAGCCAGCTCTCTTCAAGAGATGCGAGTATGTGGCATCTGATCAGCGGCTGCAGGGGAGTGTCTGCTGGGCTGGGATGTCCCTGTGTGATTTGCACTTCTTTAACCCCACCAAGAGCTTTACCAGGAGCTTAGGAATTGCTGCAGAGGAATTGTAATTGCCAGCAGAAAAATTGTCTTGGACAAAATGAGCTGAGGATGGTCCCCAAACATCGGGGCTTTCACAGATGGATCAGTACTGAAAGACCTACTGATCAGAAAATTGTAATTGATAGAGCAAGGAGTGGATTGTGGACACCTTGGACATGCTGGGCAGCAGCAGATGACAGAGGCAGCATCAGACCTTGACATTTCCTGAGAAGTGTTCTTACGGCTCCTCTTGGCAGCCACGCAGCCACAGACAGTTCTTGCTCAGAGAAGCTGTGGCTGCCCCATCCCTGGAGGGCTTCAAGGCCAAGGACAGGGCTTGGAGCAACCTGGTGTGGTGGGAGGTGTCCCTGCCCAGGGCAGGGGGGTTGGAACTGGATGATCTTTGAGGTCCCTTCCAACCCAAACCATTCTGTGATTCAGCCTGGAGAAAAGAGGCTGAGGGGAGACCTTCTCGCTCTCTACAGCTCCCTGAAAGGAGGGTGTAGCCAGAGGGGGTTGGTGTCTTCTCCCAAGTCACAAGAGATAGGACAAGAGGAAACAGCCTCAGGTTGCACCAGAGGAGGTTCAGACTGGATAGTAGAAAACATTTTTACACTGAAAGGGTTTGTAAGCCTTGGAATGGGCTGCCCAGGGAAGGGGTTGAGACACCACCCCTGGAGGGATTTAAAAGCTGAGTTGACACAGTGCTGAGACACCTGGGCTAGTGATGGTTTTTTTTTTATCAGAATCAGTTAATGGTTGAACTAGACGATCTTAAAGGTCCATTCCAACCCAAACTATGATTCTATGACAGATGCTCCTGAGCTCAGGGGGTCCCACAGAACCAGTGGGAGGTTCTTCCCTCCCGGACCCCATTCACCAGGTGCCCCAGGGGAACACGATGCCCAACATGCTGGGACTGTCCACTGGCAACCCCGTCCCCACCCAAAGAGTACTCTGGCACCTTCCCACTTCCCACCTCCACAACATCAGATGCAGAAAAAAACGCTTCCCCACTCCAATATGTTTTCTTAATTTGCAGAGGTGTTTTTTCCCCACTAGCAGTAAGCAGAACGGGGAAAAGAAAATCTGCTTCCGACAGCCCCATCTGGGTAACAGGTTTTCCTCTTTTCCCTCCCCCTTTCAGCAGTATCTTCCCTGGCCATGTCCCTCTCCCTCCCCACACTAACCAGTCAGCAGCCACACACTGGGACCTGCCGTGATTTGCATGAGTTCAAATGAAAACACTGCATTTTAGCACCGAATTTTCAATCAACTCACATGAAAGTCAGAGCCGCTGACAAGAGTGAAGGAGAAATTAACTGCGGAATTGGGGCTTTTTAATCTGCAGAGGTTGAGTACAAAGCTAGAGAAGGGCATGCTGGAATCCTTCTACAAAGGAATGACAGCGTTTGCTCTGTTCCCCAAACCCTCAGTGTGGTAAACTCCGAAAGCAGCACGCCAGCAAAAGGGAGAGAGATTAATGGCTACTGTTTCATACAAATGGGTAATCAGGAAGGAAATAACTCAGGCCTAGTAGCTAAACTTAATTTAAGGATATACAAATCTACGCTTAACGATGCACTGGCAAATATATAGCTTGATTAACTAAGAGATGTGATGTCAGGAAAGATATCTTCACTGGCTCCAGCAATAGAAAAGGCGGTGGTAGAAGAGGGCATTTATGCTCCTGTGGTTTTGCTGCAGCAGCAGATACGTGGTGCAAAGCCCCTGGGTGACAAACACCCCCAGACCCCTCCAAGATCCATGCAGCTACTCTGGCTGAAGGCACATCTTCAAGAAAAAAAGACAGGCTTAGAGGACATCAATAAACATGTTGGCTCAAGCCTGCCTCAGAAACCAGGAGAAAAAGCCATTAAAAATATCCGTGACACAGATGAGAGCTCTTCTGCCCTTGCAGCTGGGGGTGTTAACCACCGTGGGCAAACCCCACAGGTGCAGGAGGGCTGTGGGGTGCAGGAGAGCCCTGTGCACACACCCAGGAGCCGAGCAAAGGATGCAGAGCAAGTATTTCCTCATAAATATTTAAAAGCATGAAATTCCAAAAGTCTACCCAAGTAGGTCAGCGCCTTAGACCAGCAGATGATTTGGGGGATGCAGAAGGCAGATGCGCTCCTCTAACACCTCCCTGTGCTTATTTTTACAGGCTTCGTCAGCCAGGCATCTCTGCAGAGGGAACCACAGGCAGCTTCCTTCCCCAGGGACATCCCCACGCCACGTGTGCGTGGGCAGATGCCCCCACACTGATGTGACTCCCCTCTTTCAGTGACAAATGCTTCTCTCTCGTCCTGTGGGTCCCCTCCCTGACCCAGAGTCCCTCCCCAGCTACCCTGGAGCCCCTTGAGGGACTGGGAAGGGTCTCCAAGGTCTCCCCGAGCCTTCTCTTCTCCAGGCTGAACCCCCCCAACTCTCTCAGCCTGTCCTCCCAGCAGAGGAGCTCCAGCCCTTGGATCATTTTTCTGGTCCTACAAAGGGAAGTAAAATCAGCGCATCACCTGAACCTGTGCCCTTTTGTTCTCACGACTTCTGCCGGAATAGCCAGCGCCCCAGGCCTGGGCACACCAGCCACAACCTGAACATCCAAGACCCCTCCCATTCCTTGGACCACTGGATCCTGCTGCCAACATCAACGAAACACCAGCCTTGTCAATACGGGACAAACCCCCGTGGTCCATTCTCCACCATCTGACAGAGCTAGTTCCTCCCCTTTAGCAACAATTCACACACTGTTTCCAAGCAGAACAACGATTCCCTGAGGTGGGGTTGGCACTCGTGTCACCAAACTGGGCTGCGGCTGGAGGACCAACGCGAGCAGAGCCTCTACACGCTGCCACCATCTCATTTTAGAGTGCAGAGGGACCAGGGTGACGGATGCTCCTAACTCCACCCCTGCAGTGCTGACCCCATTCGGTGCAGGAGCTGGGATGCTCTGGATGCTCTGGATGCTCTCCAGCCTGCAGAGGCCTCCTCAGGCTGCTGGGCTCCCTGCTGCCATTCCCAGGAATTCCTTCGGGAATGCCCCTGCTCCTCTGGGCACACGGGCACTGAGGTTTCAGGGAGTAATGGTCTGAAGACGGTGAGCCCAGAGCAAGCGTGGGTGAGCAGGCTGTATGAAGCTGACAGCAAGCCCAGAGGAATGCATCTACTCTATTTTTTTTTTCTTTGCTGACACCCAATAGATAAGATTAACTATAAAAAGTGCAGTCTATCAGCACTGCAGCGCAATTACATCCAGAATATCAGGTTTTTTTAATGCACTGCAGAAAAAGCAAGCGGAACGGCTTTTCAGGCCACAGAAGTGACACAGCAACGCCGGCTTTGCAGTGAAAACACTCCCTAGCAGGCACCAATCAAACTTTTTCAGAACATGACCTTCTTCCCCAAAAGATAAAAAAGAATCCTAGTTTTCATTTTTCTTTCTGTGTCAAGCAACCCCTCCCACCCCCCCAGTTTATAAAATAATAGCTATTGGCGGTCCTGCTAGGGTTATTTAGAATGCTTTTGTCAAGGGACTTGAATAAAGGCCGTGGCACAGAGCTCAGAATTAGGCAGAAAATGTCAAAAGGCTGGCCTTAAGCCCATTAAACNGTTTTATAAATTAATAACGATGCACAGACAAGGAATTCCCCCTGGCTGGATGCAAATTGATAATCATAGAATGGTCAGCTTAGTGCTTCATACATGGATGCAACACTGGAAGAGGAGAGATATGTAAAAGTCAAGTATCACAGAATGGTCAGAGTTGGAAGGGACCTTAAAGATCATCCAGTTCTAACCCCCTGCCCTGGGCAGGGACACCTCCCACCACACCAGGTTGCTCCAAGCCCCATCCAGCCTGGCCTTGAACCCCTCCAGGGATGGGGCAGCCACAGCTTCTCGGGGCAGCCTGTTCCAGGGTCTCACCACCCTGCACAGTCAAGAAGTTCTTCCTAAGATCTAATCTAAATCTCCCTTCTTCTAGTTTAAACCCTTCCCCCTTGTCCTGTCCCTCCACTCCCTGACCAAGAGTCCCTCTCCAGCTCTCCTGGAGCTCCCTTCAGATACCTATAAGCGTATGTATAAGTGATGCTGCTGTACAGGAGTGTGGCCAAGACCAGCCCCTGGATGGGACCACGGGTCTCTGCCAAGTGGCTGCTCCTCCTGAGCTGGGTTGCCGTGGGCAGGCTCGTAGTTGCCTCTGGCTCCAGAAGGAGCACGGTCGGTTTGGCTGGTCCCATCGACCCCTGCCCAGGCAGGGCTGAGCAAGCCCCCGGTGCCACAACCCCTTCTTCCACCGAGCAGCCCCGCGGGCAGAGGGGCAGCAGGGGGACCCAGCGTCTGCTGAGCAACCATCGTGCCATCAGCCCCCGGGATTTCATTTTAAGCTGCCTTCCCTTCTGTCAGCTGCGTTGTCAGATTTGCCAGCAAGAGGAGATTTTTGCAGTACGTTTTGATTCAGGGTTGGGTTTTTTTTGGATTTGGGGGTTTCAGTTGTTTTTTTTTTTTTTTAATAAAAAAATGTATTTG
>VZRU01008645.1:64288-87703 GCA_013398155.1 Pedionomus torquatus
AGAGACCAACCCCCGCCTCTCTGCAGCCTCCTTTCAGGGAGTTGGAGAGAGCCAGAAGGTCTCCCCTCAGCCTCCTCTTCCTCAGGCTGAACACCCCCAGCTCCCTCAGCCTCTCCTCAAGGAGAGGCTTCAAGTTCGGATGCCACATAAACATGCATTTTTGGCATAAAAGAGATTGACCGGGAGCAAAGCTCCACTCCAGTCCCGGCGCTGGGCTGCTGCCTCCGCTGCACCAGAGGGTCACATCAGCAGATTTTCAAAGCCAGCACTTCCATAATGGACATTTTTAGCTACCCACCAGAGGCTGCAGGATGCTTAAGGTAACGGCGCAGAGTAGCGCCACACAAACCACCACCAGCTCCCTGTCTCGCTGAGCTATTTCTGTATGGATTCCAGAGCCTCCTGGAGATCCCTCTCCCTCGCTTCCTCCTCGTAGGCTGACAAGAGGAAATCTGTTTGTGCCCTGGGGATGCGGATGCTGTGGGTCGCTGTCCTCTGCCCACAGACAGCAAAAACACCTCTCCCAGAGGCTTTTTGTTGTGGTCATCGATGATCTTCCCGGCTGAGAAGCAACAACCCGGCTGCAAACGCTTTGCCCGCGCTGGCCCCGTGGCCGTGATGCTTTGGGATGCATCAGGAGCTGGGAAATGAGGGCAATTCTCAGCATCCAGGGTAAATCAGAAAAGGCATTAAAACACCAGAGACGTGCATGTTTCTGTGGGCAGAGAGGGAAAACTGAAGTGCCTGGAGACCTCTGCAAGAACTGGGCATCAGCATCCAGACGGGACGCCGTTATCGTTTGAGGAACTCACAGCAATTTATTGTCATTTAGACAATTGTTCTCTCACCCCATGACCCCTGCCCACCCGGGAAGGGGAATCGAGGAAAAACAAGGCACCTCAAGGGATGAAATATAAAGAGATTTAGTAGAATAAGACTAGATAATTAACATGAATACCAATAAAGAACCAGGACTGATCCCAATGCCAACACACAATAGCCAAGGAGCATCCCCAGCCCATCCCACCAGGGGAAGCCGTGCCCTCCCCGCAGGGACAGCCCATGTGGGACCCTGCCAGGGCCGTGGCTTCGGGAGGAAGGGGAGGGCTCGGGGCTCTGGCACCTGGGCAAGGAGTTCTCAGGGTGGCAGCCATCGAAGGAGAGAGAGAATTTCACAAAAAACTTTCTAACTTCCATGGAACGTGCTGTTTATGGTATAAAGAAACCCTGGTGGCAGCTCAGGTCAATGCCCGGGTCTCACTCCTCCTCATCCCCACACCTGGGCAGCTGGAAAACACCAAGACCTTGAAACCCACATCCCAGAGCTCTCAAGAAAGCGAAAATTTTCACCAATTCAGACACCAGAGTCTTCTAAAAGCACAGCTTTCCCAAGTGCCAGAAAATAAATCATCCCTGTGTCACTCAAATGAGGACAGAGGAGCCAACTTTTGAATCATCGCCCAGATGAAGCTTTTTGGCTTTTCAACCAGAAATCCAATTTGAGCTTCTTTTATCATGAAGTCCAGGTAACACACAAAATACAGCTGCCCCCCAATTAACCTGTAGGGGCACATTTGAAGTTTATAATTCCCAGAGCCCACCCAGAGCACATCTACTTTAAAAACCAGGTTTCACGGCAGCAGGGCTGGGTCTGAACCAAGATAAACAAGAACAGAATCTCCTGCGCTGGTTCTAGCATATGCATAAAAGATACCTCCCTTCACCTTTGCAAACAGGGACAATGGTAATTTGTTATGTGCATTAAAATTATAATAATGCTTTTCGGTACCATCAAGATTGCATTAGGAAGCTCTGTGCTCCCAAAGGGAAGATTAAAGTGCAAGCCTAATAGCATGATTTGTTCTTCAGTGGAGCGCTCTTGTGCGGCTCGGAACAAAATATTCCCAGCAGAAAATATCTGAAAGAGCCCGTGAGAACAGCTTCTTTGCTCTTCCCAGAGCCGTGGGAAGGTGAAAGCTGCATTTTCTGGTTTTGTTGATGAGTTTTTCTTGCATGCTGGGGAAGCTGGAATCTGACCTGTTACACGGGGAACCCGAGGTCAGGAGCTGCAGAGGTACAACAGCAGAGACGCGACGGAGATGGTGGGTTTAGGGTCCCGTCCATCCCAGGAGCATCGTCCACCCTGCACCAATGGCAGCGCCTGATGCCGGGATTAATTCAGAGCTAATAAAGCATTAAGGAAAGAAGACCAGACCTGGGGCTGCCACCAGCCCCACAGCTCCCAGGAGGAGCTGGGTGAGCTCTTCTGGAGCAACCTGCCTGTGTCGCCAGAGCCTGCTGGGAGCAGCAAAGGGCTGGATCCAGACTGGATCCAGAAATTAGAAAAGACAGAAATATAGATCCTCCTGGATCTGTTCAGAGCCCATTTTTACTGCAGCCTTTCCTGGATAACCAGATTACTTGCAAATTGACTTTGAACTCACAGAATGGTAGGGGTTAAAAGGGACCTTCAGGGATCATCCAGTCCAACCCCCCTACTCTGTTCGAGCAGATAAAGCATGATACACAGTGAAGATGGCAGCAATCCACTGATACACACCCACAGCTGATTTTTGGAGAGTACAGGGCTGGAATATAACATTATGTTACTGCAAATTTAAGTAGGCTCAGACAGACAGAGTTCACAGAACCGATGCTGTAGCGCACATTATAGCAACCGCCCATCACACCTAACATCTTTCCTATTTCTCTAAGAAGTCCAAATACTTCCTATCAACTTACAGATCACTTCCCTCCTCTTCTCCCTGGATCACATTGCAACCAGGTCTCCTTCCATCTCTTGAGATAATCCTCAGAGTCTTTTAAGCCACGTCCACCAAACCCCTCTTGTTGTACCCCCAGGTCTTGCAGGGCTGTAGCGCTCCCATCCCAGGGGGAACCCTGCCTTTGAAAGGGAGACCTGCCAGACGGCACCACGAACCTCCCTTTCCTCCCCTCTCAACAGCCACGTGAAGGTTCGAATGACCTAATCCACCACAAAATAAGACCCAACAGATACTGAAAGGCGGTAGAGTCGCCATCCCTGGAGGTATTTCAAAGCCAGGCAGACGAGATGCTGAGGGACATGGGTCAGCGGCGGTTTTGTCAGTCTTGGGTTGATGGTTGGCCTCAAAGACCTGAGAGGTCCCTTCCAAATTCAATGATTCTACAATTCTATAGGGATCTTGATGCCCAAGACAGCCTCCTCTTGAACTTACCCTCCTCACTTAGCACAAACTGCATCCAACATTCAGTGAGGAGCTGGGACGGCCTTCAGCTGGCCAGCTACCCACGGAGAGCTAAATCAACACTTCCAACTGAGGTAGAACTGTATTCAGCACCTTCTTTGAGCTCTGAAACTCCATGTTTGTTTTTTCTGGGAGATGAGTCACGCGACCTTTCACTAACTCTGCTGTTGCACTTCCCACCAAGCCCAAAATCAACACCTTGAGCTTGCTGTGAAAATCCCTGGAGAACCTGAGAAGCCAAAGAGCACACAGCATTGTCACCCCAGGCTGCTCGCAGTGAACTGACTGGCAAGCCCTGCGTCAGCAGGTCTCATTTTTAAGATTAATCATAGATATCACACAACAAAACACATGTATTTTTAGCAGGGCACTGCATTGCTGCTGATTCTTTAAGCAAAAGTGATGTTTTGCCTTCTTTCCCAACTCTTTCTAAATTTTCATTAAGAGGTGCTTTCCCTGTAATGGGCCACTTCCACTTTTAATCTTAATTAGCAGAGGATCTGAAGTCCTGCCAAGCTTTGTTCTGCTTCTCCATATAGCTGAAAATGCGTTGGGAATACTAGTGCAACACCAAA
Organism: Pedionomus torquatus; assembly: GCA_013398155.1. Classification (NCBI taxonomy): domain Eukaryota; kingdom Metazoa; phylum Chordata; class Aves; order Charadriiformes; family Pedionomidae; genus Pedionomus; species Pedionomus torquatus. The sequence goes on from VZRU01008645.1 coordinate 68,112, forward strand.
ACTATTTTTTTCTTCCTCCACTTTTACAAAAATGGGATGGAAAGTAACAGAGAATGAGGGTTCCAAACATCTGGCAAGCAATGCCCAAGAGCGGGCTTGAAGCCCTGCCTGCGGTGAAGCAGTGACCTGACGCCCAGCAGAGCTCCTCTGCACATAGTGAATATTTTCAGCCTCTTGGCTACTATTCCTGTAAAAAAAAAAAAAAAAAAAAAANGAAAAAAAAAAAAAAAAAAAAAAAAAACGTGTAAAGAGGCAAAGAAACTGGTGCAACCAGCAGAATTCAAAAGGCAGACTCTGCAGCTCGGAGAGAACAATTAGAGGCCCAATTAACAGACAAGCAATATATCACCTCACCAGAAAGAAGGAGGCTTGCTGGATGTGAACTTTATTGACTCAGCGTTTTCCCAGCTGATTTATTTGGTAGAGAAAACAAGGTATATGCTTCTTCCTGGCAGATTTACTCCCTTTTTATCACGTTTCGGGCTTGTTGGACATTTCTCTGCTACTTTGCCTATTTAAAGCATAACTTACAGTAACAAGGAACACAGCAATTTCTCATTAAAAAATACTTTGTGCACAGACAACAACGGCAGAGGCACTAACAGCAGATGGGGCTTTGCTGCTGTCTCCTCCTGAGCAGGGCAGAAGAGCAGACCTGGATGTGAGGAACACCATGGGGCGAGAGCAAGGCTCTGCTCAGGTCTGTGCCCGGAGCTTCAGAGGCTACAAACCTGCAGAGAAACGGCAACTACTGCACCATTCCACCTTTGGCAGGACAGGGAATGCCCCAGCCAGAGCAAGGTCTTAGAGCACCATAGAATGGTTTGGGTTGGAAGGAACCTTGAAGATCATCGTGTTCCAACCCCCCTGCCCTGGGCAGGGACACCTCCCACCACCCCAGGTTGCTCCAAGCCCCATCCAGCCTGGCCTTGAACCCCTCCAGGGATGGGGCAGCCACAGCTTCTCGGGGCAACCTGGGCCAGGGTCTCACCACCCTCACAGCAAAGAAGTTCTTCCCCACATCTCACCTCCATCTCCCCCTCTTTCAGTGTCAAATTCTTTCCCCTCGTCCCATCACTCCCCTCCTTCATCACCAGTGCCTCCCCAGCTTTCCTGGAGCCCCTTTAGGGACTGGAAGGGAATAGGTCTCCCCAGATCCTTCTCTTCTCCAGATTGAACTCCCCCAACTCTCAGGTGTGCTGTAAAAACATCAAACTGATCACAGCAAGCCTGAAGAGTGCTGTTTTCATATCATATATGATCATCTACTTCATCAAAGTAAATCCAGTAACATCATTCCAGCAGCGTCAAGCCCTCGTGACCCTATCTGTGTGCTTTCCTTGATAACAGAAGGGTCAGAGATTTCAGTAGAAATAAATAGAGATCTGAAAAGGCCCTCAGAAAAAGACAGAAAAGACAGATTTTTATCAGAAAAGCAGAGGGAATACAAAGAGGAAACCTCTCCGTGGCGGAGTCCTTCAGGCAGAAGACACGATGCAGAGTGCACAGACACAACCTCCTATCGCCGCTTCTGCTCAGCTTCACCAGGAGCTGCGATGGCCAAAGGTAAGACGGGCGGTCCATCTCCACCATCTCCACCACGCTACTGCTCTGGAGTCACATAGTCACCCGTCCATGTTTATTTTTCTATGTTTCTCCCCTGAAAAGGCAGGTATCGCCATCTTCCACACTCCCTCTTCTTGCGTGTTTCCAAATAAAGCTTACAGTTTAAAGATCTGAAGAAAAGTAAGTTATTAAACCTATCGGTGTTCTCTCAGTGCCAGGCTTTGATTGGGACGCCCGGCACCACCAGAATAAGAAGAATAACAACCTGAAAATGAGTCTAAAGAATAGGAAGAAAATGAGTGAGGGAGCGCAGATAAATGAGAAAATCATTTAATCAAAAAGGTGACAAACTCAGGGCAACAAAATTATTATTTTCACTATAACATATAATTATTTCTAATCCTTCACTAAAAAATGTTATTGATATCAGGGACATGACGTGTTTAAAGATATATGGTGTTGGGGTGTTTTTTTTTTTTCCTTTTTACAGTTAACAAAAAAATATCCAAAACTACCAGAGAGAGAGGCCAAAGGGGCGTTCAGGCTCCAGAGAGGGCTCTTTTCCCTCACCTGCCCTCAGAGTGGAGTGATTTCCACGGCCTGTGGCTACAGAAGGGAAACCCCAACACTGCACATTTAGCAGCCACAATTAGCACGCCTGTGTTTTCTCCACATCATGGAATTTACATGGAAATTTAAATTAACGGAGGGCCACCAAGATGCTCCGAGGGCTGGAGCCCCTCTGCTGTGAGGACGGGCTGAGGGAGCTGGGGCTGTTCAGCCTGGAGAAGAGAAGGCTCCGGGGAGACCTTGGAGCAGCCTTCCAGGATCTGAAGGGAGCTCCAGGAGAGCTNGGTTGGAACACGATGATCTTCAAGGTCCTTTCCGACTCTAACCATTCTGTGATTCTATGAATTTAATGGGGGCAGATGACAGAGACGAATGCAGAAGCGCTTCTGTCCACTCAGCCCCTGCAATGACCCCCGCTCCTCACCCAGCAGACACCCACCCTCAGGCTCCTGATTCATACTATTAAAGCCCACTCCCATATGGAACCTGCACATAGACCTGCAGAAACAGAGCATGGGGCGATTCTCTGTGGTTGGGGTGCAGGGAATCTCCTTCCCAGCAGCAGCACCACACGTGCCCATGGGTGAAACCTGCCACCCAGGCATCAGACACACCCTGGGAACGGCCCAGGTGACCACTGTGTTCCACCACGGCACTGACCCTGCCTGCAGGACCCTCCTGGTTCTGCCAAGAGAGACTCTCGTTCTTCTCACGAGGGTTATCCAAGACAAAGTTGGCACAAACGTGTTCCTACCAGCCTCAAAAGCTTCCGTGAGAAAACGGCTCAAAGAAACCCCAAATGAAATCAACCCTTCAGAGGAGAGAGCAAACAGAAATATCCCTCTCGTGCTCCCAAACCCACCAGACACTGGTATTAAAAGCACTTTCCCAAGCTTCAGCCAAGACAACAGAGCTCCTCAGCACCTCCAAGTCTCTACAACTCCCTGAAAGGAGGTTATAGCATGGGGGGGTTGGTCTCTTCTGCCAAGGAACAGGCAACAGGACATAAGGAAACAGTCTCAGGTTGCCCCAGGGGAGGTTTAGGACTGATATTAGGAAAAAGTTCTTCACCAAAAATATTGTCAAGTCTTGGAAGAGGCTGCCCAGGGCAGTGGTGGAGTCACCATCCCTGGAGGTATTCAAAAGTCAGGCAGAAGAGGTGCTGAGGGACACGGGCAAGTGGTGGGTTTGGCAGTGTCGGGTTGATAGCTGAACTTGATGATAGGAAAGGTCCCTTCCAACCTCAAAAATTTCATGATTCTAGGTCCCAGTGACGCATGGGCTGCAGCCAAGAGCCCTACAGAGGTGCGGGAACCATCCTCCTCCTCCTCCTTCTTACATGAGCTGCACCAGAAAGGGAACCCTTGCACCCCTCAACCCGAGAGAAGGTCTGCAGAGCTGGAGGACACGGGTCAGCATCAGCAATTAACTGCACTGAGCTGCTCTGAAAAACAAGGCATTTACATGAAATTAGAACAGATCGACCTATGACTACTTTGTCAAGACGGATCTCATCAAGACCGGTTTGCATAAATATTCTAATCAGTGCTCTCACCCTGCCCCTCTCCTTATAGTCAGTGACAAAGCTATGCTTTTCTCAGAAAATTATTCAGGATGTTTATTCATGATGCTGTTTTCTTGTTGGTTTTCTTTGCAGGGAGCTGCGATCCTCAGGAGAACCGACGCAGGGGGGTGAATGCCAACCGCCAGCCTGTGCCAGCCGGGACGGGGTGGCTGTGTCTGGGGAGAGATGGAAGCAGGGGATGCCGAGGGAGATGCGTTACCAAGACACGACATCCCGCCCTGGGGCACCGGGATGCAACTCGACCAAGCCCAGTGGCTCACGAGGGTGACGTGAAGCCAGTTTTACACCGAGAGACAGGTTACAGGCACTTGACCTTTTTAATTTATCCCAGGGAAGAGTAACAGCCAATTTCATGTGTCCTTTAGTGCCATCTTGGGGAGGTGATTCTGATACCAGGCAGCTCTTTAATTTAGGAGCCAAAAAAAGAAGTCATAACGAGAGCCAAAGGCTGCAAGGTGAAACTAAACAAATCCAGAGCAGGAATGAAGTTAATTAGGCAGCAAGGCAGCCTACCTAATACGGAGCAGATTCTCTATCATTTGAAGACTTAATTAAGCACTTGTCCCTGAAGAGATGCCCCAGCTCAGAGGTTCCAGGGGAGCCTCGGGTGCCCCCCACCCTGGGCAGGACCCTACACTGGGCGTGGGAACTGGGCTTAGCTCCCTCCCCCAGCAAATTTCCCCCTCTTGCTTTTCTGGGTGAAAAAGGGAAATTCAAGCTAAGGTTTTAAAGGTGTTTCCAAGCTGATCTACACTCCAGGTCTTGGTGCCAAGGTCACTTTTCAACGTGGGTATTAGCCACTCAAGTCATTTAACTGACATTCCTAAATGAAGCAGCGTTCAAATAACCTGAAAAAGCCTTAGGGCCTCAGGTTCCCACGCAGCCTGGTGAAAGTCATGATGCCCACCCTGCCCAAGGGCCAAGTTTTGTTCCTTGCTGCCATCCCCTGCCTGTCGCAGGCTGTGGGCAGCAGGTGACACCACCAGCAGGCGGGGAGGACCTAATTCTGCAGGCATCTTCTTGGTCTTTGATGTTGGGATAACTGCATCGTGCTTTTGCTTTACCAAGATCTAAAGACTGCCAAGGATACAGATATCTCATACAGCCCGTGGCCATCCAAGCTTCTCAAAACAGCTCAGACAGGGAGCTACAGACACAGAACAGAGTGACAGCTCTTGAGAGCAGAAACATTTCAGATATGCACCCAAAAAATGAAGTAGTCTGGCAGACCTTCTTTTAGAGCAGGGACCGTTTCAGACCACGTCGAGTAGGAAAAAAGGCAAAAATAAGAAGCAATCTTGAGAAGAAATAAGCCAGCCGAGGATGCTCACCTCATCAGCAGCGTGGGGTGGCCCCGTCTCCCACTCCCCTTTCCAACTATGGGGTGCTGTAGGGCAACTCCAGGAGTGCCCACAGGCATCAGTGAGAGGGTTAGACCCCAGAGGGGACCCACCTGCTCTGCTGGATGAACGACCCCAGCCTGATGCTCTGCCAACACCTTGGACAGCCCGCCGGGGTGCCTGCTCACGGTTAGGAGGCAAATTGGCTGCAGACCCAGGAGACAAGCGGGAGCTGTGGAGGGCAAAACTGCACGTTAATTTGCTGCCACACTAAAAGCTGCAGAAAAGAGAAAGGCAAAGAAAAAAAAACTGGAGTGTGACAAGAGACAAAGGAAGAAGCACTTTTTATTGGGCAAAACCCAGGGACGGTGCCCATGGGAATGGGAAGCGCTCCCAGGGAAACCATGGGATGCTCCCCGTCCCGCACACCCGAGAGCTCTCCCTGCAGCGGGCAGGAAGCACAGTGGGTCCCCGTGCAGCGTGCTGTGCTCCCAGCTTGCTCTCAAAGCTCCTCAGAGGACCTTTAGGTGAGGCAGCTCCAGACACCCTGTCTGCAGAGAGAGGCTGTGGGGCTGAATCCTCACCGCTGCCCCAGCACTTGTCATCGAGCTCTCCTGCTGGCTGCCCCTGCTGGCCTCCAGGTCCCCCTACACCTCACTTCTCATCCCCATAAGGTAAGTTTTATTATTAGTTCCCTTGCCTGCTGCTCCCTGGAAAATATTTGAGCCCTGTTAAACGCAAGCCTGCAATAATTAGTGTTTCTGTTCTCCGTTTCCCTCCCCCAGGAAGGACACACGCTTTGCACTGTCTTTCTGTTGAAGCACAAGGCTCTCACGGGGGCAAAGCTGGGAGGAGACGTGAAAGGGGAGCATGTCCTGGGATGGGTACAAGGCCCTTGGAGCCCCCTGCCTGGTACATCCCATGTGGTGTCTGCGTTCCACAAGCATTTCTGCTGTATCATCTGATCCCTTGATTATCTTACTCCATTCTATACAGCTCTTCTTCTGAAGTGAAGCATTACTATCACATGTATGTTTTCCTTACTGCCTTGTACGAGGATGCTTTAGGTTGACTTGGTCTGTCCACAGCCCCATCTTCATGCTGCTCATGACTGCACTGCCGTTGCTTTTCTCTTCTTCAACAAACAGCAATTGTTTATTGCATCTAAAAATGGAGCCTGTGTGTGACACAGATAAATAACTGAAATCCTTTATGACTTCTTTTAAATCCTTGCAGCCTCTCTAATCCTCTTTAGCATTTTAGTCCCAGATATCACCCTGGTCAAAGAGATCAAAAATGGAGTGTGATTTTCCCTTTTGAGCATGGGATTTCAAACCACAGAAGCGCTGAGGCAAACAGATAGAGCCAGTTATACGTTTGACTCTGCTTTTTTACAAAATATTGCATCGCTGCACATCAGCAGAATCTACTTTGCCAGGGCTGTAGGTTGGTTTGATGAGCTGCTGCAGGTCCCCCAAGGCTCCCTGCCCTCACCCACTGCCAGGGACCTCCACTGCATCACTCCATCCGCCTCAACATCTCTCCGCTGCAAAGGCCTGAGGGCTGGAGCCCCTCTGCTGCGAGGACAGTCTGAGAGGTGGGAGGGTTCAGCCTGGAGAAGGCTCTGGGGAGACCTCAGAGCCCCATCCAGTCCCTAAAGAGGTTCCAGGAAAGCTGGAGAGGGACTTTGGATCAGGGAGGGGAGCCACAGGACAAGGGGAACCATCCCCAGAGGGGTTCAAGGCCAGGCTGGAGGGGGCTTGGAGTGACCTGCTCTAGTGGGATGCATGGTTTTGGAATGAGGTGGTCTTTAAGGTCCCTTCCAACCCAAACCATCGTATGATTCTATGGTTTGCTTGCTTCCTGCTCAGAAACCAGACTTCCTTCCCTCCACTTTGTTCTCTCTCTGTTGTTCTGAGGCCGTTCTCCCCCCAGCCCCACCGGTGCCGTGTCATTCAGACAGCTCATCTATTGCTCACAGCTTCTCCGAGTGGTACTTCGATTGTTGCTTCAATATTCCTCAGCCAGCTGCTGGCTGCTGCTCACCACTGCCTGCATCCTGCCAGGTTTTCTTCCAGATTTGAATTGATTTTACTTTTTCTCTTTTTTTTTTTGTTTTCTGTTGTTTTGTCTTCCACATAACTTGGAGGCTGTGATTTCTGTAAGCTCCTCTGGGCAGGTGAACTCCCTCCCTCCCTTCTCCAGCTCAATCCCTGCTATGTTGTTATAAAACTATAAAGGAACTTCACCAGGGCTGAGAATAGTAAAAAAAAAAATCCACGTCAGTGTACAGGAAACTCCCGAGAGGACATCGAGAAGGCTCCAGCCCCAGCAGAGCCCCGTTTGACACAGCAGAACTGCTGGCAGTTGTCATCTGCTCAGCTTTCAGAACGCCTCTGACAAAACACCAGAAACCATATTTTAGAGAACTTACAGACGCTCACTGTATGAATAAGCACCTGATTGGAAAACGTAATTAAGCAGAAGTAGGGCAACTAGAGGAGGGGTGGATAGACGTCCCCCCAAGGGTCACATCCTACATTCCTGTGCTTATATATAGATGTCCTAAATAGCAAACTGAGTGAAGCTGCCTTTGTTCTTTCTGACAGCCCTTCTACGGGGGAGTCACGAACATGGAACGGGCAGCAACGCTGGAGGCTCTCACTCTCCCGAGTAACCAGATCACACGTAACGTTAATTAATCTCACAGTTGACTTTGGCAATACTTCCCGTTTGGCTCGTAGGGCTACTCTGAGGGGCTGCTAATAAGCCCCGCTCTCCCCCAGTCACCATTCCCCTTTACCAGCCGTTGATTTCCCGGGAGATGCAGCAGTTCCAGACTAGCCCAGAGCCCGTCTGCCATCCTTCTTCCCCGTCCTGTGCTCCTCCAGTGTTGTCAGAAAGGCAGAACATCCACCACCTCTGCTGGACCTCCCCGAGCCCGTGCCAACGTGCCGTCGGCTCAAGCGTTTAAGCCCATCGACTTTGTGGCTTGACTCGAGCAAAAATTACATAGACTTCATATCTCTCCTTACAGATCTGCCGTGAAACAACTCAAGCCAAGGCTTTGTTAGAAGAACCGCCTCTAAAATAAAAGTTAGTCAATAAAAAAAAAGCTATTTCTAACCAGCCTCCCACAGGTGCTTCTTCTGAGAGACCCATCGTGAAATTCTGCCATTCCGGGCCTTGCCAAAGGACGTTCCTCTAATAAGAAAGCTTGTCAATAAGTTCACTTTCTAGCTTTTCTTTCAAAAGCTTTTGTAAAGATATAATTGTCAAGAAGATATAGATTTATCTGGCATCCCTGGCTAGGCCTGAGAAATTACAGCTGCGCCTTTCTGTCAAACACACGCCTTCAGCCAAATCGGTCTGAGACGGTGGATGGTGCTTATGGGGGAAACGGCAGAAAACAGCCCTTTCCACGAACTTCTCACTCAGAGGGGGGGAAAAAAAGAAAAAGACAGGTTTCCTGTTTAAATCCAGGAAGAAAAAACCCCAAATCCACCCAAATCCACCCAAAACCAAAAGAAAAAACTAAAAACAAAAGATAAAAGCCAAAACCAAAACAAAAACAAAACGAAAACACACAAATACAAAAACAAACAAACAAAAACCCAAACAAAAACAAACAAAAAAACCCAAACCAAAACCAAACAAAAACAAAAAAACCAACCAACCAAACAAAAAAAAAAACACAAACCAAGTTATTTGATAGCCAGGAAAAGTGATGGAAAGTGATTTGATAGCCAGGTCAGACCAGCCACCCACAGCTCTGTGGGGCTTGGGGGTTTTTTGATTTATTTTTTTTCCTAGATCTATCCAGATTTTATGGGTGTGAATTCTAGAATTCCCCAGGGCATGAGCACGTACTCCATAATGGACAGTTTCCTCTAAAGGGGACAATTCCAAAAAATGTGCTTCTCAGACTGAAGAGAGAGATGGGGCCCTACAAGGATGGCACCAGAAAGTCACCCTGGGTGAGGAGTATCACAGTGCTCTTGACTGAAGTACATTTCCTTTATTCCCATGTCTACTACTAATTTTATTACTGTAATAGGCAGGGCATCTTCAATCTCCCCAGAAATATCCCAATTTTTCTTTCTTTTTTTCTTTTGTGCCAACTCCTTCCCTCCAGCTGCCACTGCAGCTCTGGGAGCACTGCAGTCCCAACAAAGCTGCCTTTTTTTTTTTTCGGAAAAAAAAAAAAACGAACAATAACCAAAACCAACCAAAACCACAAGATAACTGAGCAAACAGCTGCCACATTTCCAGCATGGACTGGTACCATTTAGTTATTGGCTTCGTCACCTGATCTGCAACGGGTTGGGTGGGGGGATGGAACCTGCACCACCATCCAAGCGTGTTCCACCAAAGGAAACCCTCACCCAGTAATTCAGTCGGAATGGAGAGGTCAGGGGGCGGAATCCCCACAGATCCCACATGTACACCCTGCAGCCCGTAACTTTTAAAGGTCATAATCAGGATCTGCACATAAAAGTAGAATTGATTTTGGATTCATCTGGAAGCCTTTTCAGAGAGCTGCCGGTACGCACAGCGGAGATCGGCTTTGCTGCTGCGGCTTCCATCTGAGCTTGGGAAATCTCAAGTTCAGGCACTTTTAGTGATTCCAGAAAAAAGGGTTTTAAGTGGAAGAGAAAGACTTGTGTCCCCTGCCTCCCTTGCTCTTCAAATTATTTCTTTTTCTTTAATTTTTTAAGCACTACCCAACACAGTTCTCTGCAAACTTGATCATTGTGTGCAAAAAGTTACTTCGAATTCTCTGTTATTTCTGAGAACTTGTTCAACACATGGAAGCCTGCCAGCTTTAAGCATCTTGAGTATTTGTCCATACAAGAAGCGGGCAGTATTTCCAGTTATTGCAGCACAGGATTAGCCAGTTTCTCCTTTCACACAAACCTCCCTCCATTGTTGGAAGTTTCAGCACGTTAATTTTGACCTTGCTTCTTGTTTCAAACAAGTCCAAGGACACAGCTTGAATACATCACAGATTATTAAAATTGATGATATTTTTCAGAAGTTTGGTGCATCAATATCCAACTCAGTTGGGAAGGAAAGCCCATGCACCATCTCCGTCTGAGGGGAAGAAAGGTGAAGCGGGCAGAATGGGCAGAGAAGTTTCAGTTGAGTTGGTTGTATCATACCGATGCAGCTTACTGGCCAGAGCATCTCCTCAAGAGACAAAGTCTATCCCAGAAGAGACAGATGGAGCAGACGCTCCTCAGAGCTGTGTCCAGTCACGCGAACTACAAAGAGATGATGGGAACAGCCAGTACAGATTTGCTAAGGAAAAGTTGAGCTCGATCAACCCTTGTAGCCAAACTGGAGATATATGGACAGGATAGGGAGGACGTTCCCCCCTTTTGGGCACTGGTGAGGTCCTATCTGGTCACTGGTCCTCTTTGGTCCTCAGCACCAGACAGCCTGGTGCATTGGTGCAGGCCCCACAGGACCACATAGGTAGCAGAGGCTGGAATTAGGACAGTAGAGAAGAGGCCATGGCAGTTGTGCCACCAGAAAAGGAGGCACCAAAGGGGCTTGCTGCATCCTTTGACTGTCTCCTAGCAGGGATGGAGCCAGGCTCTTCTTGGTGGAAGAGCAATAGGCCCAGGCTGCAGTGAGAGAAACCCCCTTTTGATATTGGAAAGAAATTCTTCCTCCTGAGGGTGGTCAAACACCAGTACAGAGGGCCCACTGAAGACGTGGGATCTCCATCTCTGGAGAAGACGTTGAATGACAATCTCCATCCCCACTGAAGACACAACCACAAAAGCCCTGGGCAGCTGCCTGGCTTTGTCATTACCCCTGCTGTGAGCAGGAGATGTCCCCAGCACCTCCAGAGCCCCTCTCTGGCTTCACCACCCTGGTTTCCCACTTGACGCGTTTAGAAGGTGACTGGACAGACCAGTAAAGCAACATGCATAGTACAGACTCTCCAACTACACATCTCTAAGCCACAAGTTACCCAGAAAAACTGGGCTCTTGCAAAACCAGGCAGAAAAATCAGAAACTGCTCATAAAGGGAACGCCAGCTTCTGAAAGACTGAACCTCATCTCAGGCAGTAAAACAAGAAGAGGTTTTTCCTTCTCTGCATGGCATAAAATTTTTTAAAAAGCAAATAAAGCTTATCCATCAAACTCGGGGAGGATGATAGAACAGTAAAATATCTGAGGATTTCATCTTGCAGATGGCCTGGAAACACTGTGCTGTACCCATCATTCATTCCAGATGTGCAGCCAGTGCAGCATCGTGTCCTGGCAGAGCAACGGGGTGGCCCTGGATGGCACTGGGAACAAGGCTCACCCTGCTGTTCCTCTCCCATCTTTGCAGCCAAGAAGACCTCAAGGACCACTGAAAGAGCTCACCATCACACCTCAGCTCTGTTCCTCACTCATTTTACAAGCCCCACAAAGCACTCGCCTGCTGTGCAAGATCAGAGCCACCAGTTCAGTGGTACCAACTCATTTCCCCCAGTTGTGCTGCAGGGTATCCCTGCCGAGTGCTGAAGGGAAGGACAGCTTCCCTCCATGCAACAGATGCCCCACGGTGACCAAGCACCAGGGATGCATCCCAAAGCCACCACCCTCTGCAGGCCAGGGGCCACAGTGGATGGCACCACTCCCCTTGGCTGTGTGTGTCTCCCAAAAAACCACCAAGGCGTTCCCAGACCTCTTGCCCACTTGAGAGGATGCTCACATTATTCATGAGCTCACATTATTCATGAGCTGGACCAGAAGCAGTTTCTTTACCCATTAACAGGAGCACATTGCAAGGGCATTCAAGGGCATTTCGATGCCTGTTCTGCATCACCTAGATCCATCATCCCTTTAACAATATTTGTTAACGCTGCTTGTCTGGACACCTCTGGAGAAGTCAACTGAGGATTAGTGGAGCGAAGCTCTGAGCCAAGAAGCTTCTTCAGCTTCTGCTAACTTAAGTATTTCTTATTAATCAAGCTACTGGGATGTTGAAATTCTGATTCACGTGTAAGTGCCTTGCTGGGCTGCCATCTCCTCGCTGAATAATGTCACTGCAGTAGACTACAGAAAATTATTTGAGACCAGGGCATTTATCAGTTAAAATTAATCCTTCTTCAAGTGAAAATGCCTCTGCCTTCCAATTAGGCTGCTGTGAGGAATGGAAACAAAGGGAAATTGCTCACCTTAATTAGTCCCCTTTGCAGTGCCTTTTGCGAACTCACCTCTCCTCACCAGCTCACGGGGGCTGCCACGGCAGATCTGCCAACACTGACCGCCTGGGTGTCCTCAGGGAAAGTTCTCCTGCTCCATGCCCAGCCACATCCCACCTTGGCCGAGGCTCTCCCTGGAGCAGTGGGAGCAGCACCGTGGCTGCACAGGCAGCACGAGCCTTCCTGCTGGGTGGAGGGACTCATCCTTTTGATATCCGATATCCCAAATCAGAGCTGGAAAACAAAATCAATGTGAGGAAGCAGTTATTTAGAAAATGCCACACTTTTGGTGGTCCTCATAGACTGTGCGCTTTAGAGTTAATTCTCCTTTGAGGACCAAAAACTTAAGGACCTTTTTGTTCTGTTCTGAGCATACCTTTTACAGATGTTATAAAGTTTGAATCACGCAGACTTTCAACACTTCATATTACTAAAAACATGATGAGTAAGAGCTGTTTAATAAGCTCTTCTTTAGGACTAAGTTCAGCCAACTGCTTAAGTGAATCCTTTGCTTCATACACAGACTCGCATCCATCCTGCAGCAAAATCCCATCCTTCGAGCCCTGCGTCAGATCCAGTGATTCTGTGGGACTCACAAAAGCAATTGCAAGCTCTGCTGGAGAGGGCTAACCTTGAGTATTCTTTTTAAATTAAAAAATGCAGGTGACTGCATTATTAGGCTGTTGCCCATGAACCTATAAAACCGCACAGAGAGCCATCCTTAGCACCACCGCATCGTGGACCACTAAAAACACGGGTGTGATGCCCTTGTTTTAATGGCTCCACAGCCTGACTCATATGCCAATTACAGTTATCTTTAACTCATTAAATGGAAAGTAAGTTTGTTGTCGTCTTGCCTCATAAACAGCTTGAACATTCATAATTGGGAAAAAAAAAAAAACACACGGTGGCTTCCATTTTCATTTTGAATGTCTTCCACCAGATAGAAAAATTAAACCATTCCTCATTCTTGCCTTCAAGAAGCTGGTTTCTAATTCCACTGCCAGATACACAAGGAGGATTCATTTTCCATACGCAAGGTGGATGCGAGCATATTTAATGGGGAGATCAACCCACTTATCTCTAAAACATACGAACAGGGTACCCGGATTCCCTTGTCCCACTGGGAATGACTCTGGGTTTGCTGCAAGACACCACATCATGCAGGGTTTGCAGCCTTGGAGGGAAGGTACCACAAGAGGCTTTGCCAGAGAGGGGAAACCACGGCTGAGAACACCCCAAATGAGTTATTTTGGGTACGTTTGAGCTCACTTGGGATACTAGTCCTGCACATTTCTTCCAAGCAATAAATGCAAACACGCTGCCCAAATCACAGGCTGTGAGAAAGCATCTGTCCAAGTGAGCCCTGCGCTGTCTTACAGGGGAGCTGCAGCTGTGGAACACCGCGCTTAGGTGCCTATCTGGTATGCTCTACAGTAATATTTTACATTTTCTCCACCAAATGGTGACTGGTGAAGCCTTCAAAGTAGTTGGACATCACTTCACTCAGCAAAGGTGCTTTCAGGAGGCAGGAAGGAGCTGTCTTTTCACACGGACCTGCCTGGGATGAGGCCGCTCTCGAGAAAAGTTCTGAATATCAGAAACCGGTGTGAGGTCAGCCAACACTTCATTAGCAGGAGGCCAATCAATCGGCATCCTAACCAATTCAATTATCAGAACATGGGGTTGCAGACCCCCCCCCAGGAGGTATGTGAGCACAGAGAGGGTCCCAGTGAGGACGGCTCAAGCAGACGGGGTACCCAACTCCCGCACCGGGATGTAAACCTGGGGCACAGCTCACCTGGGTCTTCAGACCCCAGCACCAGCAAGCTGCAGATCGGGGGGAATCACCCCAAATATAGCTAATAAGGGATGTTGTTAGTTTGCTTCCTTACCCCTGCTTCCCAAACCTAGCCTCTCAGCTTTCTATTTCAAATAGAAAAATGTGCTTTTTCAATTAAAAATTAGACCTTGCTCAAAGAGCAATTCCAAGGTGGTGGCTCCATGTCCCGCATCCCCAAGGCAGTATCTGGGAGGACACCCCCTCCTGCCCCAGCCAGCACCCCCCGATGCGACACACAGGACCTTGTTCTGCTGTTCCTCGGAGCAGAACATTCCCAGCTCCAGCGCCCATGACCAACGGCCCCAGCTTTCTCCCCGGCTCAACTCTGGGGGTCTCCAACAGAGGAGACTACAGACCCCTCACTTTGGGTATTTGTAGGCTGAAGGAGCAAATGAATGATGCATTGTTAACGATGCAATGTTTCAAAAATCCTACAGAAAATGTGTTTAAAGTATGCAACAAAAATATTACTAAAAAAAAAAAGAACAACCAGTTTTAATCAGTTCCACCATGCCCTACATCTGAGACGAGGACTGCAGAAACCCCTCTGAAGCTGGAAGGGGGACCCTCTGTGTCCCCCACCAACGGGGAGTGACCAAGGGCACACCACGTCAGGAGATGTCCCGTCACCCCCAAAGGCAGGCAATCATCTCATCTCCTCCCCCACAACGTGCTTAAATTAACAAGGATGTAATTCCATTGTTGAATTCTGATATTAACGTCTCAGAGCACAAGAGTAAAGCAATTACAGAATTGTATATTCAAAAATTACCCTCCTAACTTAGCCCTATCTGACCTCCCTCTCCAATTAGCTCCAGACACTGTAGGAAGATGAGAGTCACTTTATAGATGTCTGCTGTGATCTCAGAGGTCTCTGACTCCACACACAGTCTTCTGAGGAACTGATTCATTATTCATTCTCACTACCTCTAGTTGTGAGTTGAGTGAGAAATCCAGCTCGACTTCAGCTTGTTGGGACTGCCCCTTGGCGCTGGGAAGCTTGTTGGGACTGCCCCTTGGCGCTGTCTCCACTGATGGCTTTAGAGCCTGGACCAGCACAGCCAAACGGCTGCCCATCAGACAAAGGGGTGAGGAAGAGGGGTGCTCAGCCTCCACAGGTCCTCCTGCTCCTGGAGGAGCTCCTGCGTTCCCCAGGACCCCCACACGTACACATGCTGAATCCATCTGGGCCTCTCCTTGCAGCCTTACCCTCCAGAGTGGGACACTTTAACTGCTCTGCTCTTTCATTATCCCCTTTACAGCCACCTTCACCCACATTGAGTACACCTGCTCTTGAGCCCTTGTGTCCTTCCTATCTCACACCGTGGTTGTCCTCCTTGGCCCGTTGAAACCTACACCGACTGATGGAGAGCAGCAGCTCCGAGCCCCACACCTCTCTGGATGTCTCCAGAGGTTTCAGAGTTGAAAAGATCCCTCTCAGGTTGATCCACAGGTGACCCTCAAGAGCTGTGCCTCATTTGGAGAGCCCTCCTGTGCTATCAGACAAAAGCACAACAACCTGACCCCACTGTCCTGGTGGTCTTCTGAGCCACAATGAGAACAGGCAACACAGAGGGAAGGGAAGGACCATCCTCCCCGTCAAGGAACCAGAGACATGGAAGAGTTTCACAACTTTCTGAGCTCCCACATCCCAGCTATTGCCAGAGCTACAGGACAAGCATTCCTCCCTGCATATAAGGTCAATATTTGGGTCTAGCCTAGCTTCCCAGCTGCTCATGTTGACAACAGTTTCAGGGTAGAACAGCAGGAGCTGGAGTCTGCTAATTAAAACATTTTATCTCCAGACTTTGCCTCTTCACAGCTTGATAGAACTTCCATCAGTCAGAAGCGAGTCTTGGCCAGCTGTACGCCGTCAGGATGACGGGACTGCAGCCCCCTCAAAACCTAGACCCTTACTGGATGAAAGGCAGCATTTACTTAATTCCATGCCAAACTTTCAGAAAAGTTTGGCATGGAATATTTCACACCATAAAGCGGAATATTTCACACCAGCCCAGCTGTGCTTCTCTGCGTAACCTGGGCTTTTCATGTCAGTGGCAGCACTGACATGAGTTACAGATGAATTTGCCTTTTCCTTCTAACGTGTGTGGTTTCCAGCTGAAGTCAGACAATCCATTTCCAAAGCAGTACAGAAAACGTGCTGAGGAAAGATAAAACTACGTTAATTCTGCCCGCTACGCTATTCGCGGTGCTCCCAGCCGTTCCACGCTTTCCACAGAAACACAGAGCTAGAAGATTTCTGGGAAGAGTTTATGGCACTGGGCTGACACACTCCTAGTAGATCATGGCACAGGAAGGTCTTAGGTGAATTTTGTCTCACCCCACTGTATTTTAAATATTCAGAGGTCCTGAGAAAGGACAAATCTCTGCCCTCACCCCACAAAGAGCCACCGCAGGAAAATCTGCATCCTTCAAGTCATCTCCTCCATTCTCCACAACCAAGGCAAGTTCTGTGGCCCCTTCTCCTAAACCACTGCTCACTAGCCCTGGCAGATGCTGGATTTCGCCCATGGTGGCTGGGCTTGGAGCCCAATGCAACATGAAACACCATCTGTTTGCAAATGCAGTTCCCAGAGGGACGGTTAAGAGAGGTCAAGGGGCTAAAGTGTCCTGAGAGACATGATCTGAGGTTCTTGGGGAGGACAAGGTCTTCATCTCCACCAGGCCACGCTATTTCTCCCTGCTTTCTGCTGACAAGAGGAGCAGGATGGACTCAGCAATAAAGAACACCAAAAGCTTAAGATGCATTACGGAAAGACCTGTGCTCTCCTGGACGGTTCCACATGACACTTCTCTCCCCTAGACGAAGGTCAGACCAAAGCCTGTTCCTACAGAGACTGCTCCAGGCAGGTGGGATGGCTCGAGCTCCCAGAACACTAAGCCCAGGAGGTTTAACCATGGGTGTCCTGGGCAGAGCAGGGCAAGCGAATAGGGCCAAGCCCCTGCCCAAGTCCCTCAGCACCACCAAGCATCACCCACCTCCTGGACCACACCACACACTGCCACAACGCCCAGGCACAACCTACCCTACGGGCTGGGACCTACTAGGCTTTTTCTTCACGTCCTAGAGATCATCTTCTCTAAATGCTTCCACAAAGCTTCTATCCATTCTCAACCATTGCCTTATCATTTCCTCGTACATCCACAAATTATAAAATATTCCAAAGAAATAGAAACTATGGAGAATTACGGCAGTGTATTTCAATTTTATTTCAATTTTAAGAGCCTGACGGTATCAGCTAAACAGATGCAGGCTTTGTTCACTGCAGCGTCTTCACTCTGACAGACAATCTCTTTCAAATCCTGAGGGAGTCCCATTTTAATTTACAGAAATTTAATGACAATATTACATTAAAAAGTTAACACTAATTTCCAAAGGCATATATTCCTTCATCTGACTAGTAGAAAGCGTGCTTGCAATAATAATCATTTAATAGAGCCACATGGATAAATATCAAAGTATTTGTAACAGTTTATTGACACTGTCCTCAGAAAATAGTTCAATTGCCTTTGGGTTTTTTTTAATCTTATCTCAATTTTCAGTGCATTTTACCTGCATGCCATGCTAGCATGTTAAACCAAAGCATTTCCAGTCTTGATCTTCCTCATTTAAAAGAAAAGCTTTATTGTGTGAAACACAAAAGGTGGTGGAGGACCTCTCCTACGGGCTTATGGAGCACTGTGCTCTCCACCAGTGAAGCTGAAGCTCCAAGCAGAAGAAAGGGCCTTGGGGTTATCAACACAAAGATTTTCACACATGTCCATATGGAAGATCAGCAGTTCCAGGCGGAGATATTTCATCCCAAAGCCACATTCAGCCACTTCTCCAACCCCCCATTCATCACTAGCACCTCCCTTTCACTTTCAGCATCTTATCGAGAGCCCACATTGAAACCTCTGCTACAATCACACAAGTTCTCAGACCTCCATCCCTCACATAAGTGTTAGCTATTTTGGCTGCTCAAGAAGCATCTCTCCATTTGCCTGTGCTAAAAAACCCATATTTTTCTAACAAGCTCACCTCATGGTCTGGTCCACATCCATCTGCAACCAGAACCAAGACATCACCAAACCCATCACCAAACTATTTACTTGCACATGTTCACCAGCCCTTCCAGAGATCAAAAGTTTAAGGAATTCGTGTCTAAATCATAAGCATGAAGAAAGTTCCCTGTGGCTACTGCATTCAGAGGAGCTCATGCTTTGATTTAGGACCTGACCACCATGGAATATGCTCCTGTTTGGAGAGCCCCATCCACTTGCTTCACTTAAGTGACAACAGGACCGGCACAAGAGACAGTGTGTTCAATAAATACTGAACTGCCCAGACACAGATGCTTCAAAACAAACGCACCTGAATGAGAAGAAATATTTTTCACCATTTGTAGGCAGCAAACAAGTCACGCATTGGGGAGGAGACACCAAACCCAGGAGGATGTTTATGGGGATATTAGAGGGAGTTTGCAAGTTTCTGACGCACAGTGTGCCCAGCTGGAAACAGCTCCCGTGGTTCCTATGGGATCTGGGGATGCTTCCACTGTGGTGAAGCCCCCAGAGGCTGGAGGGCTCTGCCACAGTGGTTCCCATGGCATCTGGAGATCCTCCCACTCTGCTGAAGCCCCCAGAGGCTGGAGGGCTCTGCCAGAGCCCACCTGGGACAGACAGACCCAAGGCACAAACCTGTTCAACTTTCACCCATCTCCTTGTACCCCAAGCACCATGACCCCGGGACCATTCTGAACTCCACTTTTTCACGATTAGTTCAGCCTTTTTTCCCCCCTTACATATTTCCCCCCTGGTTTAAATCTCGCTGCTGGCTGAGCTCCTCGTGCTGGGCTGAAGCCCCTCCTGGGCTCCCACAGCCCTCTGCTCCCTCCCATCCACCATCAAGGGTGGACATGCAGGGGTATCCCCAACAGAGCTTCCGTTTCTCCCAATATTTGATGTTTTACAGTAAATCCCCGCGCCCAGAGACAATTGAACATATAATATATTTAAATGAAATCCAAAGGTTTTAACAAGCGTATTTTTAGCAAAGCCAGCTGAGGTTTGAAATTCCATTTCCAAGGGAAACACCTGAAAAAAGCAAGGAGTGAAGAGAGGAATATAAATCAGAAAGGAAAACATCATTTCAGTTTTCTGCAAAATCAGTAATTGGGGGCGACAAACAGAGGACATCAAAGCAATAGGAACTCTTTCAGTTTCAATATTATTTTCACTTATATGACCATCATATATTTAATTTTTTAAAAAAGTGTTATAGTATAATGACATTAAATGGACCACGTGGCACAGAATAAATGGCATGAGTGAAGACAGGACATCGAAAAGTTTTTAAAAGATAATGTTAAAAATTCCCTTTGCACCTCTCAAAAAGTTTGTCATGGGTTTGTTTTTTGTTTTGTTTTGGGTTTTTTTGTTGTGGTTTTTTTTTGTGGTTTGTTTTTTTTTTGTTTTTT
>VZRU01008645.1:96004-140764 GCA_013398155.1 Pedionomus torquatus
GGGGAGGTGAGGTGTGCAGGGGGGAAGAGGAATATCATATTTACTGGAAATGTATAATTTTCCAACAATTCCTGTCACCCTGTTGAGGTACGGCAGAGACACACTGAGTCACCTACAGCAAGGTAGGAAAATTCAGCCCTTGCATCAGGTGGGAACAGTGGACAGGAAGCATCCTACTAAATTTCATGCAGGTTTAAGACCCTTCCCATAAAAATGGGGAAAAAAATACCTTTTTTTTTGGTCTCATGAAACCCCACAGCACACCTGCAGCTGCTCATGAGATCCCCATAGACACAGGGGAGGCATTCAGGTCTGCCTAGGTCAGGTTAAGCCTGGTGGGACTCCAGGCCAGCCCTTGGGAGCATCCTTTACCCATCAAGGGGCTCCATTCTCCTTCCAAATACCGAGGCTACGACCACCCACCACAGAGTGCTGTCAGGTGCAAACACAGTGATCACGTCCCACATCAAGTCCCTTGCCCCAGGATGTAAATTTGCCACTTTTTTGCAACAAGGCGCCCACAGCAATGCCTCTGTAGGGGTGGTGACAGACCACAGGAGCCAGCAGATGTTTCCTTCCCTATAGGAGGGCTCTTGCCATCGTATCTCGAACGCCGAGCCATATGCTCCTCTCCGGCGCAGGGAAGCATCTACACGCAATTATCAGGAAGGGAGGCATAAGCTCCACACGCAGAGTTAAAAAAAGGAAAAGAAAAAGAAATAAAATAAGGGAAGTGTTCAGGAGAAGCTCAGCAAGAGCCCACGTGCTGCCAGGAAGGAGGCAGCGTTCAAAGCCATCCACGGGCACTTAGCAATATGGTCTCCTCCAGCAGCACAGACTCGCATTCGAGAACACCAGCTGCACAGTTTTTCTGGCAAATAGTCTCATTTGTTAATTTTTTGTGAGCAACTTAACGAGCAAAATACATGGAAAAAAAAATATGCTTTTTGAAGTGAAACATATTTCCCAAGAATACCTTTGTGTGAAAGGGTGCCCCAGTCCAAGCAGAAGCGACCCGGGAACAGCAAAGCTCTTCCTCCCACTCACCAATAAACGGCAATGTTTCACGGGCCATTTCTAGCACAAAGCCTCAGTAAATCCTCCCGTAACCAAGCAGTGGTTTGGGTTTTTTTCCACCAAGACCCACAAGTCTCAGATGGTTGATCATGGGACCACAACAACTCTCACCGGGCAAGCCCAAGGGACAGCCCAGGGCTGGACAAAGCAGGGACTTACTACTGGAACCTTCCAAACAGGTCTTCTCCTTTACAGAAAAAGGGATCTGCACTCCAGTCAGCAGTGCATACCATGAAGGTTATTATTTCTTTTTTTCTCCTCTCTTTTTATCCAGTTGCTCTGCCAAATTTCCTGTGACGGGAGCACTCTGCTCTGCGCTCACCCCCCCTCAACTACAATGCTCCATCTAATTCAGGCCCCTTGATTTCACACGATGTGGGGGCAAAAGGGAGGGCAGTGTGCTGTGCTCTCCTTTCAGCTGGACGTGGAGTGGCAGAGCCCACCCCTCTATTGCAGCACCCGCTGCATTTCTCATATGGGTGACCAGAGCTACAGACACCTCAGGGGTCACTGGGAGGAGGTCTGAAGGCTTTAAGTTTGGTTTTAGACATTTCCTACCCCATGTAATTTCTTAAAATCATAGAACGGTTAGAGTTGAAAGGGATCTCAAAGATCCTCCAGTTCCACACCCCTGCCCTGGGCAGGGACACCTCCCACCACGCCAGGTGGCTCCAAGCCCCATCCAGCCTGGCCTTGAACCCCTCCAGGGATGGGGCAGCCACAGCTTCTCGGGGCAACCTCTTCCAGTGCCTCACCACCCTCACAGCAAAGAAGTTCTTCCTAAGATCCAATCTAAATCTCCCTCTTCCCATTTAAAACCCTTCCCCCTTGTCCTGTCCCTCCCCTCCCTGACCAAGAGTCCCTCTCCAGCTCTCCTGGAGCTCCCTTCAGATCCTCGAAGGCTGCTCCAAGGTCTCCCCGGAGCCTTCTCTTCTCCAACCCAACAGCCCCAGCTCCCTCAGCCTGTCTCCATAGCAAAGGTGCTCCAGCCCGTTCCACCAGGTCCATGTCCTTTCTGTGTTGAGGACTCCAGAGCTGGACACAGGACTCCAGGTGGGGTCTCAGGAGCGCAGAGCAGAGGGGCAGAATCCCCTCCCTGTCCCTGCTGGTCACGCTGCTTTTGCTGCAGCCCAGGATGGGGTTGGCAACTATACAGTGGGACATCATCCCACTTGGCCAGGGGAACTATTATTTACCTCAGATTAAATCTGACATTACGTGCTTGTCCCAGAACTGGGGAAATACAAGTGTTGTGAAGGTGTGGGAAAGCGCTCAGCACTCTTGACATTTAAGAGGAGCAAAACAAATCTTGAACAACATCACCTCCCTGACCCCTGTGTTGGTGCCACAGACAGAGTGCTCCTTCCCACAGGAGCTCCACCAAACCCAGGCACTATTTACTAAGTGCTCTTTTTTGCACTCTTGATTGATTCCTGTTTCTACCCTCAGAAAAAAAAAAAAAGATATTTCAGGAAAAAAACAAAACAAAACAAAAAAAACAGATCATATAGCAACGTACTCATAAATTTGTCTTCTGGGACAAGTGATGTATAAACATCAACATTCTGGAATGTATAAATGAGTTAGAGAGGCTCAGGAGGTTGAGGTTTCTTTCACGTGTGTGTACCTAGAGCCCCATCATCAATATCAGCTACACACTGCAACACTGAAGGCAGAAGCCAAGTGGCTTTCTGTCCATCACAGATCCATCACAGATGCACCAGCACGTGAACTGGATTAATACTGAGTATACAATATGAATTTACAGGAACTTGGAAAGATTTTATCCAGGAAAGGCTGGAGCAGCCTGGTCAACTGGATGGAGCTGGGTTAAGCTTCGTAGCAGGGAAGAAGGCAGGTAAACCTTCTCTCTTCCACCCTTGGAGCACAGGCATCTATGGGCTGGTGCCAAGGGCTCCATCCCGGGGAGGTTCAGATTGGACATTAGGAAAAGGTTTTACACTCAAAGGGATATTAAGCCTTAGAATGAGCTGCCCAGGGAAGGGGCTGTGGCACCATCCCTGAAGGGATTTAAAAGCTGGGTTGACATAGGGCTTAATGACACGGCAATGGTTGTTATCAGCGTTAGATTGATGGTTGGACTAGATGATCTCAAAGGTCCCTTCCAACATAGTTCTACGATTCTATTCTACAGTCCCCAGGAGGGTAATCTCAGCACAGCACACTGCTCCTCGCCAACGGGGACAGCTTTACACAGCTACGCACGTCCCACCCACGCCAGGCTCTGATATAAACCACCGAGCAGAGGTCAGAGCTGCTTGGCCAGTTTAAAAGAGTCAGTCAAAGCAGGCTCCTGCCCAAGGGGCAGCAAGCGTTGAGGGTCCTGCAGGAGATCAAGCTCCCTGGTACAGCGGCGCTTTCCGGGCTTCTGATCTGCAAAGCTAGTATGGGAATTGAAACCTATACTGTGTTGACTTCTTAAAAGAAGGAAAAAAAAAAAAAAAAAAAAGAAAAGAAAAGAAAAATAAAGAAATAGAGCTCTCTGACTCTCTCTGCTTGGCCAACCCGTCTTCAAAACTCAGGGATACACCTGAACCCCGGGGATACACCTGAACTGCCTCATTCTCAGAAAATACCATCTGCAGAAGTCACTTGATCCTCTTCAGTGTTACGTGACTGGGGTGTTTCAGTTTCACAAACACTGTGCAAAAACTCCTCCTATAGAAGGGTCTCTGGCACGTTCTCCATATATATATACGTTCTCCATATATACACATACCTTTTTCTTTGTGCACCTATATATACACCCCCACCCCCTGCAGCCCAGCCCCATCACAGTATACACTCGCCCGTTTCTAGTCAGACTACAGAGGTTAGAAATCTATTTTAATTGAACGTATCAGACAAAACCACGAGCAATCCACATACTGTACTCACTTGCAGTCAACAAAAAGAAGTACCCTATTTACTATCTGAGCGTATAACGGAAAGATTAAGTATGCTCAATTCAAATTCTTGACCCGTTTTGTGGCTTTTAAAAAAAAATAAAATATATAAATCTATCTGTTCCCATTGGCAGTCTGCTACTAAACCCTTTAAAAATGCTTTAATAGTGGCATTTAAAAAATATTTTTCATGATACCTATATTCCGCTTTTCCATTCCTTTTCTAACCTTATCTGTTCCAGATTTAAGCAGCTCCCCAATGAACTTGAAAATTAATGCATAGATCCAGTCACTGGTCTGGCTGGAGCGCTGCAGTAATTCTGCTGATTTAATGTCCACAGCTCTGTGCAATAAGTGCCGAGAGACCCACGAGGGAGGCTCTTCTGGGGCAGCTCCTGCAGCCTCTGTGGAGCTGCAGCCTCTGTGGAGCTCTGAAGATAGCTAACCGTCCAGGCAAAGCCTCTGAAGATGACAGGGAGCAACCAGAGCGATCAAGAAAAGAGGAGCCAAACACATCAATGTGTCCTCTGAACTTCTGCTGTGTAGAAATACAGAAAGCCTAGAGACAGGGAAATAGCCCCATAGATCCTTTCGCCAAGGGAGGCTACAGCGGGGTGTCCCTACACCTGGTGGCAACCATCCACCCACCTCCCCTGGGCAGGTGGAGCCAGAAGGGTTAACTCTCATAGAGGCAGTTGCACTCAATCCACGCTTTGGAGCTTCACCAGACCACACGAAAAAAAGCCTCCAACAGCAGCCCTGTGCCCCAGCACACGTGCTAAAGGAAAACACGGAAGCTTGCTCTATTCCTCCCAGGTGGGCTGGCCCCCAGGACCCCCCAGTATCCGTTATCTGCGCAAAGAGGAGAGGAACCCACAAGCTTCCCAAGCGCCTCAGCCCCCAAGGTGCTTGGGAGAGGCTGAGCAGACAGCCTGTTCCTGTTACACACCCTTTATTTCGACTGTTCTGCGATGCTACTGCTGCCTGGAAGTGGAAAAACAGGGAGAAGAGGAGATGCTGCCTGAGCAGAACAAAAGCAGCAGAACAAATACAGAACCAGGGGAAAAAAATAATAATTCTCTCAGCTTTAGTCTAAAAACCATTGATCAGGCAGAAGCTGTCGAGGGGGAGATTTAAAGCTGCGATGTTTCAAAACGTAGAACAAGAGAATCTTGCTCTTGGAAGAGCATAGAGCTGCCACCAGCAGAGCTCACCTGTACCACCAGGGACATGGGAGCCAGGGCTGTCCATCGCAGAACACCTTCACGGGGCTCCAACTGCGCTTCCAGCCACAAATAAGGCTGCAGGAAAGAGCCCTGCTGCAAGCATGATGCTAATCCTCCCCCACTCAAAGCCCCAGGAGAAGGTAAATAGCCCCAGCAACGGGGCACAGCTGGGTGAAGCACAGGGAGAGCTGCTTCCACCCCAGCTGCTGGGCTGGTTGAGCTCCTCAGGGTTTGCAGCCCAGCTCTGGGGCTGGTCAGCCTGTTTGCCTTCACCCAGAGAAGCTGTGGCTGCCCCATCCCTGGAGGGGTTCAAGGCCAGGCTGGATGGGGCTTGGAGCAACCTGGGGTGGTGGGAGGTGTCCCTGCCCAGGGCAGGGGGTGGAAGGAGATGAGCTTTGCAACCCAAACCGTTCCAGGAGTCATCCACATGAAGGTCTGCTGGCGTGTACGCACACGTACAGGCACCCCTGGACCTATGCACACCCCACACGTGCCCCCGCTGTCTCTGTCGTGCTGTAACCTCCCTGCCTGGCTCCCTCTCATCCCTTTCTCCCCACAGCTGCCAGCCCAGCAGCCGCTACTGAGTTCAAGACATTTTTTTTTTCTGAAGATAGCTGAACTATTCTATTAATTTTACTTGTCCTTTCTCTTTTTCCCTGCCCTGAAAAGGGAGGTTATTTCTCTTGGTATTCTTCCCAAATCGATAAATTTATTCAGCCCATCTGCTCTGACTCCAGCATGAGCTCCCTTAATTTGCAACTATTTGTTAAACTACCATAAATGTGATTATTCCACAAAATGCCACAGGTGTAAAAGACAGTTAACATAAAAAAAATAAAAATCAATCAAGGTGATGTTTGAATAGTTTAAAATCAAAGTTTACCTTGTTAACCTGAAAAAAAGGCAGGGAGAAGAGGACTGGCGAGTTAAGTGAAGGTCTAACAGCTGGTGGTGGCACAGGGGGATGGGTACTCAGGTGTTGAGGATTGCGGCCAGGAGGCAGAGGGAAGATGAGATCTTCAAAGCAGACTTGGGGAAGCAGGTTCAGCCAAGAAGAAAACAAATTCAATTAAAGCTGCAGGTTTATAGAGGCCATACCTGTGTTTACGGGACAAAACCATGACAGGAGGTTGCAGGAGGGCTGTGCCAACGGGTGGCTGCGCAGCTCCCTGCGGGGAAGGCACGGATGCTGGGGGGCTGGCAAGGGACAACTTCTCCTATGAAGACAGGCTGAGGGAGCTGGGGCTGTTCAGCCTGGAAAAGAGAAGGCTCCGGGGAGACCTTGGAGCAGCCTTCCAGGATCTGAAAGGGGCTAAAGGAGAGCTGGAGAGGGACTCTTGGTCAGGGAGTGGAGTGATAGGACAAGGGGGAAGGGTTTTAAACGTTTTAAACTGGAAGAGGGGAGATTAAGATTGGATATTAGGAAAAAATTCTTTCCTGTGAGGATGATGAGGCACTGGAACAGGCTGCCCAGGGAGGTTGTGGCTGCCCCATCCCTGGAGGGGTTCAAGGCCAGGCTGGATGGGGCTTGGAGCAACCTGGTGTGGTGGGAGGTGTCCCTGCCCAGGGCAGGGGGGTTGGAACACGATGATCTTCAAGGTCCTTTCCAACTCTAAGCATTCTATGATTCTATGATTCCAGCTTGTCCCTACTTGGTGCTGGAGATGAGGTCAGGGAGAGCATCTTTGCTGTCTGGACCACGCCAAAGAAACCTCACCAACGAGCCAGGGCTTCCTCCAAATCCCTCTTGCCATTCGGTTCACATTTTTCTCCCTGAAATGTTAAAGCGCCACAAAATACAAGAAGAAGTTCATGAAAAGTGTACGTTATCTCTTACAGAACTTTAATTTTCTGCAGCTAGAGGGCTGCTAGTTTATCACGACCTCCTCTGATGTTTCTGGCTGTAGAGATGCTGTAAATAAACACTGACACCCCACTGTGTATGGAAAGGACCACACACAAACATGACCACGAGGGTTTTGGGGCTCGTCTACTCTCCCTCCCCCTTTCCACGAACCCTCAGGTTTCCCAGGCCCCAAGGGCTGATTTCCCATCCCTGGGACCATGTGGTCCTGCTGTCGGACCGCATCTCTGGGCACATGCCTGTGGCCACTGGGCATCTGAAGAACAGGATCCACGGAGCCCACACCAGCCCAGAAAGCTGAGGAGGAGTCTCAGGCGGGCACTGGCACAGGGGGAGATCTTCACAGCAGTGATTTGTCCTTTTGCACTGCCCGGGCCATTAGCCCCGGGTGGAAGGAGGGGTCTGTGCCCCTGTGCCTCCTCCTGGTCCTGAGCTCTGCCTGCTCCCGCGGGAGCTCCTGGCTCACAGGGATGCAGGTGTTATTTTTACAGACACGCTTCTGGCGTTACGAGCCGACACCGTATGGAGAGTGGATTGATTTTTTTAATGTTGATGTTTTTCTGTTTCATACAGTTTGCTTTCCTTTTTCTCCAAGCTAAGCTGCTCTCTCTTCTCCTGTCTTAAACAACCAGATTTAGTTCAGATTTAGTTTCTCTTTCAACAGGGATATATTTTTATGAGCAGAGATTTCATTCCCCAGGCACTGCTGCTGGGGAGAATTCTTCTAGTTCCCTAGGAAATACACTTTTAGAATCAATACTTAAAGATTCCTACCCGAATATGTAGGAGGACAGCACAGAAGGTACCCTTGGTCGTCTGCCAGAGGCTCCCTATGGATTAGGAAGAGGAAAAACCCGCAGCAGAAAGAGAAGCTGAGCTCTGCTGCTCCCCAGGGGCAGGGGATGGGGGGGGAACACCCGGGGGTTCCCTTCCAACCCAAACTTCTGTGATTCTATGATCTGCTGTATTAACACTGCAGAGCAGGGGCAAAACCAGTGGGTGTTTGCCCAGCTCAAGGAACAGAAGATCTTGGGGTTTATACCCAAGAGCATTCAGATTGTGCCCTTCTTTGCTGCCCTCATCAGGATCAACTGCCCAAATTCCCTTCCTCGTTTTCTTCCTAACCTTCCACGCTGGTTTGTGCATACCATACCCACAGGTTTTTTCTAAAAGGGTTACTGCAGCTAACCACAAACAGGCATTTAGCAGCGTTTAGCCCTTTACTCTGAGAGGCTAAATTGCACGTTAAGTGTAGAAGTATAAATGGAAACTGCAAACTAATTCCAGCAAAGCACTGAGGCTGGGGCTCATGCATAATTAAATGCCCAAATTCCAACGTTAAAATGATCTTAATGCAAAATTAAAGGTCCCATTTTAATAATGCCATCAATATTTTGAAGCTTTGGGGCTTGGTATTTCGAAGCCATTCAGCAAGAGAAATAGCTGTTTGTCTCAAACAGAGTTTGAATTCGCTGGCTCTTTTTCTCTTTGATAGATGCACATCAATATTTATGTTCCATTGTTGTGTGTAATGTGAGCAGCCTCCCTCTCTGCCGCACGGACGTAAACAGGGGACTGGCAAGCCCGCCTGCAGGCTTTAATCCCTGCCATCCAAGTGCTGCATCACAGCTTGAACTCATGCTCTGGAGGACGGGACAGGTAGCGGTGACACAGCCCTGGGAGGGGTACCCCATGCTGGCCACGGGGCTCAGCATCCCACAGGCTCAGCATCCCAAAGATCTCAGCATCCCAAGGAGCTCAGCATCCTACAGTCCAGCATCACAGGGTCTCAGCACCCCATGGGTCCAACATCCCACAGGGCTCAGAACCCCTTGTTCCCAGCTTCCCTCAGGGTTCAGCATCCCACAGGGTTCAGCATCCCATGGGGCTCAGTACCCCACAGTCTTAGCATCCCATGGACTCAGCATCCCAGGGTCTCAGCATCCCATAGGGCTCAGTACCCCATGGGCTCAGCATCCCACTGACTCAGCATCCCAGAGGGACGTCACACTGTGATACTCCTCCGCACGGCCGTCATCTGAATCCCAAATCCATCCAGCTTCCAACAATGTTTAGCAAAATTAGTTCTTATTTCAAGAAATACCAACAATCACATAGTGCTTCCCTCCCCTTTTCTTTGCTGCAAATGTTCAAAACCAGTTAGCTCCTCTAGTGTTGTTTCCATGGTTTTCCAACATTACGCAGCTTTTACATTAAAAAAGTTAATGGTTTGATATGCTGCTCATTATGCTCTTGATATCTGTTTTCCGCAGAGGATCTGAAAGCCCTTTCTTTGCCTCCTTTTGCTCCCTGCTATTATCATTCTTTATTTGAATGCTCGGTTAATTTTACTCGTGCAGTTTAACGCCATCCCAGAGAAAGGGTCAGCAGCTCATGGGGAAAGGATGAAAAGGGACAGGGAGGAAACCAACCGCACCCTGGGTTTTCTTTCTGCTGGGTTGGCAGTTCCTGGGGCCGGAGGCTGGCTCTCCATCCCGCGGTGCCACTCAGGCTCACCGACAGGCAGCAACTCCTGTGCACTGTGAAAGCCCCCAGATCTCCTCCCCTTACGGCAGCTGCAGGGGAAGGTGAACTTCAGAAACCTATTTCAAAACCCACGAGGGATTTGAAAGGCTCAAGGCAGCGGCCAGCTCAGGGTTTAAGGCCTGGGAGGGTGGTTTTGTCTTCCCAAAGGGCTGGCTCGGGTCAAGGCCCCCCCAGCACGGCCCTAGGACCAGAGCATCCCCCAAGAAAACCCGCTCCTGCCACTCACATGGCTTTAACCTTTCTGTAGGAATAAAAGTCTATAGATAAATAGATAAATATTAGATAAATAACACATAAAATGCTATAAAATAAATAGTGTCAATAATATATAACAGCATTATATAATGTACATATAAATGATGTATACGACCAATTTAAATAGTACTGATGAATATAATATGTGATTTTACACCTATTTATAGTACTTACACATTTTCTTCAGAAAAAGGATTATATATACTTTTTCTTGAAAATATTTACTCCAATGTATGATTCTTTCCCCATACGCATGTTACTTCNAAGGCAGACTTAGTTCTGGGTTACCTATATTAAATATATATTTTTATTGCTGAAAGGATTTTATCTTCCCCTTAAAAAAGAAGGTTGCATTCACTCCATGCAAAAAGCACCACTTTAAAGAAATTGACAGAAGTGAAATATTTTCCCTTTGAAACATTAAACGAGGTTTCAGTATCACTGTGGTGACTCAACACCCTCACTGCCGCTCTCAGGTGAACGCTGAACTGACTCCTGTTGGATTTATTTGATACCTTGAAACGCTTTGAAGACTTTGCTGTTAAAAATTAAAAAAAAAATAATATTGTAATCAAAGGAAAATATTCTGACATTGCAAATGCTTTTTTTTTTTTTTTTTTTAACAATTTTGGGATGCTGTAGGAATTCCAGAAATTGCAACTTCACTGCCTGTTCAACAGGAAAAATGGATAGTCATCTCCTGGTTTGGGCTGGGCTGGTCACTAAAACAAATGACAGATGCTCTCTAACTCCTGCAGATGAGCTGGAACACCCCCTTGGTCATTTTGGGGTCCCCTCTCCCGTCCCCTCCTCCCGGCAGGTGGGACCCCTCTACACTTCTGCGCTTCCACCTTCCAATGGGGCAAAACCCAACGTTATCTGGCCCTGGCTGTCGCAGCTCTAAGTGTAAGCAGGAGCCCCCCTGCATCCCGTCCCCCAGTGGTCACTGTAAACACCAGGACTTCTATGATTCTATGACTTAGCGCTCTGGGAACAGATACTGTCTGAAAAAAGTGCCATTAAATAGGAGAGGCTTAGCTGAAAAGTAAAATTACCAAAAAGAAAATCAATTCTGCCTTACCTCAAAGTAGGACAAGTTAGATATCCCCTCCTATAGCTAATCTATACATACACAGGTGATAGCTACATCTCATCTATAGATATAAATACAGATAAAACACCTATTTTTAAATGAGTATCATGTCTAATCTATATCTACATAGTCTAGTCTAATCTATACATATACATGTCTACATAGTCTAGGTAGATACAAATATGGACTGAGAGATTAGACATTATATAGATTAGACACACATTAGATATACCTATGGATAAAACATGTATATTTAGATACGGATACACACACATACGTATATAGACCTTGTGACACCTCCTTGGGCACACGTTCCTGGGGCAGGACCAGACCTCTGGAGATGCTCAGGACGCATCCTGGCTCCCAGCCCCAGCGGGATGCCCAGGGCTCCCCCGTGGTGGCCCCCGGAGCAGAGTCGTTTGCCCATCCCCGCACTGAGCAGCCACATCAAAACACACGGGCTTCAGAAAACCAAACAGGAACCCTCTTATCTTTGTTTCAAACAGGCAGGGGAGGAAGAACCATGGAAAAAAAAAAAACACAAAAAAACAAACCAAACCAAAACTCAGACAANACTCACGGGCTTCAGAAAACAGAACAGGAACCCTCTTATCTTTGTTTCTTCAAAGAGGCAGGAATCCAGCTTGAGTCACTGGCATCCTGGACTGGTACCTTTGAGCTAAGTGAACACATCTTCAATGCCAGCCCCTTCCTTTTTGACACATTTTGCCCCAGGTCTGTGGGCATTGGCCCTGCCTGCCCACCGAGCCCACTCCGTGGTGTTCCTGCAATGGGTTCCCTTCTTTTTGGGGGAAGGAAGAACCATGGAAAAAAAAAAACCAAAAAAACAAACCAAACCAAAACTCAGACAAGTTATTTTCATTGCTGCACTGAGAGCGTGAATTACTTCCAAGCTGTGTTAAAACTCACAGCACCTAAGGCTTTACATTATATAAATAGATACCTAAGTGTCTGCTAACACGAATAAATGATTACGCAGCAGAACGCATTTATTGCTCCTTGTAATTCACACCCCTCCCAAAAAAAAATAGCCTCTATTTTTCACGGCGACGGCTGCAGCGCGACGCCAGCTCTCCTCTCAGCTCAGGGAGGGCTTTTCGACTTCTCCCAATTTAAATAATCCATTAGCCAACTCGTCCCGCTTCTGCCCTTTGCTGGCAGCTGGACTTTTATGGGCTCCTTAAAGCAGCCCCTGTCTGTTGCCTAATTGGACTCTGTCCCCCAAGCACAGGGCGCACGTTGGGGTGGCTCACGGGGGACATGGGAGTGGGCAAGCAGCAGGACGGGGCTGCGATTCCTCAACCCAAGCACCAGAAGGTCTGTGTGAGCACAAACTGTTCCTGCTACAGCTTCATGGGGTTTGACGGCCCTTCTGCAAGACCCTACGCTCCTGGGTGGCTTTTTAGTGTCGTTAGACCTTTCCCTGTCAGAACACCCTGCTGTCGTGGTGGGAACAGGCAGTGAGGGGAGGGATGGATGGATGGATGGATGGATGGATGGATGGATGGATGGATGGATGGATGGAGAGGATAGATGGACGGATGGGGCCACACTGCACCACACTGTTTCTGGAAACTGACCTGTGCTCGTACAGACACTACCCCAAGATGGATCCAATTCCCTAAAAAGCAGAATGAGTTATTCCTTCCTTCTTGCCACGGGCTCAGCTGTTCAGCCATCAAAAAGGAAGACAAAGTATGGAAGGGAATTATGAAAGGAATTGCCTATAAACGGTATTTCCCTCCCAGCTGCTCGTCAAACTGTGGACAATTTATGCTTTGAAGCAGAAGCACCTGCATCATATTTTATTCTACCTGATATTACTGGGGACGGTCTCCTCACCCGTAGAGACTTCAAAGCATCTCAAATCCTAAGAAACTCTCAGGTTCAGCCGCGTCTCGCTGCGGAGAGGCCCATCAGTAGGAACACGGATGATAACCGTGCCCCGTGCAACGCCCCCTTCCTTCCACCCCTCCTACCCATCTCCTTGCACAACGGCTTTGTGTCCCTCCCTCCGTCCTTCTCTGCAGACGGTGCCTTCCTCACAGGTCCCTGCGTCGGGGAAGCCCAGAGATGGCAGTTCAGACACGACTGGGATTAATGATACATGAAGGAGCACAGTGAGAAAACACGAAAAAGCGATGACAAAAGAAAGACTCTTTTAAAACAGGCAAGGAAATAACCATGCAGGTTCAATCTCCAACAAGCCTCTAAGCCTGGCAAATGCTCCTCCTGCCCCCCTCGGGCTCCTGCTCTGCTTCGCCCAAAGAAAGCGGAGCTTTGCTTTGCGTATTTTCCCCTCCTTTTTCCAGAGAGGAAAGAATACATGAAAAAAAAAAGAAAAAAACCTTTGAGTTAGGCTGTAGAAGAACAAATTGTGCATCTCGGATAGAGCGTATGGTGAGAAGCTGCATTCATCTCACCTCTGCCCCAGCATTACTAATGTACTCAGCAGCCTGGGAAGCTTTTCTCCATCCTCTCTGCCCAGATGTCAAATTTTTTTCACCTGGTGATACCTTACCCAAACAAACCCACCAGGGGCTGCCGCCTTCTGGCTAAGAAGGGCTGGAAGTGTCGCTCCATCACGTTGGCTTTTCTTATCCTTTTTTTCCCCCCTTTACTTCAATATTCCTCAATTTTGCAGTGAGACTCAGAAGAACCTCCCGAGCATCAGCCCGGCAGCAGGCGGGACGGTGACGGGTCCCGCTGAAAGGCCAGAGACTGAAAAATAAATACCCAAAGTCCGGAGCAAGATGTGTTTGACCAATAACGGTAGGAAAGTCTCATCAAGAAGTGATGGGCATGCAATTTGTTCCTGCACACAGTCAGTTGGTAGCTGGATATTGTGAAAGGGAGCTAAATGTGTCACCCCCGCTGTCACCTCCCCTGCGTGACCCCCCCCAGCCCCACAGCCCTCGGTCTCCCACGGTCCTGGGGCCACCCCAGCCCTTTCCCCAGCATCTCACCGCCTGCCTGAGAAAGACAGAGCGCAGAGCATCCTTCTCTGAGGCTGTCAAACACACTTACCTGTTTAATTGATAAGAGCAGCTGTCTGTTTGTGGAAATAGCCATGTACGCCTCGAAATAAGCATCCGTTATTTATCCATTGTTGTATATTATTTTCAGGCAAATAGTACGGTTTGAAAGGCTGTCTAAATATGTACTTGGAAAGAGTCGTTGTTCCAGGCACCTGGATAAAGCAATGCACATTTTAAGAGAAAGTTTCGCACAGGACAATTTTTTTAGACCAGTGCTAGTAAAAAGAAGTACCACCAAAAATGCTTGGTAGGAATTCAGCAACAGATTTGGACGGCAACAGCCAGAGTTCACGGGAAACATCACTGTAGCGTCACAAGTATCTTTGCATTTTTTTAAAAAAATTATTAATTTTAGCAGCTCAAGACAACTTTTCATGGGCCTGAGACTGATGCTCTCGTGTCAGGCTGTGGCCAGTGTCCCCTGGCACCCCAGGGGCTCCCTGGGATGGAAGCGGGACGTGGAAGGGGGTGGCATTACAGGCACATCTTCCCCTTGCTCTGCTGGGAATTTGGGCGTTGTTGGGTGAAGCAAGGAGCTGACAAGCAGCGGAACACCATTCCTCCATCAACAGTTGCCAAATTATTCCCAGATTCCCTGAATCTCGGAGCTATTAACGTGAGAGCCCTCCATGATCCAACAGGTTTTCCCAGCGGGAGGGCTGTTTCTTTAGCAGCACGTTTCCCGGCAGAGACCCAGAAAACGAGATCACCCATTCACTGGTAAGACCGTAACTTTGGGGGGAGCTGGAAGAAGGTGTTTCTGGTGAGGATATATATAAAATATACACTACCCTCCCAAAACCGAGGCTTTAGCACCCTCTTACAAAAGCCCCTGGTAGTTAGTTCGCACTTTGGCAGTTTCTAGTTGATCAAACTACTTTCTAGGACAGGAGAGAGTGGAGGATTTTGCTACAGCATGGGGAGGGAGCACTGAGTCTGTGTTCTGGAGTCACCTCTAAGAGGGATTATCAACCCCAAAGCCAAGCTCCTTCTATAAGTCCCCCAGCTTCTGCGAGCGGCCACAGCAGCTCCCACCAAGAACGCTGCATCCTCCCAGTCCCCTCACTGCTCAAAAACTTCTCCTACGGAACAAGCTCTAAAGTATACACCGTTGGATAAATTTTTCAGTAGCTGTTATTCATCAAATGTCAGAGCTCATAAAGGACTCCCTCAGGTTTTATGGGCATTGCACTATGTCTCCTGCTGCTCGGCTTTACCATTTATTGCTATTAAGGGGAAGGAAAAGCGAAGACAGACTAAAGACATGTGGGGAAAGCCCATCCTTGAGCTCCGCCCGTGGCCAGCAGGCTCCAGGTGGGAGAAGGCAGGGCTGCTGGAGCTGGATCCTGTCCCAGGGGGCCTCCAGCAGTTCAAGAACCCCATAAATCCACAGTCATTGCTCGGTCTTGTTGGGATGTTGCAAACCTTTAAAGAAAGAGCACTCACGAGAGGGGAGATCGGATCCTCAAGCCAACAGGGTACTTGCACGCTCCAAGTCAATCTCAAATGGCTGAAAAGACATCAAGCCCCCGGGTCCCCCAGCTGATAGTCTTTTTCCACTCCGAGGTCAAGCGATGCTCCCAAAGGAAGGAGCCTGGGTTCCAACGGGCAGCGCAGCTTCTGTGCAGTCACGTACCCTTGGGGCTGGGCACAGGTGTGTTCCTCAGCCCTACCCACCCTCGTGGCTTTACATCTGCCACCACGGAATTTACAGTGGCATAAAAAGCCCGAATTTCCAACTGGAGTGTTTCCCCCCGGGATTAAACTATCCAACCGCTGCAATATAAATTTGAGACCATAAAAATCTGCTGTGAGTTTACAACAGTTAAGAAATAAAAGGCCATAAAAGCACATTATGTTTGAGTAAATGGATAGGTGAAACCTTTCTCTGTGATAAGAAGAGCCCCATATCCAAGGAGAAGCTGTGCTGTGCCAAGCAGAGAGGAGCACAGAGAGCTGAAGGTGGCTTTGTCATCGTGTTGTGCCCATGGGGAGAAGTGAAGGTCACCAGGAATCTGCCCCCAACCCTAACAGAGAATTTCTGGAGTTAATTACCTGTCGGTGATTAAGCACACTGGACGTGTCTTAAGAGACTGGTGTTTACGGCAAGCCAATGAGTCTGGACTTCATTGCTTCCCACATCTGCAAACAACAGGAACAGTTAATGAGTAATAATAACAGTTAATGGGTTAGAGCAGCCTTCCAGGATCTGAAGGGAGCTCCAGGAGAGAAGGAGAGGGACTCTTGGTCAGGGAGGGGAGGGACAGGACAAGGGGGAAGGGTTTTAAACTGGAAGGGGGGAGACTGGATATTAGGAGGAACTTCTTCACTGTGAGGGTGGTGAGGCACTGGAAGAGGCTGCCCAGGGAGGTTGTGGCTGCCCCATCCCTGGAGGGGTTCAAGGCCAGGCTGGATGGGGCTTGGAGCAACCTGGTGTGGTGGGAGGGGGAAACTCGGAGTTTGGAACTGGATGCTCTTTAAGGTTCCTTCCAACTCTAACCATTCTATGAAAATAGACTCTATGAAAAAACAAAGTGTTGTGGCCATCACTGTGAAAAAGCCTCTTTGCAGTTGCATTTTGTGCCTGCGACTTTTCCCAAAACCCATTCTTCATGTACCTGTTTGCTAAACAGGTCTCTTGTTAAGAAGTACAAAGTTTTAAATGTCATCCAGATGACAAACCAATCACTATCCCCTGCAGAGACCTGCTGCTTTCCTTTGCAAAGGGGTGCAGGAACAAGGACAGATGAGCTAGAGGCAGGTCACCATCACCACCAGCACAGGTGGGTAACTGGGTGCCTCATGTCTCACAGCTGAGGCAAACCTTTACCAAGCTTCTCCTGCGCTTTGCAGCTGATGCACTGCCTTACCTGTCTGTTGAGCACCAACAGATTTCCACAGGAGGAACAACAACTGCCTCGAATCCAGTTTTTGAGGTTTTCCATGAGTCTGAATAAAACAGAATGCGGGTAAGCCAGATCTCTAGAAACATACCCACACTCCCAGACCCTTAACGAAACACAGATGATTAATGATGAGGATAAGAATGGAGGTTTAAGAGGTCCTGGAAAGCGGGATGACATCCGTATCCCCAGCAGACCGGGGTCTGCAGAGATATACCAAAGCAGGGGGGTTGGAATTAGATGATCCTTAAGGTCATAAAATCATAGAATGGTTAAAGTTGGAAGGGACCTTGAAGATCATCGAGTTCCAACCCCCCTTCCAACCCAAACCATTCCAGGATTTCTATGATTTGGGGAGCAAGATGCTGCAGCCAGACCTCCAGGTCTGATGGTCACCAAAGCACTGGTTGCCCATT
The DNA here is from genome assembly GCA_013398155.1 of Pedionomus torquatus. Lineage (NCBI taxonomy): Eukaryota > Metazoa > Chordata > Aves > Charadriiformes > Pedionomidae > Pedionomus > Pedionomus torquatus. The sequence goes on from VZRU01008645.1 coordinate 113,351, forward strand.
TGTCCATCCTCTCGCTACCCTTAAAGTGTTGATCTACAAAGCAGCCCATGCAGCTGACCTAGCGTTACTGCTCAGCAGAGTGTGGGAAAAACCCCATGGGGAAATAATTGCTTCCTGCCTTTCCCTTTCCACCAGCTCCTCAGTGGTGGCCCTGGAAGGTGGTGAGCCCCTTCCCTGCTGAGCTGCTCCAGAGGGATTTCAGACCAGCCTCGACTCCCCTCTCTCCTTGTTCTCTTTTCTAACAGGAGGACCCACTGGACCACTGTCTCCAAGGCTCAGCCCACAGCCCAGCTTGGCTCTCTGCTGTCCTTCACCACCCAGGCTTCTCTTCTCCTGGGGACGTGGTCACCAGAATGGTCCTCGCTGTTACAGAAGTGCCAATACTGCTGCCTCATGGGGAAATGGTTTATTTTTCTGTAGAGGAAAGATCACTTTTCTCCATAATATTAGCCAGAGCCCGCCATCCCAGTTGTACAACGGAGGTTATTTTTCTCTCCTGGGCACCACTGCTCATGGTTAACTGAAACTTCATCAGCCGTTTTATTTCACAGTTATTCAATACCATCGGAGCCTCCTGCAACACTTGGCATTCAGCTGTAATTTTGATTAACCTGAATAATTTTGTATTTGATCTCTGCAAGCCTCACAAAAAGCAGCGATGTTTTCATTGCAATAAAAAAAAATATTATTAGTAGATTATTGATCATCGAGCTGCAGATTTTATAAATATATATGGCCTGTATATGTACATGTGCTCATATCTACCACGGGTATATACACACATACACATATATATAAGATTAACAGAATATACGTGTCTTATTTGTGTAATACTGAAATATCTTGAAGCCACGTTATGGTTTGAGCTTCCATATTTAACGGGTTGCTCATTTAGCGAGTTTGCCCTACGTGCTCCTACCACTGCCCCTGCTCCTGGGGGTACCTGATTCCCCGAATCAGTTTACCACGGTGCTGTCATCTCATGCTTGGACCAGTCTGTCCCTTCCTTCTGGCTCCAGGAGACATTTCAGGCAGGAGGAGCAGGGAGAAGAAGACAGGTACCATCTCACACTGCTCCTGTGTCCCACGGCAATGTCCCTTCTCCCCAGCGACGCCCTGCTTGGCTGCAGATAGTGCTGTACAGAGGAATAAAGGAGGCAGCACAAAGCATGATTAATGCACCTACTCTCTGATAATTAGGAATAATTAATCATGGGAACAACCTACCTCAGTTGGCTGGGGGTGTTCAAGGCCAGGTCGGACAGGGCTTGGAGCAACCTGGTGCGGTGGGAGGTGCCCCTACCCAGGGCAGGGGGTGGCACCGGGGGGGCTTCAAGGGCCCTTCCCACCCAAACCGTTCTGTGATTCTATGATCCGTCTGCCCGCCCCAGGGAAACAGGGAAAAACATGAAATAAAGCACGTCGTGAGCACAGGGAACACACACACCTGGTTTTGTTCCTTATTTAAAAAACACTGAATTGCAGCTGTGACACATCACACTTTTCCCAGGAAAATCTATAGTTTAAAGAAGTTTAAAGGTGATTTGACGTGCTGGTGCAGGGTGGGGGAATTCCACAAATAAAAAAAATAAATTAAAAAAAAAAAAAAAAAAAACACAGAAGCGGAGCCAGAAGGAGAGAGAGCAGGCTAAAAAATATACATTTCAGATTTGTTCTCATTTTTTCCTGCCTTTCAGATTAATGTCGCCACTCATTCCTCCTTTTCCAAGCAATAAAATAGTAGACTTTAATAACAAGGTAAGGTTTCAACTTTCATTTTCTCCCCTTACTCCACTTTAGTAGTAACCTGGATGTGTGGGACAGAGAAGGGGAACAAGAGATTTTGAGCCACCTGGTGTGGTGGGAGGTGTCCCTGCCCGTGGCAGGGGGTTGGAACTCGATGACCTTCGAGGTTCCTTCCAGCTCTAACCACTCTATGGCTCTGTGAAGACAGGGAAGCAATGACTGCAGTGATAGAAAACAGAGCACAAGAAAATCCCCGTTTTCATATCAGAAGTTCCAGTACAAGGAGAATGTCTTTCTCTGACTGAGAAAGCACCGAGAGAACCACGGGGTTAATCTAAGGCTGACATTAGTCTTTAAAGTCCAACAAAACGCTTTCATCCTACTCATCCTGAAAGATGGGGTAGAGACAACCTCAAAATAATACATAGGTGAGGCACCCATCGTGAGACACACATAGCAGCTACCCCATGCAAGATGGAAGAGCCATGGTTGTGAAGTAAACCGTATATTTTAAGTGACTTTTCTTTAAAAAGAGTTGTTATCGTGAGCTTGAAACCCAGGTTGAGGGCTGAGGGATATATCGCAGCTAAACAAGGACGGGGGTTTCCAGACCTGGTTACAGCAAACGAAGCAGCAGTGAAGCAGAAGACCTCTTGCCCTGATGCTGAAGTATGGGTATTGATATATAAAATATTATATAGAAAAATTAATTAAAATTACTAATTAATGTATAAATAGTTATCTGCACTAATTTGTTCTGTTAAAGCCAAATGGATGGCATATCCCCAGCGTGGAGAATAAACCTGGGCTACGATAATTGCATTTTTGGTTCACTCCAATTTATAATAATTTCGGCCTATTTGGAAATTACCCAAAATTTCTCCTTCCCGGTTATTGATGGCAGTGACTGCAGAACTAGAGGAGTCCCAAGAGGCCATTGTACACCACCTCGTTCAAATATGATAGATGCATTCACCGTGTCTTTTTCTCTGTTGAAATTAAAATTAATACACTGAAAAATGATGTAACAAACTGCTTGGCATAATTGATTTCCTCAGCAGAGTTATCGTTTCATTGCAAATTCACGAGAGGCTGCCATAAACAATACTGGAGAGATTTAGAACGCTCTCTATTAATAGTTCCTTAGATCCCTAGCATATATTCTGAGGGGTATTTAAAAATGCACTCTAATAGCGGTGCCATCACGTATAGAAAAGCAAAGGGGCTCTGGCACCAGCTGGGGGGGTGTGAGCGAGGGGGTCAGACCTGCCCCAGTGCCCAACGTGGGGTGTCTCTTGGCTCAGCCCCCCTGCCTCGATGCAGACAGAGCGTCCGACCGGGATGCCCTCCCTCCGCAGGGGAGGACGTGCCGCTCCAGAGTCATCTTCAAATAAACAGCCAAATTTTGTGGCACGGGCTCCAGGACGGGTTGCACCCGGGCAGCATTTCGCATGGCAGCCCCGCTCCCGGCGAGCTGAAGCCGCTCGTTAGCTGCGAGCCGCTCGTGTCAGCCCATCTGATGAGCTTGCAAAAGACCTGTCACCGAGCAAGGAGAAGTTTCTGCTGCTTTACCTTTTGGGAAGGATGCCAGCCTTTCATCGTTTAGGTGCCGCACATCATTACACCGTGAAAAACAACATATGGCACAACGCGCCTAAATGTCGAGAAACAGGCGCTCTACTGAAAGGAAAAGAGGAAAAAATAATAATGAAGGAAGACAGACTCCTCCAAACGATGTGTACGATACCTCAGATGTGGCTGCAAAAGCCTCAGGAGCTGAATTTTCTCACTCCTCTGCCACGGTGTGCCCAGACCCTGCCAGAGGGTGATGCCCACGGATGTCCCAGGGCAGAATCCAGCCATCTCCGGGCAGAAGGCACCCGGCACCTCTCCTGTCGAGCCACGGGGAAGCACCTCCTCAATTCACATGCTGGAGCCTCAGAGCTGAGGCTGAGCTTTAATGCTTTGATGGCCCGCCTCATCCCGGCTCTTTTTACCTCTTCCCAAAGACAAGGGTACCCAAAACGCAGGGAAGTACTGCCAGTGCGTACGCCTCCCTCCAGCAACTCATTGCAATGAATTTCTTATTTTCCTTGGGAAACGTGGCCCCATGAGCGATGGATCACAGCCCTTGAGCATACTGGGGGTTTTCCAGTTCCACCTGGAGGTGCACTCCTGGGAGTCTTTTTGTGCTTTTGGTGTATTTTTAATCTAGTTTTTTTTTCCCACCACTCCCAATGGCGCAAGGGAACGGTCTTTCCGAGTCTTACACATGCGAGTCTAGTGAAATGCTTTCCTTTACAAAGAAATGACAACCTGCCCTGGAAGATATGATGTGTTATAAGAGAGCTCCGTGAAAACAGCGGCTCGGGGCTCCGCACAAATCACAGAAGCCAGAGTCGTAATTTTAAAAGCAGGGAAAGGAAGGGAAAAAGAAAGCCAGAAAAGATTATTAGGGTACTGTACCAAGCTGCGGTGCCCGTAAATATTGAAGAGCATTAGAGCCCGGTCAGTGTCTGCAAAAAGGTGCAAAAGGGTCCAGCCCCAGGGAATGCCCAGAATACAGGACACCTCTCACACCCAACAGGCGGTACCTAAACTTGAAGCTGGTTCTGGACACGCTCCTGGAGGCTGGGTGCCCTGGGGACCACTTGAACCCATCCGTATCCCCTCCCTCTCTTCAGCCAGAGCTCAACAAGGTCAGTCTGTGGAGAGACACCCGTGCCCTGATGTCCTGGAGCTGGCCACATCACACGAGTTTCGCTGTTGACTTCAGTGGTACCGTGACAATAAGGAAGGTTTGATCTGTCTTCCGGAGGCTGAATCTAAGCCTTTTCCTTAAAGAAGAAATATCAAGCCAGAGGGATGATTTATAATACTAAATGCACTGATATTATCCTGCCCAAAGCAATATCCTACAAAGAAAGAGGACAACTGATGGCAATCATTTGTTCATGTGTCACTGGGCATTAGAAACAAGTCGGCATTAAAAAGAAATCCAATTCATTTGCTCTGGGCTTATCTTTGAAAAATATGTTCATCCATCCATGATTTAAGTACATTTGAGATCAGCCAGAGGAAGCCAACGGCTTTGTAGTCCGCAGCAGAATGTATAGTAAAACTTCAAATTACCAGTTGCCAAGAAAGCGGTAGCTGCAGTTGTATATTGCACACGCTTATCCGTGACACGCAGCAGTAAAATTAACCAAGGAAATCAATTCTGCACGCAAAAGGACAAGGCACTGCTAACGGCACGTGGGGAGCGCCTGAGAGCAGGAGACACAGACATCCCACCCCACCACGAGGGAGGCCGCAGGGGGATGCAAAAAATTAGAACAAGTTTAAAAAAAACCTCTATTAAAGGCCAAGACAAGCAGCCCAGCTGCAGAGAAACCATGACTCGGGCGCACTGGCTGCGTTGCCTCATCACTCCAAGGTTTAGTTTAGCTAAAGTTCTAATGTAAGCACGTTAATAGGAGCCTTATAGAGCTTATAAAAACGGCAGCCTGCAAAAAGAGGTCAACAGAGTTGAAGGAACCAGGCACCGTTTCCAGCGACGTTCCCTCTCTCCTAGGGAGAGCCCCAGAGCCAGGGATGGAAGCTGGGTGGGCAGGAGGAACACGGGCAACCAAAGACCACTTTGTTGACCTCGAGGACCTGGATAACGGGTCCAGCGGAGGACCACGAAGATGCTCCGAGGGCTGGAGCCCCTCTGCTGTGAGGGCAGGCTGAGGGAGCTGGGGCTGTTCAGCCTGGAGAAGAGAAGGCTCCGGGGAGACCTTGGAGCAGCCTTCCAGGATCTGAAGGGAGCTCCAGGAGAGCTGGAGAGGGACTCTTGGTCAGGGAGGGGAGGGACAGGACAAGGGGGAAGGGTTTTAAACTGGAAGAGGGGAGATTTAGATTGGATTTTNGGATTTTATCCTAGTGGAAGAGACTTTCCACGATGCTGGGTCCCCAGTCCTTGGTGGAGAGCAAATGCTGCTGAGGAGTAATGGGAAACCAGGGAAAATCATGTCGCGCGTAGGTCAGTGTCAGAAGGGGTGTCCCTATAAATCACCCTTTCATTCCACCTGCTTCATTTATTCTTCACTTCTGCCCTGCAGAGCAGCAGCACAGCTCAGCACACCCAGCATCTGCTCTGGAAAGCAGCATCGCGCATCCTGCACGGGCTGTGCCAGCCCATCACCGGCACAGGGTGGGGAAAAATAAAAAAAAATAATACTTTCCTGTGGATTTGAGGCTTGCTTTTAAAAAGGAATCAGCAAAGACACCTCTCTTTGCACACTCCTCTGTGTTTTATTCATACTCACACCTTCCACGGAGCCCCAGGGGCCAGCAGCGTGCCCAGGTACAAACGCATCCAAGCCAGACTCCGGGGACCACCAGCCCAGGGAGGCATCCGTAGGTCACCCGGCTGCTCTCACGGAGCAGGTTTTGCTGTAAGAAAGGTCTGAAAACAGACAAAAGTTCATGAGGAAAGGAGGGTGCCCTCCTGGCGCTCTCCCTGATCCTCGCTGACATTACCCAGCCTCGTCCCTCTGCGACTGGCAGCGTGGAGGGGACACGCTGCTCAGCAGGCAGCTCCCGGAGCCAGGGCTCGTTAGAGCAACCAATCTAGGAGTTTCTAAAGGAAAAATAAAAATGAAGCACCCTTGATTACAATCTAATCACACACCGGTTCCTCTCCAGCCAGCTCTTGAAAACGCTTTCCCCTGGAGCTGATCAATGGGTGACAGATTTTGCAGCCCAGCTGTAGCAACTCAGATAGAAGAGAGGAGACGCTGGAGATAAATAAATCAAGTTTTCCAACGCCCGTTACAAAAGGATGAGGAAGCCACGGCACCCCATCTCAGCCTGAGAAGCACGCTGGCTAATGGAGTTACATTGATTAATCTGATTAAATATTTCATTAGGGCAGTAATGGTAAATTACCAGCCCCTTATAGCAGTTCCACCTTGAGTATAACGTAGCCCACGGGCCGGTTCCCAGCACAGCCAGACAGTGATGGGATTTTAACTCCCATTAATTTATGGGATAGCGAGTGGGATGCCTACCAGGAGAGCTGGAATAAACGGAAGCAGGAGAACAGTTAAGTCTCTTCTGAGCCATTCCAGTTTTGAATACATAGTGTTTATGTCATTAAATAAATATAAAAAAGAAAACATAAAATTTGGGGCCAATTTGTACCACTCTGGGTCATTCCAGAGCTACGGAGTCCTTGTGTCATGAGAGGGTAGTGAATGAAAGGCCAAGCAAAAGAGACAGGCAAGAAGCACAGGTTTTACACTGTCTTCTCGAAGGATGAACGAGGCTCACAACGTGTCAAACTGCTGACGTGGCAGATTGAAGTCCTTTTTGATCTGTCAATGCATCATTCTCTACAGATTCCTTGATAGGAGCCATGTGGACAGAAGAGCCCCGTCGCCTCTCCTGTCCATCAGTCCAGCTCCTAGAGCTGGGAATCGGAAGGGATCTCTGGCTGGGCATGGACCTTCCCTCCCGCCGAGCCACGGCAGGGGCACAGAAATGCTGCTCTGATGCCCTCTCACATCAAGCCCTGGGGGATGTGAGAGTTTTTTTCAAGGCACTGAAGCCAATCTTCGCTTTTATCCGAAGAGGCACAGGCAAAGCCACCAAGGTGTGCTAGTATTGACTCTCCAGATGCTTGGAGACATCGTTCTGTAGCTGCATTTATCCCAGTTGTATTCATCTTAATTTGGATAATTGGTTTATTGGTCTTAGCGCACCACAGCTCTTTTCCTTTCTCACAAACATTCAAACAAGAAGCAGAGCACGTACAAGACAGTCTATAAATGCCAAAAATACCAAAATAACCTGGCAAGTGACATACAGCTTTTGGACACTTTGCCACACAGATGTGCAAATGCAGCTGTTAGAGTTTGCCTAGGGAGGAAGAGCTGGATGCCTGGGCACCCACAGCAGTTGACTCCTGTCACGTCTGGTCTTACTCAAGAGGCAGCTCTAAGCTGTATATAGCAAGACCGATGGGAGGTTTGCATCGTGCTTTTTATGCACAGACCAGCAGAGAACACGAGGTCTAGAGCAAGACGCATTCGTGCCGGAGAATGTCTCCTGGCCACCAAAAGGAGGGGAGATAACTATTTCCAGTCCATGGGGTTACAGCTCTTTGCTTCAATTCAGTGTTTGAAATGACTCCTTGTATGCCAGAAGTGTATAGAAGTCTCTATACAATATTGGAGGGGAACCAAGGTGACTCCTTGGAACAGAATAGGAATTTCAAGGTGGAAGATTAAGTTAGACTAGAGACCCCCAGAAAACAAGAGGGGGGAGCTGGACATCTCTGCCAGGTGCAGAAAAATCTCCCCCACATGCATCTCTGTCTGTTTCAAGGAAGTTTGGCTGGTTTTGCACCATGGGGTGGAGGAGAGGAGAACCAGCTGGAGGAGAACTGGGAGCGGAACCAGCTGACTCCAGTAGCTCCCAGCTTTTCTGCTTTCCTTCTCCAGGAGTCTTCCCAGAGGTTTTCCTGCCACAACCCAATGCCTTTGACTGTCTCTGTCCTCTCTGTTCATCATTTCACTGTGATTCTTTTTTTCCCCAGAACATCACAGAAGTGAAACTTTCCCCAAAACGGTCCAGCTCAAAAGCTCATTAGAACAAATTATTCAAAGACGACAGAAAACTGATAGAAGTTAAGGAGGAAATAGTTAAACCTACAGTAAGAGAGGGGACCAAAGGGCAAATTCAACAGATTCAGCTTACTTTAACTAGAAGAGCAGCAACTGAACAAGAAAGGGTGGCAGAAGAGGAAACACAAACAAGACTGTCCTATGGCTTTTGTCTGTCCCACTTTCACCACAATATTATAGAATCATAGAATGGTTAGAGTTGGAAGGGGCCTTCAAGATCATGGAGTTCCAACCCCCTGCCCTGGGCAGGGACACCTCCCACCACCCCAGGTTGCTCCAAGCCNCTGGACCCGTTCCACCAGGTCCATGTCCTTTCTCTGTTGAGGACTCCAGAGCTGGACACAGGACTCCAGGTGGGGTCTCAGGAGCGCAGAGCAGAGGGGCAGAATCCCCTCCCTGTCCCTGCTGGTCACGCTGCTTTTGCTGCAGCCCAGGCTGGGGTTGGCTTTCTGGGCTGCCAGCGCACACTGCCGGCTCCTGGGGAGCTTCTCCTCCAGGAGCACTCCCCAGTCCTTCTCCTCAGGGCTGCTCTCCAGCCATTCTCTGCCCACCCTGTGTTTGTGCCTGGGATTGCCACGTCCCAGGTGCAGGACCCTGCCCTTGGCTTGGTTGAACTTCATGCCATTTGCACCAGCCCACCTCTCCAGCCTGTCCAATTCCCCAATATGGGGAATACCCATATATAGCTCCTCTTTCCCTGTGTAGGACCACATGCTATAGGAGCTATACCACGTGCTATCACCCCTGTGATAGGAGTACATACCACTGCATCACAGAAACACCTCCCACCCCCATCCAATCCAGACACACACACCCCTTTTCCCAAAACCTCCTTTTGGTGGTATGTCTATCAGGGTGACAACAGTCCTGCCCCCACTCCACCAATCTTCGTTCCATTTTTACTTCAAGAAAAAGTATGGGTGAATTTTTTTTCTGATACACAAGTTGGATGGAATTAATCCTGTTGCAGATTCCTTCTCTGAAGAATGCATTCAACGCCAGTCAAAAATGGGCACAGGCATGAACATAAAACTGAGTAAAACGACTTGAAGTTGAGTTACTCATTATTCAGTAGCAATTACTCCCTTAAAGCTTGGTGTGACAAGAATGCTGGAGAGAAAGGAAATTCTAGTGACTTTTGTTTCCATCTAGAAAGGTCAAAGCGAGCTGGCCTTTGGGAAAGGTCAGCGTGGGCCCAGGAGCTGCCTGAGGTGCTGGGATGTGAACAGGCAGGTGGCTTCAGAGGGCTGTGACGAGCGGCAGAGTGATTTATGGCCCGTTGCTTCCCTCGGCACCACACATCAGAGAACTGGCCTTGCTAGAAAATAACCCAACCTGAATAAAGGCCTTTTCCCAGCAGCCGGCTCCATCCCTAGCAGCTGGGGGGGCACAGCCTGGGTGAAGAGGAGGGAGGTGTTGGTCAAGGAGAAGGGTTGGACCCAACTGTGGGGACATAGCCCTGCCCCAGGCCAACTTGCAGCCTTTGTCCTGCTGCTTCTAACTTCAGAGACTGGCACGTTCTTACTGAAGAAACGGTGAGCTGAGATGGTGCTGTAGTTCCATAAGGGCCACAAAACTCCCCATTCCAGAAGCTGTCTGCAGGAGAAGACAGTGATGCTGAGCAGAGGAGTCAGCATCACACCACGTTGTGACATGTCATGCTATCACCATAAAATCACAGAATGGTTAGAGTTGGAAGAGACCTTAAAGATCATCCAGTGCCACCAGGTTGCTCCAAGCCCCATCCAGCCTGGCCTTGAACCCCTCCAGGGATGGGGCAGCCACAGCTTCTCTGGGCAACCTGAGCCAGGGTCTCAGCACTCACTCACAGCAAAGTCAATCCAGCCAAGGAAATAAAAGGCCTCCCCTCAAACTTCCCAGCACTTGGCCATACGTTGGGTGTTTTGCACCTCTGGTGTCTCTGTGGGTTGACACCATCGAGCAACCACCGCTCGTCCAGCATGGTTTTACCTCAGTTTCATTCCTGCTCTCCAAAGTGGACCATAATGATCTGTGTGATGAGGTAATAGGCACTTCTGGGACACCCTAATGGATGCTACGGGCACATCGCCAGGGTAGAGTAAAACACGAGTCCTCATTTCTTTTGACTGGGTGTTAAACTGACCGGGAAAGGTCAATTGGAGATAAGAGATGGCTAATAATGCATAGCTCTCATCTGGTACTTATTATTTCATATATAGAGCTCAAATTGCTTCGCAAAGGTGACCAAGCATTATTTCTTAACCTTTCCATGTGCTAGAGAGCCCATTTCCCTCCTGCAGGTTACTGAAGATGATCTGCGCGCAGTGATTAAGGTAGCTGTATCGTGAAAAAGCATTTCAATATTACTGATGCTTGGAGAATCAGACAGGAGTTCGTATTAGAAGTAAAGAAGTGAAAACCATAATTGTTCCATTACAGACACCAGAAAATAGAGCTTTGGATGCCCACAGAGGCCCAAAGTTTCAAAACTATCCATGCCGCAGGAGTTCAGAGCTGAGAGCCTGACCCTACCGCATCCCTCTATCGCTGAAAACACCAAGGGCAAGCAGTGCCGGGGAAAAAAGCGATGAAGGTGGAGCCAAGACAATTCTCCAGGATTTTTCCAAGTAGAGAGACACAAATCCAGCAGGCTTTTGGAAATGTGGATCTCTGTAACCCACTCTGAGCACCCATCAGTACCCACCAGGTACCCAGCCCGGTGACACCGGCTCCGCCAGCTGTGCTTGCGAGCCGTGAAGTGCCTCTGCTTGTGGATCTGTTCCTTGGGCAGGGGTGAGAGGAGGTTAAACAGGGGGACCACAAAGGAGAAACATTCACAGCATCAGTCTGCTAGGAGAGGAGATGACAGGGAGGAGCAAGAAATGGGTTTCACTGAGATGCACCTCGAACACTGCTGAGGGCACAAAGGGAAGGAGATGAACAGAGGTCACAGAGGGCCTAGATCATGGCTTAAATTTACATACCCATCCCTCAGAGTAACATCCATATCCGTGACAGCTCCTGAGGGCACTGAGACACAGAGCTGTTTTTGCTGTCACCTCTCACCATCGCAGACTTCACTCAGGGAACGTGCAGCTTGACCTCATCCTGCTCTCACACTTGGTGCCCAGCTCTGGCCGCCGGCTGATGGGGCATCACCTTATGAACCACCCATACGAATCACCCGGCTTTTAACCCCGGCTAGGGCACGTCAGCCAAAGCAGGAAAGATGGCCCCAGGTACGTGATGCGATCCAAAGCATCTCCAGCACCATTCACCACTCCATGGGTCAAGGCCACCTCTGAGCAGAGGACAAACCTGCCAGGGTTCCAGGGGCGCTGGTCCCCATTGCAAGTGTGGCTCAGGGCTCTCGCGGAGCTGGGGATGCCCCACTCAGTGCTACCTCCCTCCTCCTGCTGTGATACTGGTCCCAGGACGGTGCAGAACCTTACCTCGGGGTCCTGCATTTTGATGCAAATTCCAGTAAATGAGAAGTTTCATGAGAGAAAAAGCAGAATGCGCTGCTTAAAGATTCAGGAGTGACCCAGCTGCAGCCCCTGACCTCCAATCACCTTGGGAAAGCATCTAGAGATGGTTTCTCTCTCTGGAGAATCCCTCAGGGACCAATAAGCCTGAGAAGCCAGAGAGATGTGATGTTGCCTCCCGGCTCCTCTGCTCTCCCTGCTTTAACTCCTCTGGGCTGCAAACCGCTCTCCACGGGTGAAGCCAAATTAAGATTTTCAAAAGGGAGCACGTTTTGGCTTTATCTCCCCCCTGTACCTTTCCCAAAACCACTTTCCCTTCATTTTAGTTCCACCCCCCCTTGTTTCTCCCCATTCACCTCCCTGCATAACTCTCCCTCTGCTCTGGCTCCAGTCACAACCGGAGACATCTCGAGCCACCAGCCCAGCACTGGGGCTTTGCCAGGCTGGTTTTCTTGGATGTTGCAACCTAGAGAGCTTCAAAGCAACCCACTGAGATTCATCCACCTTCCCCCGGCGGCACACGTCTGTGCTCTTCACCACACATCACACACACGGTTTGGTTTCTCCCTAGCCAAGCCCACCTCTTTCATTTGTACTTTGAAGGCAAAGCCTGATTCAACTTTCTTAAAAACATGGACTTTTATTGTGTGTTTTTTTTACCCTCCACCACCAATGCAGGCCACAATCTTCTGTGCAAAGCTGCAGTAGTAGAAGGGGAGCAGAGAACACCCATGTGTCTGGGCCACAGAGAACACCCACAGTATCTGAGTGCATGGTGCAGGAGGGACAAGGGAGATGGGGACCAGCCCTGAGAGGTCCATCCTTGGGGGCACCCCTTGCATGCTGCACCCTGCTTTCAGGACATGGTCCCTGGACCCGCTATCACCCATCATGCTGGAGGGACATCTGGCACTGCTGGCACCCAAGGCAGGGGTGACCCCAAGGAGACTGTCCCTCCATTTGCTGGCTACCAAAGTGGCCACCACAAGAACCACGCGAAGAAATCACACTGTGCTCATGCCAGAGTAAGGAAAACATGAGTGTCACCAGAGCTCCAGGAGACCTAGCCTGGAGGACAAGGGTGGAAATAAGGCTCCCCACCACACCAGTGTGACCACCTGCAAGGGGCATCCTGGTTTAGGTGCTACAACTTCTAGAGGTTCCAGCAAAAAAGAGCTTGGTCCCTAAGCTGAGACTGCCAACCTCTCCCAGGAACTCAGGGCTGCCTTCAGAGCAGGTGCAGGCACTGGGCAAAGAGCTGCAACGTATAGAATGAGCCATGAACTGCAGAAAGAAATAATTTTCATGCAGCCAAACTGGGGCAACTGGTTTTCCACAGGGACACCAGTCTGCATGAGCACAACTGCAATGGCAGCGGTGATGGCAGCGTCTCTGTAAGCAGCTGTTAGCACGGGGACAGTTCAGCTTTAGAAACGGGGAGTCTTTTCACCCAACGCACTGAATAGGAAAATAATTTGTCACAGAAATTAGATTCCCACACGCAGCAATACAGACAGCTATTAGAGTATACTGAAATGCAAAAACAATCACCTCGAAGATTTAAATAAAGCTGACAGTAGCGAGCAAAATGCATTTTACACAGGCCGTGATTACGCTCCGAGTAGCCTGCAATTGCTTTGTTTTCAAGTCTGTTAGACAAACAAGGGGATGGGTTTTTTTCCCCCCCTTGGAAAAATATTCCTACGGTGTCGTTGCTGGAGCTACCCTTCATCAGATGACTCAGAACACCAGGTTAAACTCCAGAGCACTAAACTTCAAGTTCCAGAGTATCAAATCCGTGCAACGTGTGAGCAGAACGGCTCTCGCAGCACCACTTTTTCCTCCCCCAAAGTTTTGTGCTGAAGGTTTATCCAGCTACATGGTCTCCAGCTTTCTCTTAAGATTCATCTCCTGTTGAAGTCTGAGGGCTATAAGCTCCTTTTCGGGGTGTTGAGGTTTCTGACAGAAGCCCTCAACACGAGGCAAGGCCAACATCAGTCTGCAGCGTGGCCGTTGCCGAGGACAAGACAGAGCTGGGTGGTCCTCAGGGGCTGTGGAACCCCCTTCCCCAACAAGGGCCAGTGAAAAAGAAACACCAGTCATGGATCCTCCAAAAATTCAAAGTTTGTCGCTTCAAGATAAAATTTAGAACAGGGTCTTCAGGCACCAGAAGAACTAGTCTCTGGAAGTGCCTTCCCAGCAGCAAAAGCCCCAGGTGAAGCTACAGGGGGTGGGAGACAGGCATGTGGGGCATCACCAGCTTCAATAGATAGAAACTGGGTCCATTTTCCAGTCCAAGGGTCCCAGGAGATGCAATTTTAAGTTGTGAACCATCAGTTCTCATGCTAATTATATCACAGCACATTCGAAGGTGCCAGACCCCCACCAGGAGTGGGCTCCGCTGGCTCCCACCAGCGACTGGCTCCAGGAGGAGAGTCCTTGGGATGTTCCTGTGTCCTACCTGGCGCCACACTCTCCTCCATCAGGAATGCTGGGGATAATTTCCCATCAGGGTCAGTTTTGTACTGCAGAAGCACTACATTTTTACTGCCACGAAAATCGAGCTGGCAGCACGAGGAAGAAATCCCTCCCCATTAGCTGCTAGAAAGGTTTTTGCATTCCTTATTTTCTGTCAATCTTTTTTTATTATGAATAATCCTCAGAGGGCCGCAGAGCCAGTCACATCACAGAAATGTATTCATAAATCACCAATTCATCAACTGACAGGAGAGGGGGAAGGAAAAAAACCCCAAAAGCGTCCATCTATTTGTGAACATTTTTCAGAGCAGCGTGAGTGGGGACAGGGGACACCAGGGCTGCCACAGAGGAGCCGTGCCGTGGTCCCCAGCCCCTCTTCCTCCCACCCAAGAGCCTCGGGTACCACAGGGGCTGCGCTGCTGCAAACAAAACGCAATCAGCACTTCGGCTTTCGCTAATTGAAGTTTAACCTGGTCACACCCAGCCCGTCCAGCCTATTTTTCTGCTAATTCCCTGTTTTTCCCCTGCATTCCTTGGCACGTATCGGGAACACTCCTGCAGGTCAGAGCTCCTGGATGTCTCAAAGGACCGTGCCACCCCACAGAGAGTTTCCAAAACAAGTGCAGTCCCTGCGATTGACCATTTCTGATCAAAGAATCCGTGCTGCAGGTGAGGGCTGATGCCTCATCCGCCTGCGCCATCCCTCCTGGCCCCAGGACAGAGCCCTGTGCCCTCCTCTGCTTTGGGTCCTCCTCAGCTGAGCAGAGAAGTTACTGGCAAGAGAAGCTGTTGTCACAGCATTTGCATGGGGGGTGGAATCTAGCAGCAGTGGGGATGTCACAGAGGACAAGAGGCAACAGGCACAAACTTGTGCATAAGAAGTTCCATCTAAACATGAGAAGGAGCTTCTTCACCCTGAGGGTGGCAGAGCCCTGGCAGAGGCTGCCCAGAGGTGGGGGAGTCCACGTCTCCGGAGATATTCTGGCCCTCCCTGGATGCATTCCTGTGGGACCTGCTCTGGGTGGCCCTGCTCTGGCAGGGGGTTGGACTGGGTGATCTCCGGAGGTTCCTTCCAGCCCCACAGCATTCTCTGCCCCTGTGACAGCGCCCCGGAGCGCTGGCACACCGGGTGCTCCCTCCCTCGCCTTTACTCCTTCCCAGGGAAGCATCTATTTGTAAATTCAAGTCCAACAGCCCCCTTGGCTACTGAAACCCGCATTAGAGAGGGTCAGTTTGATGCTCCAGACTATTCCAGGGTGGGCAAAAGCCCGCAGGGTGGGTACTAACCTCCACTTCGGTTCTGAAGCCCGGGGATGGGGACGGATGACACCGGGGAGCAGGGCTGCCCGGGCACCTGCGGAGAGGACGGTCGTTTCTCACAGGCAGATTTGCAGTCGGCAGCAAACGGTCTGGTTTTGCACCAAAACAGCGGTTTTGCACCAGACAGCGCCCGGCCGCCCCCTGCAAAGCACCGGCTCCTCCCAAACATCGCTTAAGTCCCATTGTTAGGAGAAAAAGGTCAAAGAGACAGAGAACCACTGGTTTTGAAAGGGGGAAATCACAGGTGTGAATAGTGCTTTAAAGAAACCTTCCAGCAGCCTTCCAGGATCTGAAGGGAGCTCCAGGAGAGCAGCAGAGGGACTCTTGGTCAGGGAGGGGAGGGACAGGACAAGGGGGAAGGGTTTTAAACTGGAAGAGGAGAGATTTAGATTGGATATTAGGAAGGAATTCTTTCCTGTGAGGGTGGTGAGGCACTGGAACAGGCTGCCCAGAGAAGCTGTGGCGGCCCCATCCCTGGAGGGGTTCAAGGCCAGGCTGGATGGGGNCAAGGCCAGGGTGGATGGGGGTTGGAGCAACCTGGTGTGGTGGGAGGTGTCCCTGCCCAGGGCAGGGGGGGTGGAACTTGAGTATCTTGAAGGCCCCTTCCAACTCTACCCATGCTATGAAATGAATACTACAGAGGGCGATTGCCCTCCCCTGAATGTCGCCTGATTCAGTGGGAAGACAGCAATAGTTTTTTTTAGGGGGTTCTGGGACTATTTCTAGCTCTCGGTCACTGTTTCTGTGGTCCTACGCTTCACTGTGCCTCTCTGCAACGCCACCACCAGCCCTGCTGCTTCAGAAGATGTGTGCCACCTGCCTCCAGCTTTATTTGCACTGTAAAATTCCAGGAGTTTAGGCAATCGCTATGAAAATCCCTCCCCTTCCCCCCCCCCAGCTCTGCCACATCCAAAGCAGTTGGAGCAGATGCCTTGTCAAGGTTGAATTCTCCAAAAGCAGCTGCTTACAGTCTGAGACATCACTTTGGAAGAAAAGCTGTCATTAGCAAGACACTCGCAAAGCCCTCTCCTTTTTCATTTTGTGCATGTGGGCGTTGAGGAAGGTGGGGGCAAGGGGGTTGGAGGAGACCTTCCTCTCCCAGAGTCACATATTTGTTTTGCTTTCTCAAAAGAGGAATAAAAAGAACTGCACTTCCAAAAAAGCCTGCCAAAAGCTCATTACAGTAATTACACTACTCTTGACAGAGACTGAAGCTGCCTGCTTCCAAGAAAGCCACGTATCATACATTTTGCAGCAGTAATCTGCTAAGAGGTTTATTTCTCATCCCAGATAATGATTTCTAATGCACAGCATCAGGGCGGGTAGCCCCCGTAATTATAAAGCCATCAGAAAGTCTCTGGCTTACCCTGGCTGTACGCTGGCCTGCAGAAGGCGGCTGTCGCTCCTGGCTTCCTCACTCGACGTGTCCCCAGGGAGCCCTGCAAGCCGGTGGCACCGAGCACAGCCACCCCAGCCTTCCCCTGGTTTAAACGTCCCCCTTCCCTCACCACGCAGAGCGGTACCAGCAGACAGGGACCTTTCCTCCCCCTGCCCCAGCCTTTGGGAGGCTGAGCCACATCCCGTTACTCATCCACGGCACCTGAAGGGAGGGATAGAAACAACCCCAAACTTAAAGAAAATTAGAAAATGTGGTACAGCTGAGGGATGTAGGGCATCCAGGGGGCAGGCCTCCATAACTGCCATCGCCAGGTGACGTCCAACATCTGCCAGGAACGGGCAGGAGGGCAGCTCAAGATGGCATGGGGCAAGAGATGTGGACAACTTTAGCCCCGCTTTTAACCTCTGTCCCCTAGAGCCTTCCAAACCGTATTTCCATCCAGCTCTCAGAAGCGTTAAAGAGCTATTTTCATCCTGATCTTTGGCTTCACAGCTCCTCAGCCCTGGTGAGGCCCCACCTGGAGTGCTGGGTCCACTTTTGGGCCCCCCTTGACAAGAAAGACATTGAGGGGCTGGAGTGTGTCCAGAGAAGGGCAATGGAGCTGGTGAGGGGTCTGGAGACCAAGTCTTGTGAGGAGCAGCTGAGGGAGCTGGGGATGTTCAGCCTGGAGAAGAGGAGGCTGAGGGGAAACCTGCTGGCTCTCTGCAGCTCCCTGAAAGGAGGGTGTAGCCGGGGTGTCGGCCTCTTCTCCCAAGGAACAGGCCATGGGACAAGAGGAAATGGCCTCAAGTTGTGCCAGGGGAGGTTTAGGATGGTTTCCTCTCCTGTCCTTTCTCTGGGGAAAACACAGACATGACGATCACAGAAGAGCATGGCACAACCCACGACAAACGCTGTCACCACCACCCAGGCTACCAACATCCTTGAGATATTAGCGGATGAGAAGGTTTCCTTTCCCTTGCCGTTTCACAATCCAGCCAGCCCCTATGGCAATTGATTCTTTAGAAAAGAGTAAGAGTTTTTAACTTGCAAACCAATTTACTGTGTTTTAATAACCCTGAGTTCCCGGTGATTGGAAGCCTGCTGCTGTTGGGAAAGAGAACAGCAGTCAGAGCCATCCAGACAAGCTATTTATAAATGGCACACTTCAATTAAATAAAAAATATAAAATTAATATTACAATAATTTCATTTACAGCAGGTGGTGCTGCAATTTTTCTCTGCAGAAAATGGGCTGCACCTGTGCAGCACCAGCAGCAGGAGCAAAGTGCCTTGGCACGGCAGAGCTCACCACGACTAACTGCGGTTCTCCTCAGGCCACAAAGGGTTAATGACAGCGCAAAGTAGCAAGAGCCAAATACGTGCAGCTCATTATCAAGGTGGAGCATTCATGTTGACTTTTAATAGCTAGAATGGAAAAATAAAGCCAACAATGACAGTCTTGATGGGAGGAGGAGAACCTTGCCCGGGCACAGCTTTCCTCCTGCAGCATCACCTTCGCTTCTCTCCCCGGGAGAAATCCCCTCCTGCTCATCTGGGTGCAGCACCAGTGGCCCCTTCTTCAGTGACAAGGCAGACCCAGCTCTTCTCCAGCAGCTGGCACTGATGCCCAAGATGGGGCTGGGAGGGCACGAGGTTCTCCAAGGGTCACCTTCCACCAGAGCATGGGTGCTCATCTCTCCCTCCTCACAGGCAGGTTGCTCAACAAAACCTTTATGCCACCAGTCTTAGCTCCAAGCCCTTCGCCCCAACAGCTCTTGCCAAGAGAGAAGGAATCAGGAAGGAGTCTTTGCGGCAGGACATGGGGATGCTTCCATCTGCTGGAGCTGCAGCTGCCTGGAGAGGACCACCAGGAAGCCCTGCCCAAGGGTTCCTCTTTAACTGGACCAGATTTTAGACTACTTTTGGGATGGACGGAATGCTGGCCTTCCTCTGCCACCTCCCCCCAGGGCTATGCAGGGCACGAAGCCCACCTGAAGACAAGGTCATGGGGTAGCATTTTCAAAACTTTTAAGCTTTCTTCTTCTCCTCCTTTCCACATCAGTTGAAGGTGAGCTGGATGCCAGAAACCCCAGCCCAGGCAGGATGCGAGTTTCGCCGCATCGCAGAGGGGAAATGCATGCTCAGTGCAACTCCCATCACATATTCAGTAGAGAACTGCCTCCTTGCACGCACCCACAGCTCCTCAAAACACTGGGAGAGAGGAGGGAAGACAGAGAAAATGCTACCACCAAGTGGAGGTATTCGTGCAGGTGAAGCCATGGCAGCAGGGGAAGGCAGAGCAACACAGACGGCTCCTGTAAATCCCTCTAACCGCTGCCCGTGATTTATTCCGGAGCAAGAGCACATCATTATATTTTCTGGTTATCTCCAATACGGAAGAAAAAGGTTCTCCTCAGGGGATTTTCCCCTCTGACTTGCTGATATTCCTACTCTGAGCAGCGCTACCACCAAAGCTCAGGATTACAGGCAGAGGCACTGTGCGTGCGCGTCCGTACAGGGAGGATGGATGGATTTATGGAGCAGTTGGTGCGGAGGAGCATTTGTCTGCCTGCCGCAAGGTGTTCTCCTCCGTTAGTTTGCCAGATGTCAACTTGCTGCTTCAGTGTTCTGGCTCCTCTGCCTGGATGTTTCCAACACGAGAAGCATTACGTGTTATTTTGCGAGGCGAGGGCTGGCTTTCCCACTGCAGACTGGGTAAGCGAGCAGAACCCTCCCGCAGCAGTGGAAACGCAGCAGAGGAGCACGGCCCTGGGGTCCCTCTGGAGCCTCCGAGCACACAGAGGACTTTCCTAACCCATACTCAGGAGGCGAATTTCAAGGACTTTCCTAACCCATACTCAGGAGGTGAATTTCTTTTCCCAAGCTCACCTTGAATTTGGGCACTCACAGGTTTAATCACAGATCCTTTCAATTTATTTTTTTTTTTAATTTTATTTCCTAGGGTGTCCAATACAGATGGTTTGCACAAGGGTCATCTCCTGAACAATGGGGTGTTCAATAGACTGCAATCTAAAAATGACATTATTATTCTTCTTCAAATAAGAGATTAGAGGAGTCTGGACTGTGTGGCTGATTGAAGCCAACGGTGCTTGGATTATTATTTCTTTTTTTTCTTTTTCCATCATGAGTTTTCTTCCCCCTCAAGCATTTCATGCAGTCCTAAGAACTGAGCAAGACCAGCCGCAGCAGCAAGGTCTGAGAGCCCACCTCCCTGCGGGGAGCGGGTCCCGACAGCCCGACAGTGGATCCTGACAGTGGATCCTGACAGCCCGATGGTGGATCCTGACAGCCCGACAGTGGATCCTGACAGTGGATCCTGACAGCCCGACGGTGGATCCTGACAGTGGATCCTGACAGCCCGACGGTGGATCCTGACAGCCCGACAGCCCAGCCAGAGCAGCGGAGAAGGCAGAGGGGCCCAAAGCAGTTATTTAAATTGATCGGGGAGTTCATCACTGAACTGCTGCTGTGAAGCAGCACCGATTCTGAGGAAAATAAATAAATAAATAGATAAAAATAAGTTGCATGCTGGATATTGCAAGCTGAAGTTTTCAAAGACCTCATCTGCCACTTCGGCAATTAAATGAGCAGCTGAGATTGTTCAAAACGCACCTATTCTGCATCACTAACGACTGTACCAGATAAACACTTCTAGGCAGTTTCCCAATCTGTTTTACCAAGCGTTGCTCTAAAACCCAGGAAGGCTGAGGTGTGACCAGAGACCCAGGTGGAAAAAGAAAGGAACCGTCAGGGTCTACAGAGAAGAAAGGCACACCAAAGGCTGCTGGGCTGGAAGAGGTCCTAACCACAGCCAGGTGACAGGCAGCCACCAGCAGTGGACAGGTGGCATTTGGAGGTGAAGAGGATGGAGAAGGGGCAGCAGCAAAGGGGGCTGTTGGCATCCAAGCAACTAACACTCTGGGGCCCATCCGGAGTGGGGCAGGAGGAGACGGGGGGAGAGGAGGGAGCCTGGGCTCCCCACAGGGCTCCTTCTGCAGCTCCTTCCCTGCAGAGGTCCCCGGATTTCTCTCTACCTAAGTAATTCTGACAAAATGTCTGTCACCATGGCAACAAGGGAAAACAAATTGATTGGAGAGGTATCTGATATTCGTAACGCATAGAAATTATTGCTGCTATGGCAACGGGATTTACAAATGAATTGGAATATTTAGGAAACAATTAGCAGTTGGAGCTCGGAAGGGAGGTGAGTCTTAGCGGGCTCTGAGCATTGCCTGCCCTGTGAAGGCTCCTCACTTGCCCAGCTCCAAAGCATTCCGGCACCGAGCTCCAAGAGTTTTCAACTCAGAGGCCTTCTCGGAATGGGTGACTCAGGAATTTGTCATGGACCTTAAAGCAAAACAAGAAAGAACGCAGGCTACAGTGCCACCATGCTGGTGGCAGCTCTGCCACTCAGGCACGATCCCCTCGGGGGCTACCACCCACCCAGGAGCTCCAGCTTGAGTAAAACTTACTTTCTTCTTCAACTTGAGCAGCAAAACGTTGTGGCTGGAGGGAAACGCATACCCCAGTCATCCCTCCCCAGGTGAGCAGTGAAGAAGGTGGGCAGTGATGCAGCACCTCCCTTCCTTGGTTCCTCAGCTGGTTTTCTTGGTGCCCCCCTGCAGCCGTACGGCCAAACATCTCTTGGCCACTTCAGACCCTTATCACCCAGATTTGGTCTCTTCCAACCCACCCATTGCTCAGAAGACAAAAAAAAACTTCTGAGTTTTGACCAGGAAAACTCACTTTTGCATGTTTCCATCAGGTCTGTCTAACAGAAGCACCTGAGCATTTGAGGCTGCCCCATCCCTGGAGGGGTTCAAGGCCAGGTTGGAGGGGGCTTGGAGCAACCTGGTGTGGTGGGAGGTGTCCCTGCCCAGGGCAGGGGGTGGCACTGGGTGAGCTTTAAGGTCCTTTCCAAACCAAATTTTCCTGTAATTCTGTGGAAGAGCAAGTTGGAGTCCTACCTGAGAGTTTTCACAGAGGGTGCAAACAGCACCGTGCTGAACCTGGCAGGCTGTGCACCCTGGAGAAAGCTGTGCCAGCATGGACCCATCCCTGGGCAAAAGCTTCTAGCCTGGCAGCAGCCGGTGTGGCCCAAGCAGAATGCTTGTGACCACACGTGTGCCCCACACACCTGAAGGTCAGCCCTCCCATGTCCCTCCCCATGCTCAGACAAATGCAAGGACCTTTTCACTCATCCTCTCCTTTGAGAGCAGCTTCTGCTCATCCAGAAATCAGCATCCCGAAGCCCAGCACAAGGGCCATCTCCCGAACAATGGCTCAAAGGATGGTTCAAAAGCATTCCCGATTTACACGGGGGGACAGGGACACTTTCAGCTGATCTGATTTGCCTCAAATGCTGGCGAATCTCTTGTATGTCAAGAAACTGAGCTCAGTGGGGGTATTAATCATCACTATCTGTGTTGCCTGCATCCATGTAGGAGGGGTATGTCACAGCAGAATGCAGGCAGGGAGGAGCTGGACAACCAACACTCATTCTTGTTAAAAACATAATTAAGTTCAAAATATAATCAGGCAAATTTACTGAGGAGTAACCCATCAGGAACTTTTAAAGACAAATAGATTGCTTGATGCTGGAGGTCTCTAAGCTGCAGATTTATGGATGCTGGGACCCTCTACCAGCCAAACATGCCTGCCCTCCATCCCGGTCCTCATACTCCTCCTTCAGCATCTCCTGTGGGGTGCTGCCAGGGCAGGGCTGAGCCCTGGTAGGTCTTCTTCACATCTGGTACGAACCCTTCTCTCGTGATGCTGATGGAGACCTACAGCAAACTCCCCCATATCCAAACGACAGATCCGCAGCCCAGAAACAGCTACAGAACACCACCCCTCCCCGGACCCTGGTTGTCACCGAGCTGTTGGTGTGTGGAAGATGCAGCTGCAAGGATTCACACTGCAGTTTATTCCCTTTCATCTCACCTTTACCTCCATCCTCCTCTCAACGAGGCAGGTCAGCTGGCAAATAACATCTTTTTCACAGCATTCCTACAACAGCCTAATGAAAAGCTTCACCTGCCAAAAGTAGGGGGCCTTTACAACGGGCAAAACACGGCAAAAGGACCAGTGTTGCTCTTGCTTTCATAGAAGGCAGCCAGAAGAGCACTTAGCAGAGCTGATGGCAGCAAATGCATTTAAATGCACTTCTAAACATCGCCTCCCGAAGCACTTTGGGGATTTTGGAATCTAATAATTGGAAGGAATCCACACAATGATCAGTCAGCGCTGCTGACACTGAGTGACAGGACGTTGCCCCCACCCAAGGAGAAGGTACCAATTTTGCAAAAAAAAAAAAATCTAGTTTCTGATCCTCAATCAACCCAATTTCTTCAATATTTTGTAGGTGTAATTACAAGGAGCAGAGCACCAGGTCTCCAGGAGGGGCTCCTCCTCTGCAGAGGGCACTGCAGGAGCCCCCTCCACCAGCACCTTTCCCAGGGAGACCTGAAGGTCCCACCCCAGCGCGGGGAACATGCCAGGGTGGCTCCAGAAGATCTGCTTTAGCAAAGCTGTTTTGGTCTATGTGATATGGTTGGAAACAAGAATTAACCAAAAATTCCCAGTTTGGGACTAACACCCGAGTCAGAAGAATAAAAAGCATTAGCTAAATCTGCAAGAGGGATGTTGATACAAACCAGAAATCACCACTGCTCCCAGTTTATGATGCCGGTCTGGGACAGACGTGACCCACAGAAGATTTCCATGGATATGGAGATCAGCAGACTTACAGCACTGTATCAAGTTAAATTACAAATAGAGAACCTTTATTAGATTATTAACTCAGTTTTATAGGCAGCAACATCTGAAAACGGGGAATCCAATGCCACACAGGAAAACTGAAAGCAATTTTTGTTGGAGAACATGGTATAAAATGAAACTAAAGCGACATGGCTAAGAGATCAGACATTATCAGAAGACATTAGTAAGCAGACAGGACTCTCCTCCACGTAATTAAGATTTCTGCATTTATAATCTCCCACCCTATCCTTCACTTAATGGCATGAAATTTAAAAGAAAGCTTCAGATTTATAGGAGCACAGAAAACACACAGGTTTTTATTCATAGGAACGGTAGGAGAAGAGCTGATAATCCCACTTTAATTTCCAATACCTCATATCCCTAAAACTCCCTTCCAAGTTCAGTTTCTCTTCCCAGACCTTCTACAGCCACACAATTTTCCATCTGAAAGTAAAACTTCTTCCTTTTCAAGGAATAAATACAGCTTCCTTTTAACATTCAAAAGTTACAGGTACCAACGACCCGCAGAAACCCTCCAGCAATATTTAAACAGAAAATAGCCATTCCATCACGGCAGGGGCATTTCAGCCCTGCTATCCCGTTGTGCATATAGACACACATAATCAGGCCAGTTTATATCGAGCAGCTCAGCGACTCCGGTCCGTCTGCTCGCTGAATACCCCCGGTCACGGCAAAACACACCTTTACCAACAACTTGCCAACTGCTGTGCTGCAGAGGGGCGCTGGGGACGGCTGCTGGGCCATCCGGCTGCAGACAACTCACGTGGCACTTGCTGGAATGATCGGACAAACCGATGAGCTCTTCTGACATAAGTAGTTGTGCACACGCATTTAGAAACCTATTTTCACCAATTTTTTTTTTTTTTTTTCCCCATAGTAATGTCATTTGTTTCCTCAGTGAAATGCATGCAAAAGCTATTGCTGGAGCAGTTAGAGATGGCTTGGGGGGAATTTCAAAATTAGAGGGAGCAGATAAGAAACTTCTGCATTCACAAAAAAATTGACCAAGTGATCACAGATTGCATTACCCAGGAAGATGGATTACGATGTGCTAACGCAGTTAGAGCTGGGGGCTCATTTTGCAGAAATTAGTAATAGTTTCTGCTCATCGACAGGCCTAAGGACAACGCTTCTTTATCAAGCCGGCTAAGTGCAACAGCAGGTGACTTCATGAGAAGTTCACCCAAAATATGCACGGATCCAGGAATTTGCTCATGGATGAGAAGCTCCCCAGGAGCCGGCAGTGTGCGCTGGCAGCCCAGAAAGCCAACCCCAGCCTGGGCTGCAGCAAAAGCAGCGTGACCAGCAGGGACAGGGAGGGGATTCTGCCCCTGGTGTGGTGGGAGGTGTCCCTGCCCAGGGCAGGGGGCTTGGAACTGGATGATCTTTAAGGTCCCTTCCAACTCTAACCATTCTGTGATTCTATGAATTTCCATGGCTTTTGTGTCAGAGAGAGAAACGTGTGTCTGTGTGGGAAAGAACATAACAGGAATTCAAAGAAGTGGGGCAGTGGCAGCCCCGGGCTGCCTGAGGAGGTCTCTCAGGTACTGGGGGTACAGGATTTCAGGGGGGAGGCACCACGCGACTCCCACTCATAAGCAACCCGGCTGCAAGAAGAAAAATCTCCAATTCAATGTGAATATATAAGCTCCAGGCTACCTAACTAAATATTAACATCTCCTTTGCGTTGGGTGCACTGCAGCAGGGTAGCGTTCCCCTTCTAACCAGGCACTGCGGCGTCCTTTGCATCGGGGCATCTCCCACCACATGGAAATGTTGCAGAAGAGCGAGAGCAACAGATGCAAAAGACTCTCTCTTGGTGGTGAAGAGCAGCCCGCTCTAACACCGACATAACAACGTGAGGAATGCTGAGCAAAAATCTAGTACTACAACCCAAAACACCCAAAACTACATCCCAAAACACGGGATGTCTGATCTGGTCTTGAAACCACCCCGCCCTTGGTCCTCGCAGGCAGTTAAACCTCTGATAAGCTTGGCTGGATAAAGCTCAACTTACCTTCTGTAACACTCTTGCAATGAAAAGGACGAGGCAAAAGGATCTGTGGATCAGGTTTCTGAGGAAGCAGAGATGCAGGAGGAAGCAGAGATGCAGGAGGAAGCAGAGATGCAGGAGGAAGCAGAGATGCAGGAGGTTCTTTCTTTGGCTGCTCCAGAAAGAAAAAGGTCCTCCTCTGGTATTGCAGCCATGAGCGAAACACTCTTACTGCCCCTCAGAAGGAGTCTGGATTGAATGCATAGGTGGATCCCCAAAATTCAAGATTTCACTGATCTAAGGCAGAAAAACGGGTCAGTCTCGCAAACAACAGCAAACACAGCCTCTCCTTGCTGCAGGCCCAAGGATTAAAGGCTTTGCAAAGTGTGCATTTTCTGGGCATATGTGTTCATCCCCACGGCAATAAAGTCTTCTTGTACTCTCTTCAGATGAGAGAAATATGTCTCTCCTAGATGAGAGAATACATCTCTTGAAAGAGACAGAGTTTGAAGACTTTGAGGAATTCATTAAAGGAGAAAAGGAGCAGGAAAAACAAAACGCAAACAAAAAGGGGAACTGAAACATCTCAGATGGTTTCAAAGCAACTCAGGGCCAGAAGCAAAGGCTGAGAAGGGATTTGAGCTGCAGATGAAAGTTCCCATCCGGCCAGATGCAGAGAAACAGAGAAGGGGAGCCTTGGGAAGTGCCCTGTGTGCAGGCAGGTGGGAGATGGGTGGTCCCTAAGGGGTTTCAGTGGGGCTAAAGGGGTCTTGGCTGCAGCGCCCATCAACACAGAGGACAGCCTCTCGCAGAGGACACCATCCCAGATGATCCTCATCCCTCCAGGTGAGCTGTGCTTGGGGGTCGCTGTGCCGTGGACACGCTAAAACAGGACCTCAGTGCCCTCATTTCCTTACGGCAGGGTCTGCGCTCAGCAGGAAGATGTTGGATCAATGACACCCTGTCCTGGGAGCACCCACAGCCCTTCAGGGATGCCCAGGTACGGGGTCTTTGATGATTTGCAACCAGCAGAAGTTCCAACCCCAGTGAGAGCTCCCCTGTGCTTTGCAGGGGTTACATACCCTTTTGTTAAACTGAATTTCTTGGAAACCACAAAAGCTTAGGTGAAAGCTCGTTTATCTGCATGCATTTCAGTCACGGTCTAACGTTCTGCTTGTGGTCTCTCCGACCACATTCAGAATCCCACTCCCAGCCCGGCTGTTCAAACGCTGCGACCTTTCTGTCAGCTCCTGTCAACTCCGTGATAAAATGCCGCAGAAAGGTCCCTGTTGGCCAGGGGTCATTTCAGGAGCTGCACTGGGGATCTCTCACAGATAGGGACAAGGCTCAGTTTATTGAAAGATCCCAATGTAGGTTTTCAGCCTTAATTAGAATCATAGACTCATCCAGGCTGGAAAGGACCTCCAAAGGCCATCTAGTCCCACCTCCCCACAGCTGCAGGGACACCCCCAACTAGACCAGGTTGCCCAGAGCCTCATCCAGCCTCATCTCAAATATCTCCAGGGAAGGAGCCCCAACCACCTCCCTGGGCAACCTG
>VZRU01008645.1:170427-180563 GCA_013398155.1 Pedionomus torquatus
CAGCTCCGTTGCCCGTCTCTGGACCCGCTCCAGCCCCTCAATGTCTTTCTTGTGGTCGGGGGCCCAAAACAGTACCCGAGGTGGGGTCTCACCAGTGCCCAGTACAGGTTTTCACTCCATAAAGTCTGCAGGAGGTCGGAGCGGGCTTTTTTACAGGTTATGGACATTTTGGGTGTTCCCCATGGGAACGGGAGCCAGCCCCCGGCTGCCTGTAGTTACCCAAATGCATTTCCCATCGCCTGCCCGTGGCCTGTCCGTGTGGCAGAGCCCACCTCTGGGAACGCTCACGCACATTCGGAGGCACAGGCAGCCTCGCCACTTTTGGCCTCACTTTTGTCAGGAATTATCTGCCTCGTGCAGACAAAAAAAAAAGTGCACGCATGCAGATACTTAAATTCCTTAAACTATAAAGCCATTGTGTCATCAGCTTGGTGTTTTCGAATCTATGTATCCACCTAAAGGCTAACCCATTTTCAGGATTAAAGAGGGAAACAAAAATAGCTCAAGTAGCTTCCAGCTAGAAGGAAAACATATTATTCACTTCATTAATCAAAATCTAGGTCACTTAACAAATACACATACTATTAAGGAAAACAAATTTAAATTTTCCCTTAATAAAAGCCACAATTTCAGGAGCGTGGGTTTGGGATAGAAAGCTGATCTGCAAAAATTCCAGTATCGTCAGCTGACTCCGCCACATTGCTGACAACTAAGCCTCGTGCTGCCCTTCTAACATGGATGTAACGACAGCAAAAGCCTTTTCACTCAAGGTGCCCAGTTCTGAGATGCTCTCCTGGAGCTGGACCAGGGGAAAAGTCCTGTGTGGCCCCCAGTGCTGCTTGCCCTGGGATGACGAGGCTGTTGACGAGGCGGTTCTGCCTGGAGGAACAACCTTCATCTTAGCTCAGAAGGACAAAAGGGTTGGCCTCACCATTCCCAACGGGCTGCGGCAGAGCCTGAGGAGAGGGGATGGGTGGGAGAACAGCGTTTCCTTGGCAGCCAACGAAAGCCCCCCCAGTGCCAGGCATGGGACAAAGCCGAGGATGGTGCTGTTTTCTGAGGAATAGTGTGTTGAGATGCTGCTCGCTACTTCACAGAGCACAACCTGATCACATCTGCCCAGCCAAACCCCCGCATCTGAGTTCTGTACAGCTGGGCCACCAGGTGGACTTGATGCAAAGCCTTTTCTGGTGCTTACTCCTTTCACTATGGTCACNATGGCCTGCACGGGCATGGGACAAAGCTGAGGATGGTGCTGTTTTCTGAGGAATAGCCTGTTGAGATGCTGCTCGCTACTTGACAGAGCACAACCTGATCACATCTGCCCAGCCAAACCCCCGCATCTGAGTTCTGTACAGCTGGGCCACCAGGTGGACTTGATGCAAAGCCTTTTCTGGTGCTTACTCCTTTCACTATGGTCACAGAACCAGAGAATGGTCGGGGTTGGAAGGGACCTCTGGAGATCCTCTCCTCCGACCCCCCTGCCAGAAGAAGGTCACCCAGAGCAGGATGGACAGGAACACATCCAAGGGGGTTTGGAATACCTCCAGAGAAGGTGTTCAAACATTGTACACAGTCAGGTCTATGAAACGGTCCGGGGCTGAGGGACCAAGAGGAATGACCACCAGACTGAGCAAGAGCAAAGCAGACACATTTCCCTCCCTGCTCAAAAAGAATCTTTTCCCACAAAAGCCAAAACTGAGCCCACCTGGTACCTCAGCATCTCCCCACCTGGGCCAAACCACTCCTGGCCAAGCCAGTTCCAGACCCACAAAGAAAGAACTCAACGTGCCTGAAGTACAAGAGGTGAAGCAAAGCCCAAAGCAGCCTCTCTGCTGTCATCCAAAAATCCTTCTCCCTGGTTTTCTTTAATGAGTTTGAAACATCACACCATAAATCTTAATTAAATTTGCATTTTTCAGTATTCAAGTATGTTGCCAGAAGATGCTCAGCTAGGTCCTTCCACAGGAGCACAGAGATGCTTTTTTAAGTTTTTAGGACTTCTCTGCCTGTTTTCATTCTTAAAAGGTACTTTGTGTTCTTCCTTCTTTCGGATCTAGACTCCAGGCGCTCAGGTTTTGCAACTCGTACAAGTTTTTTCCATCACAATGGATACAGTCTTAAGAAAAAAAAAAAAAAAAAAAAAAAAAAAAAACCATAAAAAAAAAAAGTAGCTCTAATTCAAAAGTTTCTGGTTTTCACTCAAACCTTGTTTTTCTCGGCTGTCTCCTGGGTTGACTATACTTTTTTTATGCAAATTTTCTGTGATTATGCAAAAAGATCTAATTAGATTGATTGATACTGTCATATAAACAAAACCCAGACCTACTTTCAAATCCCCGTGAAATAGGTGTACCAGGCAGCGCTGTCGTCTCGGGCTTTTCCTTTGGGGACTCTTGTTTTGCATTTGTTATTGTTTCGGGAGCAGTGGTTGCTCTTCACACCACCTTGCTTGGAGATCGTGTTTCTTTCATCAGAGCTTTCACTCGTGGTGTTAATAATCTCGGATTTTTCCCTCTGGCCCTGATGCTGCCAAGGTGAGGGGAGCGGTGCTGGGCTGTTGGGGCTGCACCGAGAGCAGCGGTAAAGCACGTGGCTGTCGGGGCACAGGCCAGAGATGAGCGTAGGCTGAAATTTCTGGTAAATATGAATTCTGGGGTTTATGGAGGTTTAGGCAGGCATTGGGCAATGCTGTGCCCGGGGCTGCCGGGAAGGGAAAGCAACCAGAGTAAATTGTACAGCAGAAAACCTCTACCCCTTGCAAATGGGAACCATAGGAGCATAGAATCATGGAATGGTTTGGGTTGGAAGGGACCTTAAAGATCATCCAGTGCCACCCCTGCCCTGGGCAGGGACACCTCCCACCACACCAGGTTGCTCCAAGCCCCATCCAGCCTGGCCTTGAACCCCTCCAGGGATGGGGCAGCCACAGCTTCTGGAGGCAACCTCTTCCAGTGCCTCACCACCCTCACAGCAGAGAAGTTCTTCCCCACATCTCATCTCCATCTCCCCTCTTTCAGTGTCAAACCCTTCTGCCTCCTCCTAGGGGTCCCCTCCCTGATCCAGAGCCCCTCCCCAGCTCTCCTGGAGCCCCTT
Organism: Pedionomus torquatus; assembly: GCA_013398155.1. Classification (NCBI taxonomy): domain Eukaryota; kingdom Metazoa; phylum Chordata; class Aves; order Charadriiformes; family Pedionomidae; genus Pedionomus; species Pedionomus torquatus. The sequence goes on from VZRU01008645.1 coordinate 173,524, forward strand.
TAAGGACTGGAAGGGGCTCTGAGGTCTCTCTGGAGCCCCCACTACATAAGGAAAACATCAAGTCTTTTGGAAAGCTGACATTTTGCAAGTAGGAGGCACAAGGAAAAGCTCAAGAAAAAGGAGCAGGTAACGGTCTTGTTAAAGGTGTCTCCAGTTTAAAGCCATGTTTCTTTTTTCTTCTTATTAGACTTCAGAAGATACTAGTATTTTATCCCGTGTCTTCTTTTCCAGTGCTGGGGGTCCCCCCCTGTGTTAGCAGGATGTTTCCCAGCTCACCGTTACCACCACATTCCAGCATTCCTTGGTGTATTTCTGGCTGTTGATCCAGCATTGCTAATGATGATATTAAATAAAACTCGATTCCCACACTTGTCTTTCAGAAAATCCACCAGTAGCTCCTTCCAGCCTATGACTTCCACTAAGGCTATTGTTTTTCATCTCCCCCCTGGGCGATTATTCATCTCCTTGGTCATATTATGGCTTTTAATTATTACCCATCCTCTCCAATTTAAGCAGTAATATCCCATCTGGTTCAGCAGCAACTGTTTCATTCCCTCAGTCCCCATCTTTAGCATAAACCACCTGTGTTGAAAACAGGGACACGTGCTTCGCTTTGGCTGCTGTGCCAATCACCTTTAAATTCTGTCCACCCTCCACGGACAGAATCTGCACTTCTTCACTCCTTTTTACTTTTTTCAACCCCTTATTTCTCTGAACATTCAGTGTTTATTATCCCGTCTCGAGGCTCTCCTCATTTCTCCCTGCATCTCCTGACCTCGAGCTGACAGATCTGAGGGTTGGTTGTGTCCTTCGGTCGTTGCAGACTTTCTGCTAAATCCCTAATCCCTGTCGGAGGTGGATTTGCATTTGTTACCGCGGGACCCGATTTTGTGTAGTTTTGGCACCGTGGACTCAAACCAATGGGGGTTTTATCCATAACTCAACAGCCTGAGCTCTTCCAACCACAAAACTTGACAAACTCCCCAAGTTTGTCCCTTTGAAATTCAAGGCTGGGCTGAAAGTTTGGTCTCTTCATTACCAGCATAGCCCAAGCCTGCCTCTTTAATTCTTGCAAACACTGGAAGTTAAACTGAATTGACTTCCAAGTGCTCGGTTCGGGGCTTTTTCTCCAAAAAGACAACGATTCTTCACACTGTGCTTACCCAACCCCTCCGATCACCGTTATCTCCCATTGCTCACCAGACTGCCGGGTGAATAAATCATGGGACCGTGCGCTCTCAAGTGTTATTGACTCCCCATTATTACTGCAATTTTTTGGTCTTATTTACCCCTTGGAAGATAAAGCCTCTTCTACTGATTTGATTCCCGTTTACCTGTATGAGGGCGATAAAAGTCTGTCCTTCCACCCTCCTCCGTACCCTCCCCGCGGTTCCTCTCTGACTCCACGGGATCATTTTATCCACTTTGAGTTCCTTTTTCAGCCCTGGCATCCAACAGCTCATCCTCCTTGCTTTAACTGTCGCCGTTTATTGTTACTGTTTGATGATCCTACGTGTCTGAACCGTGGAACCAGAATCATACAACACCAACGAGAAATACCACAAGCGGGAACGTCAGGAAATAAAATACTTAATGCTCCTTAAATATTTTGCAAAGCATATTCTAAAAGGAGGGAGCGGAGGCTGTTGCCAACACTCCTTTGAACTAATGCTGCTTAAATATGCCAAATTTTGCTTTGATCTTATTAATTCCAATCACAAACGAAGCACAGCTTTCACTCTGCTCTTTTTTTTTTCTTTCTTTTTTTCCCCTGAATAAGATCAAAATAGATCTTGTGTCCAGCAATTAAAACAGTTTGTTTCTGAACTCCACAAAATTTAATATTCCACTTGAAATGCAAGGGAAGGAAGCCTGTTAATGGGGTATATATTAACCAAGGTTTATCACAGAACCGCAGACTCGTGGAATGGTTTGGGTTGGAAGGGACCTTAAAGCCCCCCCAGTGCCACCCCCTGCCCTGGGCAGGGACACCTCCCACCACTCCAGGTTTCCCAACGCCCCGTCCAGCCTGGCCTTTACTCTTTATGTCCATACTGAGCCTAAACATTGTGTGGTGATGCATTAAGTCCATTTTGACTTACTTGAAGGTTTCTGAAAAGTGAAAAGGTAGAACAAGGTTGCCCCTAGGATGGAGGTGACGCGCGGTTCAGAGCCTCCATCCAAACCATCTGTAGGACACGCTTCTGAAATTCAAAATAAATAAAAAAAACAAACAAACCAACAAACCAGAAACTGGAGCACTGCAGTGCAGCTCTCCTTGTGTGCCTTTCCCCTCTGCTTTGCTTGCAGACCGGTGTTTGGTGCAGCCGCACACATTGCATTACGGAAAGGATTTCCCTAAAAATCCCGCCCAGCGCAGCCCCAGCCCTCGCAGCCACCCCTTCATTGGACTTCCCTTTAGAAAACAACGAGTTGAGCCCTTTGTAGGTAGGTAGAACATAAAATCGAAGGATATTAGTTTACCTTGCAGACTGAAAGCCAGGAGGGAACACTGGGTAATTTATTCCTGTTCCCGCTACAGCACTGTAATTTTTTTTTATTTTATTTTTTTCCAGAGCCCTTTGATAAGCTGAGCTGAAACACGCCTGCTAAAAGTGTAACCAGGCTTGATGTGAGGACCGCAGGAGACAGAGCATCCACCCTGTTCCTCGGTGGCTTGTCCCAGCAGCTCGTTCAGCAGCAGTTGGGTACTTAGTGAAAAAAACACCCCTTTTACCTGGACATCCTCTATCAGCCACGCTTGCTCTCGGGGACAGGGAAGGTGCTCTCTGCTTTGCACAGCTCATCCTCAAAACAGCTTTTCTCAGCTGGCAGTGGCACAGCTGCGGTGCCTGGGAGGAGCTGGGATGCTTTCTCAGAGGGTTTTGTGTGGTTGTGCAGAAAAACAAATAATAAGGTATGTCACCTGCTGTCCCCGTGGTGGGTACCAGACCTGCCCCGTTCCTGCTCTTCATCCTCACGTCCCTGGGCCAAACGGCTGCTGGCTGGGGGATGACCGTGGTGGAAGTGTGTCCAGTAGCTCCAGGTGCCTCCAGACCATCCTCCCGAGTCCCATAGGGCAGCTCAGCCACCCCGAGCAAAGAGTGTCTGCTCCAGGCTCTGCAACTCCCTTCTGACACGCTCACCAGCACGCCTCTGTTCTCTACTGAAGATCGGCAAAACCCACTATTTGCTTTCTGTTTCAGTGTTTCATCTCACTGCTGACTTTTATGGCATTCTCATAAAGCTTAAAAGCTCATCTCGTAGTGTAATCAAGCTAAAAAGTCATGTTATCACAACAATGTGATTGCTTATGCAATATGTTAGAGGCGTTTTTTTTTAAAAAAAAGAAACATATGTTCAGTCTGCTCTAGAAGAGCAACAGGATGTTGTAAAGTTGATGCCCGTTGTTAAATCTGTCATAAACTATAATATTTTATTTCACTCCGAGTAAAATTCAGCTGACAAAAAATACTTTATGGTTGCCTATTAATGTGAATAGGAGCCATGCATCATCACTAATGCAGGAAACAAATCACGGGGGGCAGCTGTTTAATAAGAAATATCTTTTGAGCTGGATTTATCTTTGCCATCCAGCCCAACGGCTTGAACTTGTGTAAAGGCTCTTCTCTTCTCTTGTTCCTACTGAATATTTGATGTCACTGCTAAATCTATTAATTTCTGCTGAAGAGGCAAGAAATATTTCCCTGAGTTTATCCTGGCGTCAGAGTACAAATAAAATAGGTAAAACTTACCCTGTGAGACCGTCAGCTCTATCAGATGTGCGGGATAACGGGGCTGCTAGAAATAGGGCAGCTCCTACTGAGGGACCACTGGACTGTAGCTACAAACACTCACACAAGAGACGTATATAACAATATAGAAGGGCTACATTTTCAACACGTTATATTTCACAAGAATGCAAGTGACAATTCCTACATCAGTGGCTGCGGAGGAGCGTCGGAATAGAAAGCAGGCGCACCCCACGTGTTAGATGTGGCAGCATCAGTGGCAGCACCACCCCAGGCCAGCAAAGACCCCCAGAGTGGTTTGAATTAAAATATGTGGGGACTCAGCAGGACCCTACACGCTGAAACCCCCTTCAGAAAGCCCAGCACCCCCCGCCCACCCTCAGCTGAAACTCCTGATGGTAGCACAGAGCAGCTTGGGCAGGACTGTCCCTGGGAAAGGAGACGAGAAGAACGTGGTCGCTCTGAGCTGGTTTTTCCCAGCAGAAAACAACCAAGAAATGGGAATGGCAAACCTTGTATTAAGCAGCTAATTTTGCCACAAACCTCAACGTGCTACATGATGCACTTGGTGACTCACAAATGTTCTGCAGCGTGAGGAGAGGACTCGCGTGAGGGACAGCAAAGCCTCCTCTGGGGCAGAAGGAGGTGGGAGGAAATGGGCTGGGAGGGGGCGGCTGCTGGGGATGGGGTGGGATGGGATGCTCCCCCAGCTCACATTCCCTGTGCCTGCAGGAACCAGAAGTACTTCTGCTCACAGATTTCCCTGCAGCCTGGAGGAGGTGGCACCTACTCCAGAGGCCCCTGGGGGAGGATGGAGCTGGAAGATGCCCGTAGCCTGGAGGGTGAGGACTCTCTTGTCGGGTAAGCAGAGGATGCCAGAAACAGGGTCCCCCAGGGCACACACGGGCTGGTTGTCACTGATGGGAGGTGAAGGGGGAGCTGATAACCACACTCACCTGTCAGAAACCACTAGGATCAAAGAAGTCAAGCTGGTGACTCCCATCTCTCCTCAGAGACTGGGATAAGGTCGCTGAGCATTAGTTGCTCCATTCCCTTCTGTGCCACCGCAGCAGGGCCAGGGGGAGAGCAGCAGGTTTTGTGATGCAAATGCAACCCCCTGTAGGCTGCAAGCCAAAACGGGTGGGATTCATGCAAATCTGAAGGGGAAGCAGTCTAGACGAGCACTCAGAGGACAGCTGAGCATCTCTCCTCCCAGTGCTTGGCTCAGTACTCACAGCACGTACGATTCCTCTGACCAGCACATCAGAAATAACCACGGCTTAACCCAGAAATAAATCGGGAGCTAAAAGGAGTGGTTCCTCTTGACCTCAAGGTCTGGTCTTGCAGCTCAAGCTGTGTATTCTGGACACAACGATATTCACTTATTATTCTTCGTGATGTGATGCATAATGTCGTACCAAAGTGTCTTCAGCAAGCTGTAACACAGAAAAGCAGATGGGAACCAGAGATGTGCTAATTAAGCTCGATAATAGAAATGTTAATTTAAAAACCCTGAAGAGGAAAGGACATTCTGTAATCTCCCCGTGTTCTCAAGTGATGCAAAAATGTCCAGCTGGAAGAAGCAATGTCTTGGAAGAAACTCTTGATGAGGGAGGGGAGCCATAGGACGAGGGGGAAGGGCTTGACACCAAAAGAAGGGAGACTGAGATGAGATCTGAGGAAGAACTTCTCTGCTGTGAGGGTGGTGAGGCACTGGAAGAGGTTGCCCAGAGAAGCTGTGGCTGCCCCATCCCTGGAGGGCTTCAAGGCCAGGCTGGATGGGGCTTGGAGCAACCTGGGGTGGTGGGAGGTGTCCCTGCCCGGGGCAGGGGGGTTGGAACTCGGTCTTTAAGGTCCCTTCTAGCTCTAACTGTTCTGTGATTCTGTGGTTCTGTGCCAAGGGCACCCTGAGCAGCCTTCAGCCACGTTCCTCTCTCCAATTCCAGGCAAGGTGCCTTTCAGAAAGGGAATTCAGTCAAACAATCCAGGTTGGACCAGATGATCCTTGAGTGATGCAGTGAGCACAGCTGGGAGACACAGCAGCGCCAGGGGGATGGCAGTATCACAACAGACCCCATAAAAACTGGGACCATTGCAGGACCTGTCTGAATACACCGAAAAAACCCACAGCCAGGCTCTCTTGTTCCCCATGCTCTGCTGTTACAGATGTAGAAAGGAGGTAATATTTGTTCTGGCCCAAATCCACCAAGAGCACAGCAGCAGGCAGGTTCAGAGGCCAGAGAAGATTGATGGCATTCACTGGACAAATTACTCAGCTCCGTGCAAAGCAACTTGGTTACCGTGCTTATTAGCTGCAGTCGAGCACCGAGCCGTCTGAGAGGCATATCAATTAGCAGGGACCAGAGACATTTCAAAGATCCTCTGTAATTTATCTGCAAACTGGATTAAACCAGGGAACCCAAACTGCCTGAGTCAGCAAGTCCCTGTATTATCTCCGTGCCTCTCCAAGATAAATATCAAAACCTTTCCTGGGCTGCTGCAGAGTGAGTCCGGCTGAGATGCAGCTTAATGAAAGCAGATCGTCAACAGGAATGTGCTTATCAGGATAACCCTTTGATTCTGTGAGAAGCTGCTGCAATAACAGCCGGCAATTAAGGCACGGTACCTCCCCTGCAAGGCTGGGAAGGGGATGCTCTGGTCATGCTGCTCAGGCGCAGGTTCCTCTGGTGGAACTGTCTGCTCCCCAGCTCTGCCTCTGCCCCGGCGGTCACCGCAGAGTTTGGGACAGGAGAGAGGTGGACTGCTTCCACCTGGACCTCCAGCCCTGCCTCATTTCATCGCTTAGCACTGCGCTGGCAATGGGAAAAAACACACTTTTTCCATAGGAAAGCGATGGGGTAGATGCTGCAGTGGTCGCAGCTCCACCTAGATGCCCAGGTATGGTGGGATTCCAAGCTTGATGTCCTGCTTTTCCCATGTGTTCTCTTTCCTCTTTGCTGCGTTTCTTCCAGCCACATCACTGCACAAGGAGCTCTCCCGCTCGATCAAGGACACAGCAGTGCAGGCAGAGGCTGTGTTCCCCTTCTGATGTTCATAGAATCATAGAATGGTTAGGGTTGGAAAGGACCTTGAAGATCATCGTGTTCCAACCCCCTGCCCTGGGCAGGGACACCTCCCACCACACCAGGTTGCTCCAAGCCCCATCCAGCCTGGCCTTGAACCCCTCCAGGGATGGGGCAGCCACAGCTTCTCTGGGAAACCTCTTCCAGTGCCTCACCACCCTCACACCAAAGAAGTTCTTCCTAATATCCAATCTAAATCTTCCCT
>VZRU01008645.1:190001-201886 GCA_013398155.1 Pedionomus torquatus
AAAAAAAAAAAAAAAAAAAAAGTCATCAATGTTGTCTGCTTTACAAAAAAAGAATATCTAATTTAAGGTTTATGACAAACATGACAAAACAAGCGCACGCTTCTTTGTACCATTCATGAAACACGGCAATAGACTGGAGAAACAGCCATAAGTAATGCAGTAAAATTTTGTTAATTAAACATTTAATGTAACAGAGCTCATGAGCTGGCATGGGGTTTCTCTGCAGCTCTATTTTTAGTGCTCGCTGAGCTGAGCAGCAGTTCATCTACCCACGCTCGGAAATTATGGACTTGGAGTTAATTAGGAATTTAGGAGTGCTACCTGAGCCATTTGTTTTTCTGCAGAGGGGATGGATGGGTGGGCAGAGGAGGGAGAAGCGCTGCTCCTGGGGACAAGCATCTTCTCTGGAGCCCCACAGGCCCCCCCAGTACCTGTGCCACCCTCTCCTTCTCGGTCTCCCTCTGAAACCCACCTCCCGAAACTGGCAGTTGGTCCTATTTCAAGTGGCAACCCCAGGAAAGAACAAAATAAAGCATCCTTCCTCTTACAGCAGCCTTATTAGTATGTATGTTCAAATGCATCAACCTAATGAGGCCGTGCCATTACAGCAAACTGCCGGGCTGAGTATTGCTGGAGCCTCGGAGTATCCGCAGAATTTGGGGGGAAAAGAAAGGCCATTAGTTAAACACAAATAGTCACAAAGTAATAGCGAAGACTGCCAAAAAATACATTGGTTCCACTAATAACTGCTGTGCAAAACGCAAAGGGGAGAATTTAAACACACTCATATTTTATTTCAGGGCACGAACAGCTACAAGCTCCTCTCGGAGCAGCACAGACCGTACAGCACTCACCCGGCAGAGGCGAGATCTATCATGGCTCCCCGACAGGAACATCTGAACCACACATTAAATTAGGCGAGATGGAAAAAAAAAATAAAACAAAAAATAAAAAGGGCACATTATTCTAAAATGCCAAAGATGCTCGGCCTCCTCCTCCCTTCAGCATCCAGCCAGCTACTGGGTGTGAGGCTGCAGCTGAAACGGGCTGCAGGGGGAATAGATGGGCGCTGGTGGAGAGGAGGCAGCGACGTCTCCACCAGCTTGGCCCCAGGATTCAGGGGTCAGAAAGAGCTGATGGAGATATTTAAAAATATCTGGTAACCTTTCAGCATTCCTGTTATTTCCACTATCCAAAAATAAGGCTCAGGGGAGGGGTAATTTGTCACCGAGGCACCGGCCAGGGGCTGAGGAAGCACCAGAGAGATACTTTCTGAGTCCAGCGCATCCACCGTGAGGCTGCAGGGAAACGGTTGCTTCTCAGCCTGGCTCTGCCTGCAAGCCATATTTACGTCTTCCCAAGGAAGAAGTAAACAGGTATTTATAACCTAATAATTGAGCAGTCTGATAATTGCAGTGCGTTATAATCCAAGCAACAAAATCCTCAAGAACCATGTAGGTGGAAGCACAAAGCCATGTGTCTGTCCACTCATCTAGGAGAGAAGTCTCCATCTCCTCACCTCCCACACAAGCCACTTGCTTCATGGAGCAGGGGCCAGTCGCCAGGAGCTTGTGTCAGTAATAAAGGATGTCGCAAAAGAAAAGAACAACCAGTGAACACACACTCCGTCCTGTTCCTAACAGCCAGCAAGTGCTTCCCTACAGCCAGGGCTTGCCTGCACATACTCTAATACAGCAACCCCTCCATTGCACATCAACTTGTCTCTTATGAGTTGTGTCTCTTCCATCCAGATGTTGCGCTGATGACCCCAACCTCCTGAACCAGCTGATTCCAGCCAAAGCAGAGGGGATGTCCACCCTCCAGCAGGCTGTGGTGGTGGGGAGGAAGGCACCCCTGAGGCGGTGAGACCCTGGCCCAGGCTGCCCAGAGAAGCTGTGGCTGCCCCATCCCTGGAGGGGTTCAAGGACAGGCTGGATGGGGCTTGGAGCAACCTGGGGTGGTGGGAGGTGTCCCTGCCCAGGGCAGGGGGTTGGAACGAGATGGGCTTTAAGGTCCCTTCCAACCCAAACCATCCTATGATTCTAGAGACCTACACAGAGGGCAGAGGGTAACAAAAAATAAAACTCTGAAGACAGTTGAAGCCGTCAGTGAACTTTTATCACAGTAACTACATTGTGGCAACACAGTGACACGCAATTTATTACTTGCCAAACACTTTGACGCGCTGTTAATAAAACACGTTATGTAACTGCTTTTTTATTTTTGAGGCGCTGGGAGCCTCTTGCAGCAGAAACCACGACCAGTCATTTATTCCAGACCGAAATGAATTCAAAGGCATTCAGGCTGTGTATTGAGCCGTCTGGTTGTGCCTGATACTCCCATAGAGCTGCTGAAGAACACTTCATCCCGGCGTAGAGATCCCCTTTATAATGCTGACAGTGGCAGAGGGCCTGGGTTATCTGCTGCCTGCCTGACAGCCAGGACAAAAGAGTCTGGAAGAAGCAGTTTTAACTTTCCAACTCTTCCTGAATGCGTAACGCGATTTCTCCGTAAAGTTTTTGTTTGTTTGCTTTGGTGGTGGTGTTTGTTGCTTTGTTTGTTTTGGTGGTGTTTCCTTCGCAAAGTCTGCTGCAGTTTTTCAGGCTGGCGGCCCTGCTCATGCCCCAGGTGAGCATCTCTGGAGGGATGCGGTCCTCAGCAGTGGGAATCAGCTTCTGCCCCTCCACAATCCAACAGTCTCCTTGGTAAAGCAGGCTCATGGTGCCCAAAACACGTCAGACCCCTCCACCACTCCACAAATCCTAGAATGGCTTGGGTTGAAAGGGACCTTGAAGCCCCCCCAGTGCCACCCCCTGCCCTGGGCAGGGACACCTCCCACCACACCAGGATGCTCCAAGCCCCATCCAGCCTGGCCTTGAACCCCTCCAGGGATGGGGCAGCCACAACTTTGCTGTCTCAGTTGCCACTGGGGTTCCTCCCCTGGGTGATGCTTTTGCCACCAGCTCACCCCCACAGGGCTCAGGGATCCCTGCCATGGGATGCTGCTCCTCAGCTTTTGCCAAGCCACCAGCAGAGCCAGATCTCTTGGTCCCCAGAGCCGTTGCAGCATTTCCCTATCATTTCAGAGATTCTGGATTAGTCCCACAGCCAGTTCCTGCCTTTCCAAGCAGCAGCAGATGCAGACTTTGCTCGCATCCTGAAAAGAGACACTCACCTCCAGGGACCAGCAGGTAGGATCTTCTCTATAGTTTAATTACTCATTCTAATGCTACAGATAAATACCCTTTAAAACTGTTTAACAAATAAGGGCAGAAGCTTTCCAACTGCAAAATGACACTTGGCTGCGTTCACAGCCCGCATAAAGAGTGGGATTTATGTCTGCCGAGTTAAAGGGGGCAGGACGCCAGGTAAAGTTTTACATCTTGCCCCCGTAAGCCCAGCAAAGGAGCTGGTGCCAGGCCAGCAGAGAGGACGGGTCCCTCAGAGCCCTGCCCTGCACAACACGGGGACACCAAGGAAAGCCATGGGCGCATCGTACGAAGCACATCGTGGCTGTCACATAGCAAGAAGGTAGAGAGCTGAAGGATGCCCTGTAACGTCTCGGTAAACAGAAATAAAGAGGCTGGTGCCCCTGGTGAGGGGCAGTGCCAGGACACTTACCCTGCAGGCAGTGTTTTGCCTGTAGCACTCCCCCCCAGGGCTGCCCCCCACCATCATGGGGGGACAGAGCAGAGACTAATGTGCAAGGCTGTTTGCTGTGCATTAAGGAATCACAGAGTGCTGTGGGGTTGGAAGGGACCTCTGGAGATCCAGGCCACCCCCCTGCCAGTGCAGGGTCACTCAGGGCAGGTTGCAGAGGAACACATCAGGCAGACTTTGAATGGCTCCAGAGATGGAGACCCCACCACCTCTCTGGGCGGCTGTTCCAGGGTTCTGGGCGGCGGTTCCAGGGCTGTCCCTGGCTCAGCTCCTTCAGTGGCTGTTCCTCTTGTCTGCCAGACGCTTCCACAAATCATCCCTCCGAGCCCACCATGCCCCAAGGAAAGCAGGAGGAGCAGCACCCGAGGAGCTGTGCATCCTGGAGAGGGAAGGCAGGGAGGGCTGGGGAAGGTGGCAGCAGTGGTCACTGCGGTGCCCACACACACGGGAACATACCCACGGGTCAGAGGCTTCATCCCTGTCACGGGGTTTGAGCTTCTACTGTGGCAAAGTGCCCACTCCACCTGGAGAAGCCCTGGGCTGAGCTTCCCCAGCCACCGAGGTGAACCAGCAAGGCCATGAACATCAGCTAACCCATGGACATCATCACTTCTAGTGGGAGGTGTCCCTGCCCAGGGCAGGGGGGTTGGAACATGATGATCTTCAAGGTCCTTTCCAACTCTGACCATTCTATGATTCTAAGCCCTTCCCTGGCTGCAGCAGAACCCGCTCCCCTGTGCCTTTTGAACCTTCCCAGCAGCTGGTTGTGCAGGGACTGCTGCTCTTTGCAGAGCGGCGCTGAGCATCTGGCTGGCGGCTGTGGGCATAAGGGAACGCTGGGCTAACTGCTGCGGGAGGAGCGGGAGCGCTCTGGGCAGCCTGCAGCCACCAGCGTGGAGGGAAACAAACCTCTCTGCCTTCTCCTTGCCCCAGCACCCTCCTTCCAGAAGGTCTGCGTTGCCCCGAAAACAGCAGCTGCTTTCGCAAGCGCTCGCTGAGCCCACTCTGGTCCAGAGCTCAGCGTGGGGGGAGAAACGGGGTGGGGAGGGCACCAGGGCCACCCCGGAGCGAGGTGCTCCTCTGCAGCCGGTGGGGAACTGTTTCTTTGGCAGCACAGAAAACTGACATCTGAGAAATACAGCGGAAGAGCCGCAGTAAAGCCAAGGCTGGGCGCCCACCTCAGGTTTGGCTCTGCTTTTTATTAATTCTGGCGACTTCCACTGGTGGGGGATCAGCAGCAGCGCTGGGGAGAGCCTGGCAGCAGCCGGCGCTGCCGAAGACCCCAGACCCGGAGCAGCCTGGGGGCTTTCCCTGAACCTCCCCAGACTCCACTATTAACTGTCTGATCCTCAGTCAGAAGCCAAGGCAGGAAGATGAGGGGGAAAAAAAAAAGGAAGGGTAGCAAACCCCAAATGTAAAATAAATCTGCCTAAGTTATCCAACAACCCTGCTGAGGGTAGCACTTCAGCAGAGTGCAGAGACACCAGACCAGCTTCACCAAGTGCCTCTCCTGGGGTGGCTGGTCCTCCCCTTTGAGGGAGATCTCAGTTCACCCAGCACCCACCCACCCTTCTGTCTATTCCCATCACCAGGCCGTGTCTCTAGAGTCAATTTCTCAAGCATCTTCTCAGACAGGACTCCCACCTGGCTCAGTGGAGCTCCTGCCAGCATGAGAGCTCCCAGTTTAACTCTGCAAAACCTCCAGTTTCCCCAGCAGAGCGCTCCTGGGCAAGGCAACTCCATCACCTCAGTTGAAGAGCTCGCCAGCCATCTCCTCAGGCACCTCACAGATATTGCCTCTACAAGACATTTTGGGTTTGAGACTACAATGAACTAGGAAGAAAAATCAGCCTGAAGATGCAGATCGTATTTGGGCAGAATACAAAGCCTGGAGCAGCACCGATAAACATGAGGAAGATCCAGTGTTCAAGCCATTGCACAGATGGCTGGTGTTGGTCTGGTCTTTCTCACACCTTCCAGAAGGCACATTTCCATCCTCCCGCTGCCTCGGAGTGTTGCACCATCGCAGGTGCACTGAGGTCCTCCCCAGCACGTTGTTCCCGTGGCCATGGGATGAGGTAATTTAGGATTTACAGGCGCATTCGGGATCTTGCATTCGGTCTGTGTAGGGAAATAGGAGTGGGGGGAATGCAGTTCCCACCCTCACCTCTGGGCCATCACCTGAAGTACTATGGAAAGAAGACAGAGCCCCTTCCTCGCCCTCCTCCCGGCACACACGGTGGTTGTGCTCTGACTCCCACCGGGGAAGTTCAGAGGTAGCTGATGAGGGCTCCACCGCGCTCTGCCGGCAATCAGCTCGCAGGAGAAGATTGCAGGAGCCGGGTAAATTGACACGAGCCTTTCTGTCACAGCTTCACGTGCCAATTACAACACCCAGCTCCAAAGCCTTGCTCTGCAAAACAAATTGCTGCTTTGGTACCAGCCTGGGAGGGTTTGGCCCGTGGCTGAAGGAGCCGGGGTTTTTTCCAAGGAAACACGGAGAGATGGTTCCCGTAGCCTTTGAATACGATGAAAGCGACGGAGAAAAAATACAAACCCCTGCCCCACCAAAACAGTGTCAAATTCCTACTTTTTAGTTTAAATAAGTGCAACAGCCAAGACCATCTACTTTACCTTCTCAGCATTTTACATGTACAAACACAAGACCTACAGANCAGACCATCTACTTTACCTTCTCGGCATCCTTGGAATTGAACCCACAGGACATTTTACATGTACAAACACAAGACCTACAGACTCAGCCCTCCCTTTGGCTGACCCTCTTGGAGCTACGTGCCAGCAGGACACCGAGTTTCAGCTCTAATTACTAATGAGGAGTTCGGTGCTTCTGTTGTGCTCGTTTAGCACAAGAGCACTGTGGCAGGCGTGCTGAGGACGAGCAGCCCTGCAGAAGCAGGTGCTCATGGCAATTGCCGAAAAAAAAGAATAAATACCATTTTTTAAAAGGTTGTGCCAAAGGAGTAACATCATATCACTCCAACAGCATAAAATCATTTAAACTCTACCCTTCTCACTAACCCAGGACCTCACAAGCCCAATGCCTAATGCAAAATTCCTCAGTCTGAACACACATCTCTTGTCTTCCATGCTGATATTAGGACTCGGTTCTCAGCTGGCACCAGATAAACAGCTCATACTCTCACCACCAGGAGCAGCTCCTCCTGCATCAGAGGGAGCCTGATGCTGCTCAGGAGTTTGCGGCAAGAACCTCTCCTCACCTGCGTTAGAAGCGGGGCTCAGCTGCACAGAGGGGTTCAAAGAGGTGCTCACAAGAGGCAGGGTGTTTCCAGGAGGCATTTGTAGGAACAGGCAGGAAAGGCATTCACCATCCTTTGCTTTGTCCCTGAGATGGCCAGGTGACACCATGCATCCTCCTTTCTTTTGTGGAAGTCTCAGTAAATAAACCCACTACTTTCCCTCCCATTTCATCTTCAGCTGGAAAACCTGTGTTAGATTTCATGGATGTCAGCTGTGAGAGGGTCCTCCAAATCAAAATCTGGTGCAGTGTCAGTTGATGTGCTTCAGCTGCCAGATGCATGGGAATATTCCCAGGGATGCTCTCATTTTCCCATCCACATCCTCCAAGGAAGTGTCTGGAGACCCTGATTCTGGAAATCCTGACCTTTGAAAGCCTCAGCCAGTGGGCAGCCTGGACTGGAGCTCATTTACCCTTCTAAAAAGGTCACATCAGCTTTAATAGTGCAAAAAAACCATTAACCCTCTGTACTTCCAGTTTTATGGTAAACCCCACAAGAATGCTATTCTACCCCAATATTTTGGGGAGTGAGCATGCAGCTCACTGCTTAGACACAGTCATCATTTGAAAACAAGATGATTTTACAAGAGATGGATGGAGACACTGGCTCCCAGACACAAATGGGTCCCACAAAGCTCAATAATCAGTCAACAGCTGGTGAAAACCACCTTATAAAGAGGGGTCTCAGCTCGAAGCTGGAGGTGAAGGGTGCAGTAGTGGCAGCTCATGACACAGCTGGAAGGTTGGCAGTAACCCAGAGAGCCCTCATTAAGGAGTACTTTTGTCTTTCATACTTAGAATTTCTCTTTTGGATTTGTATATATTTCTAGTTACTTTCATGTCATGGTACAGGTTTCTAACGTTTTGTCTCTAGTAGAACTTCAAAACATCGATTGGACTTGCATTGTTAAGTGGGATGCAGATTTCCAACACAAACTATACTTCCATGCTCGCTTCTCCCTGAAACCAACACTTCAAAAAGCCATAGCTCAGTGCTGCTGTAAATTTCCTTTAAAATCCATAAAAACATAAAAATCCAGCTTGAAGGAAACCAAAAGCACTATATAGCCCTTCAGAAATAAAGTCAGAGATAAAATCAGAAATAAACCCACTTCTAAGTATATGAAATTAAGTCAAAAGGCTGCCAGTTTTCATGAAATTGGCTTGAAGTCATGGGATCTGAAAAAAAAAGCCATAGTAACCCTTGGGACTTTGTGTTTGCTTTCTGGAATCTAAAGTTTTAGGGTTTGTGCTTTAAAGCTTGATAAAGGCTTCGCTTGGGATTTAGAACCACCTTTGGGGTTGCATTTTGCGTGTCTGGCGGGGCTGAGCCNGAGGTCTTGGGATCTGTAAAAAAAAAAGCCATAGTAACCCTTGGGACTTTGTGTTTGCTTTCTGGAATCTAAAGTTTTAGGGTTTGTGCTTTAAAGCTTGATAAAGGCTTCGCTTGGGATTTAGAACCACCTTTGGGGTTGCATTTTGCGTGTCTGGCGGGGCTGAGCCTGCCCCCATCCCCGTCCCTGTGTGTCACACACCACACACCTACCCCAGCCGCCGGCAGGGGAGAGCATGAGGGAGGCTGGTCTGTGGAGAAAAGGGATTTCTCAACAGAATAAGAACTCCAGACATCTTTTGGGGCAGGCTTTAGGAGACCTTTGCTTTTGGTGTGTGCAGAGGGAGGGATGGCTGCTCTCCTGGGGTTTTCATCATCCAAGTACAGCACAAGAGAAAGCAAAGCATTCCTGTGTCCGTTTGGGGAGGGGGGAATGGAAAAGGAGAGCCTGAGGGACAAGTGGAGCTGTTTGAGGAGGTGAGGAGCTGGCACCCCCGGGGAGGATGGGCACGGCAGCCCAGCTCCAACTCCTCACGCTGGTGTGGTTACTGCATCCAGAGGGCAACCTGTCTGGTGTGAGGTGAGGGGGGCAGCGGCCACCTCTGCATATTAGGTTTCCATTTGCCTCCTTGGGCAAAACTTTTCAGTAATTTAGTGTCCTTACATTGTTAATTGACTAAAAAAAATATTTTCTTCTCTTAACCACAGGTTGCACTATAGCTCTACATATGTTTGCTGATCATAAAACCTGGATCATGTACCACAAACCAGGAGTGGGGTTTTGTTAGCGCCGAGGCTGGGGTGGAATTTTGTTTCTGTGCTTCTTTTGTCCAGATTATTTTTCTTGTCTTACTGCTGTAAAAGATGTTCTATGCAGAGTGAGCTGTAATATTTAACTGTGACAGAGCAAATTAAAAAGGGATTTTCATCTCTGCATACAGCACAAACGAGCACACAGTTCACCTACGTCTTTTTAGGCAGCCACAGGGTTCTTAACGGTTTTTTCTTTAATTATTATGCACTAAGAGTGCAAGATTGTTAAGGAGCGGGACTGGCTCATGAATTACAGTTTCCCTGTCAGCTTCAGAGTGCGAGAAACCATCTCTGCCCAAGTGCTCCAAAGCAGACGATTCTCCAGAACAAGCTGAGCAAAACAAACAAGCCGTGTGAGGAGCTAAAGGTTTTTAAAACCCGAATTAATTTTGTAATTAA
Organism: Pedionomus torquatus; assembly: GCA_013398155.1. NCBI lineage: Eukaryota > Metazoa > Chordata > Aves > Charadriiformes > Pedionomidae > Pedionomus > Pedionomus torquatus. The sequence goes on from VZRU01008645.1 coordinate 199,484, forward strand.
ACAGAAAGGAGAAAAAAGAGAAAACAAACAAACAAAAAATTAAGACAGGTTGTTAACAGGTTTGGGGAACGAGGTGCGCAGGGAACAGCTCTTGGGGAGAACCCCTGGGGATGCCTGAGTGCAATAAGGGGGGGATGGTTTTGGGGGGTAGGGGGCATGGNTGTGGGGCAGCAAGGGGTGAGGGGGATCAGGCCAGAAGCAGTTGTGTGGCCGTGGTGGGGCCAGGCTGGGGCAGATGCAGGGCAGCATGGGGGTGGGGGGACCAGCCGGGGCATCTGTGGGGCTGTGGGTACGGTCTGGGGGTAGCAGTGGGGTTGGGACACACACACACACACCAGGCAAGAGTGGGTCCAGTTGTTGACCTCACAGTGATGGGGGGTTCCAGAGAGTAGGGGTGGGCAGATGAACCCTCCTGTCCCACACCATCACCGCCACAGCCCCTCTGCCCCATGACATCACCAGCTGCCCAACAAGCTGGTGCCATGGGGACATGCTGGCTGCCATGCCCCAGGCAGAGCTGCTGGGGGGCGAGGGGGTAAGCAGCCAGAGTTTCTTGCCCAGAGACCCTCGGCAGATGTGAGGGAGCCCGTCCTGCCCACGTCAGCCCTCAGGCCAGAGAGGAGGTGGCAAACAGGAGCCACATTTGGAGCAAGACGGTTGTGGAAGAAACCTCGAAGTCCTCTGCATCAGCATCCCTACAGAGAATAAACCAGAAAACAGGGCAGAAGAGGAAATTTCAGCCATGCTTCCCGAAATGACTTCAGTAGAGGTACAAGTATCATGGAACAGCAGTTGGCAGGTGCGGGGACAGGGGCACCAGCACGGCAGCCAACAGCTTCTCGTGGGGCCAGAACCAGCTGGTGACATCCCAGAACCAGGGGCACAAGAGTCCCAGGGTGGTGGGGGCTCATGCAATAAGATGGTCCAGCATCCCAGCAGCTCTTCCCAACGGCAGAACTCCTGCCACAGCTGGCAGCAGGTCTCCAGTGGGGGCAGCTGGCAGTCCCTGGGGATGGAGTCCTGCCCGGGGGACCAGCCCTGGCAGAGCGGCTGGCAGCCCCAGCACCGGGAGTCCCAGCTCAGCTCGGACACCAGGGAGAGAGAGGAGCAAGCCCAGGGCACAGCCTACAGCCCCGAGGAGGGGGCCGTCTGGGTCAGCCGAAAAACCACCAAAACAGTGACCAACAAGAGCCAGCAGACGAGTCAAGTGTGGAACCAGAAGGCGCTGGCGGGAATCCTGAAATCCCCCAGTCAAAAATCTTCAGGCAGCATCAATGAAGAGACCAGGTCGCTAAAGAGGGTGGAAAAGGAAACTTCAGACGTGTGCCTCGAAGCTCAGCCACGGCGTGGCAGCCAGCGGGTACCAGGGCAGGAGCCACGGCCCAGCATCAAGAAGGTACCAGAGCAGCAGTCTCAGCCCCACCAGCCTGGAGAAGAGAAATCAGAGCGACCTGAGAAATCTTCTGACGGCGGGCTGCTGCTGGTGCTCCACGTGCTGTGCAACAACCTCCAGGGAATAGAGATTTTGGTGGAGGAGCACGTACCTAAACCTTGGAGGAAGAGAAGTCAAGAAAGTGGGATCTTGCAGCTGTCCCAGGGCTCCGTGGCTGTGCAAGGGGAAGCATGGCAGACCTACAACCTCTTCTCTCAAGGAGGGACCTGGACAGGCAGAACAAGGAATATCCTGATCAGCTGTGATGAGGGGACTGGCAACACTGTCATCCAGAGAATCCACGAAACACCTCAGCACCCACCAGGGCAGCCGTCCCAGAGCGAAGGGGTGACCAGCATCCCCGGGGAGTGCGGTGGAGCAGATGCAGAAAAGCCAAAGGTGGTGGGACGTGAGTCTTGGCACAGTGGTGGGACAGACAGAGGTGTAGAAGCTGCCTCCCAGAGCCCTGGGAGTCTACTGAGCATGGCCAGAGCCACGGAAATGCTCCACGAGGCTCAGCAGACCCACAGCGTTATTACTCTGGATGAAGGGCTCTGGTTCAGGAGGCAAACGGGCAAACTGCTGCGGAATAAAAGCCAGCAGACCAGCAGCTCTGCCCTGCGGAAGAACAGCAGCCTGGTGCAGGGACCAAGGGGACAGGCAGGCAGCATCTCGGGGCAGCGAGACGAGGGGGACCCCCAGAACCGCCCATCAGACGTGGATGTGCCAGAACCTCATCGGCGAACCTCCTCCCGCAGCAGCCGGCTGCCTGGCCATGGGGAACGACCACCGACAGACGGGGCGCAGGCAGAGGAACCCCAGCTGTGAAGGGCAGCCGGGCTCCAGATTGCAGAGGCTTGAGAAGGAACCGGGCGACAAAAATCTGTGTGGCCGTGGGGTACCGGAACCATCATCTGGGACGTGGCAAGAAAAGCAGAGTAACGCGAAGACCAAAAATCACAGCAAAGCAA
>VZRU01008645.1:205301-219256 GCA_013398155.1 Pedionomus torquatus
CAGGTTAGATCTAGATATCTGTGTATATACAGGTATTTGTGTATATATATAAATATATATAAAAACTGATCAATCAGTTTGAAATTTTGTTTCCTGAAAGTAGGCCAACAACATTATCAGTTTTTTCTCATCTACTTATGAAATAACTTCAAGGGAAAAGTTCTCAAAATCACAATAATTTCCTGCCAAGGAAGCAAAAATTAAGTTTGCAGCAGCCAGCTGTGTTGTCACTTCAATAACACAGGAGAAATGCACACCTACGTGGGTGAGGGAGGGCCTTCTGGGGCTTGTTTGGATGGCTAGGTTTGGGATTTTTATCTAACGTGTTCTACAAAAGCATCTGGAAACAGTCTTAGATTTGTGGTATCTTCATCTTCCGTTATCAAGTACCAGGGGTTTGATCATTTTTTTGGATTTCAATCAAACAACATGAAAATCTGCAAGAAAAAAATGTAAATCGCTCACTCAAGTCCTCAGAAGAAGCTGTACCAACCATTCAAACTGAAGAGAGAAGGTTCCTCCTGGTGCCCCCCTGCAGCAGTACGGCCAAACATCTCTTGGCCACTTCAGACCCTTATCACCCAGGTTTGATCTCTTCCAACCCACCCATTGCTCAGAAGACAAAAAAACCTTCTGAGTTTTCACCAGGAAATCTCACTTTTCCATCTGTTTCCATCAGTTCTAACAGAAGCACCTGAGCATTTGGGGCTGCTCCATCCCTGGAGGGGTTTAGGGCCAGGTTGGAGGGGGCTTGGAGCAACCTGATCTGGTGGGAGGTGTCCCTGTCTAGGGCAGGAGGTGGCACTGCATGCTCTTCAAAGTCCCTTCCAACCCAAACCGTTCTATGATTCTATGACTCCATGATTTCAGCTTTGCTGAGATGGAACAGGCTCATCCCACGCTGGACGATATCCAAGGGCCCTTCCTGAAATTAGAATCCAAACTTCCACATTTCTGGAAGTTTGGCCACCAAGATCTTTTCCAGTGGAGCTGACGTGGCCACCACCTCGGAGTGAGCAGAATTTGCAGCTTCTCTTTCCATGGGTGGCCCAGGATGCAAGTTACCCCTGAGGATGGGTACCAGTGTACCCATGGGCGCTGGGTGCTGCGATGCCTCCGCAGCGGCCATCCCTGGCATCCAGGCTCTTGCACAGACATACAGGTGCTCCAGTGTCTGCTTTTAGGATGGATGCGTCCTCCCAGCTGTCATGTGGCCCTCACACATTCACCTTCACAGGAAAAAAGCCTGATCAATGCTTTGCACCACGCTGCCAGCCTCCTCCAAGATCTGGGGCACATGAGGAAGCCTATGTGTAGAAACCACCACGTTCCTCCAGGAGTTAACATCTCAGTGCTGCAGGTTGTCATCTGCCCCCTCTTTCTACTCTGTGTCCCTCATCCAGCAGGCTCTGACTTCAGGATGCGGAGGAGGGAAAGTGGGAAAATGATGAAAAGGAGAAATCTGTGCTCAAGTTGTGCTCCCTGTAAACAGCTGTAATTGGATTTGTGAATCCAATTACAGCTGTAGTGCAGAAGGCCACAGTCCAGCTCTGCATTGTGTCTGTGAAGCTCTGCAACTTGTGTATGGAAAAGAAAAAAAAAAGTGGACAGAAATGAGCTAACTGCTTTTACCTTGAAACAACTTGAGAAAATACCTCCTGACTTGATTCTGACCTCCCTGAAGTCAAGGAAATCAGAGCCTGCAGGACTTCAATGAGAAACCCCCCAAATGTATGAAGTTAGGCTTTAAATAAGACCCAGGTCTCTGCTAGAGCAATTGCAGATCTCACACTGTAAAGGGACCAGCCCAATGCTCAAAAGACATATAATTAGAAATAATTCAGCTGAGTTACAGGATTTCACTGCTGCGATAGGCGGCGTAAGGCAAACAGTGCTGGGGGGCAGTGGGTAAACTGCTGGCAAATAATGGTTTGTTAAACCAAGAAAAATGAAATAAATTGCTAGAAAAAGAATAAAATGAGTAGGTTCGTGTTGCTATGGTAGAAAAAAAGTCACTCCTCAGACGTCTGCTGCAGCCCCTTGGTGAGTCCAGCATCTCTGTGCATGAAGGTGGGTGGGCCAGTGTAGCATTTTGGGCATTAAAAACGGTTTTCTATGGAGAGCTTGGGAGAAAAGAACCTATTGTAGGACAAGAGGAAAGTCTCTTTCCTGGATGACTTTGCAGGGAGAAGAAGACGAGCAATAGGCAAGCAAGGTGGGCATCACACAGGGCAAGAGCGCCAGGGGCTCGCATGCAGGGAAGGAAGCTGATCAGGACCACCACTGATGCACCAGGCAAGGAGAGGTGCAAGGGGGCAAAATCTGCTAACGCCACAGAACTATCAGAATTATTCACTGCCAAATGAGAAAATTCACAACCATGGCATTCCGCTGTACAGAACGACCTGGCAAGAGGGAGGCTGGTGGTGCTCAGTGTTGACCCACTGAGAAGCTGGATTCCCCATGCCACCACCTCCTCCACCGATGGGCACGGCTCTGATGCTCCAGAGAGGAGCCAGGGGACAAAGGTGTTGTCCCAAAACTCATGGGATCATTTACCCAGACTGCAAGCCACTAACACATGAGATATCGGCTATTTAGGAGCAGTTCTGCACAGAAGAGGCTGCCTGGGGGGGTGTTCCCACAAAGCCAGCACACCCAGCATTGAAACGGTCATTCGTTGGAAATTAGCATAATTGGCATATTCGTTGTTTATCAACTTTTTACTCATGTTCACAGCCCCTTATCTTGAAGGTGATCGGTGTAAAATGTCCTTATCTCCAAATAAATGTAGAGCGTCTCTTCATTTTGCCCGCCGGCTGGGTGGGTGAGGGTCCTGGAGCGAAGGTGGGTCTCCTCCCTTCCAGAGGGGTGCTTTTCCTATCATGATTAGCCAGGTCCACCTACAGGGCCCATTTCCTGCGGTCCAGCCAAGTTTCTCGGGCAATCAGCCCACTGAAGTTTGTGCCACCCGGCTCTAGGTCCGTGTGCTCCTCCCATCCCGTTGTCTTGTCAAGAATCATTTACCCAAACCCGTTACAGACTCACAGCCATGGGGGGGGGTCGGTATCAAAGGGGTTTGGAGCTGGAGGTGGGAGATGCTCGGCTGCAGTTCCTTTGCTGAGCGCCCAAACGGAGCAGCCTGGGTACCAAGTGCTGTGGGGACGGGATGTGACAGAGCTGGGGGACGAGCTCTGGCACCTACAAAGAGGGAGGGCAACTGCTCCTTACACAGGTTGGAGGTTATCTCCAGAAATTATTAGGCGTGAAGCCAAGAACAAAGCTTAAGGGGGAGTCGATTGCATAGTGCATAATTACGTTGTGGAATTCACTCCCCCACAGACTGACTGCAGAAACCAAATTATACCCAGGTTCAACAGGCCTAGAGCTTGTCTAGGGAAAATAGAGTTTGTCGGGAAAAATAGCTCCACTGATGGGTATCAAGCACGGCGTGACCGCCTTTACATCCCCAGCAGCTGGGGCAAAAATGGTAGTGGGAAAATCTCCCTATTTTATTTCTCTTCTCATACCCTTTTCCTGAGAACATTTCCTTTTCAGGATATTTTTTAGAAATATCCCCCCCACCCCAGGAGATTTTCTCAGGCTGTTCCTGTGGTCCCCGTGGAGCATCGCTCTGGCCGTGTGTACCGGTGTGTGTCTGTGCTCTGCGCAGCCGCGATGCTGCACCCCCAGCTGGGACCCAAACACACTCCGAGAGGGACGTATCTTCAGATCCCTTTGCCGATGTATTTCTCTGAAAATATAATTTTCCTTAAAATACATTCAGTGCTTTCTGTCTCAGAAAGTGAAAAACAAGGGCCAGGAGAAATTTGTAGCTGCAATTCAAATTTTAGGCACAAAAAGGAGAAATTAATGCCTGTTCCCTGGGGTGTTGACCTACATAATCCTTCCGTGTCCAGCCCCGGGGACACCGATGCCTTTTCCAGGCAGTCCGGTTCTAACTCCATCCAAGCATCCCCTCTGTCTGGCTATTTTAAGTCCTCCTATACCAGTACAGCACCTGAATTTTGAAGAGCAGATGGAACACAACTAACATTAAGAACAGGGAACTTTTCTAACCCAGAATAGTTGTTCGGTAGAAGAGGAAACTCTTTGACAAGACAGGCACAACTCAAAGGAGTAGAAATCAGGTAGAGATGCAAAACTTTGATTTGCACCTATATATTTGAAGCTGCTAATTGTGCCCTCTGGGAGCTGAGCCTTTTGAAAACACCGTTTCTTTATACATACATGAAATAATTCCTGAATATTTCAAACGCAGTCTTTATGCCTAAAGTAAACATATGTTGATCAGTTATTTCTAGAATAATATGCCATCTGCTATTTGACAGGACGTTCCTCTGAGTATAGGGATTAGTGGTGGGTGAAAGTGGGAAACCATTTTCTATGAAATTTAGCACGTTTGCAGACATTTCGTGCAAAGGGTTGATTAATCTGACCCGTGGCCCTGAGGAAAGAAGACCCTGCCAGATGTTTTCTACCCTCTTCTTGCAAACAGCCGCTGGTGGAGGCACCCAGCACCCCTCCCCGCCTCACCACCTGCAAAATTTAAAAAGCTTTACCCATTCTGAATCTTTCCTGTTGAAAATGAAGTTTACTTTTATTTTTTTTTTTCAGGTTATCATATTAAAATATTATTGCAGGGAAAATCAGCTGGGAGCTGAAACCTTATTGCATCACGTCTCCTCGAGCTCTACCCTGAGGACCCGCCTGGGCTCAAGCACGCCCTAAATAAAGAATAAGGTCCCCCACCCCATCGCAGCGTGTGGGATATACTGGGTTCTGCCCTCCTGAAGCAAGAAGGACCCTTTAATGGAGTTTTTAGCCTGACAGTTTCATCCCTCAGCCTTGACCTGCTCACCTGAAGCCTGCGGTGGGTGGACAAGCCCTCCCTGCAGGGATCTTGGGGGGCTCTCCAGACCACCTTCCCAGCCCTCCATCACCCCTGTGATGGAAAAGTCTGCACCCTGCTCCAGGAGGAAAACCAGAGCTGCCACTGCTTTACAAATCAAACCATTTGCACTTTATCTCAAATTAATCTGATGCCTGATTTAGGCAGAAATCTAATCATTCTGCGGTAGGAAAGAATGATTAAAATATAACTGCAAGGTTGTTGGAACAAAGAGTCAATTCCAGCTGAACAGAATCGGTGTTTTAACTTAACAACTATGACCAGAACCCCAGGATCACCACCACTTATCTGAAAAGCAAATTCTTGTTTTGAAAGATTTAGGTAAGTAATCGCTTCAGTTTCCACTGGACGGAGAAGCTGAGGTCTTCCAAAGCAGGAGGTGCACTTGCTCTCAGAGCAGATCAAACAAGGCAGAGATAAAAACACCCACTGCCTCAACAAAGACAGAGTCCAGCATGTTGGTAGATTGTGAAAATTGGGGAGAAAACTTTCATGAGAAGGTGCTGTGAACACTCTCGGTTTTTACCTTAAAAAAAAACTTGAGCCGTGCCAGAAAAACCTCTTCTTGCCCAGTCTTCCTGAAGCCTGACGAAGGAACAAAGTCAGAAAAGGGACAAACCTGGAGACCACCACATAAAGCCCAGAATGAAAGTGCTTTTTTTTCATGTCAGGCTCTCAGGGATTTCAGTGGAAGAAGTTTAAAAAAAAAACGTGAGGGACACCTCGGTCTTGGCTGGCACACCTGACGATGTGACCACGGGCCTCTGCTGCTCATTCGTGGCCGCAGCAGGTGGAAAACAAGCCAGTGGATCCAATTCTCCTCTTTCACCCGCTGACCTGCTTCCTACAGCTGGGTGGCTGGAAATCTCACTTGACACAAGTGCTTTATCTGTCACACACGGGGTGCATTAAAGCCTGGATGAGGGGAACAAAGGTGGCAAAGAAAAGAGCAGGGGGTGAGAGGCTGGTGTGTCTCAGCTCATCATTTTGTGCTCACGATTTGTCCTTCCTCAAGAGTCTCCTGCTCACTCCATGTCTTGGGAAGCGACCTGTGATGGGTTGGGATCTCCACTTGTCCAGGCTGATTTGCTTTATCTCTGATCCTGGCACTGAGAACTCTCCTCAGTCCCTCAGCAGACAAGGGAGGGGGGATCATCCCTGTTAACTCCTCTGGGAAGCTGGGGACACGGGGAGAACACGGACGGGCAGCACGGCGGCAGCACACAACGCAGGGTGCCTGCCACGCCGCTGATAAAGCATCGGTGATGCCAATTTCACAGCCCTGCGGAGACGGGGGCTGTAAACCCAGCTGCCTGCCCTCAGCAGAGCCATTGCACCAGGGGACCAATTAGGCACCAGCCGACGGTAATTGCCAGCCCCAGCACGCCCGGGGAGATGCCAGAAGACAGCTCCAGGATAAGCAAGGGGTTCCCACAGATGAAGGTCCGCGTTGCTCCGGGGCCATGGGAAGCTGGGCTCCCCCCATCCAGCATCCTCTCACCTCCGCGCTCGCAGGACTGACCTGAGAGCTTTCCTCTCCATGAAAACAGAGCGTATTGGGGATGGCAAAAACCAGCAAGGCAGAAAAGAAATTATTTTCTGGTTGTTTTTCTGGATGGTTACACACACAGACCTGCAGAGAGGATTGATTCCAACGGGTTCCGCCAAGTGACTGAAGATAAAAGGCAAACACTTTCAGAAGTCAATCTGAGCAAATACGGGCCCTTTCCCCTCAGGGAACAGTGAAGGTTTCGTGCATCTGTCTAATTCACTTGGTGGCGAGGGGCAGCGTGGCCTCCTCAGCACCACAGCTCCTGCCTAAATTAAAATGGGCGATAGGAGTTTCTCATTGCAGAAGTTGTACCCAGGCTCCTTTTGTACAGGTAAGATAAGCCCACGCCTCCATCACTGGATGCATACTTTCACATATACTAGATTGAAAAGAACAGAAAAACATCCCATAATTATTTTTTTAAATACCATATTTCAGTTGGAAGGGACCTGCCATGACAGGATGAGCGGGAAGAGTTCTAAAGTGAAAGAGGGGAGATGGAGATGAGATCTTGGGAAGAACTTCTCTGCTGTGAGGGTGGTGAGAGCCTGGCCCAGGTTGCCCTGAGAAGCTGTGGCTGCCCCATCCCTGGAGGGGTTCAAGGCCAGGCTGGATGGGGCTTGGAGCAACCTGGGGTGGTGGGAGGTGTCCCTGCCCAGGGCAGGGGGGTTGGAACTGGATGGGTTTTAAGTTCCCTTCGCTCCAAACCATTCTATGATTGTATGTTCTTCTTGTTTGACCACTTCAGGGCTGAACAAAAATTAAAGCCTGTTATTTAAGGGCATTTTCCAAGTTCCTCTTTAACAGCACCAGGCTTGGGGCATTGACCACCTCTCGAGGAAGCCTCTTCCAGGGTTGGACCCCTCTTTCCAAGTCCCAAAACTGAGTTACCATGGAAAAAAAAAGCAGCCCTCACCAGTGGAGGAGCGGTAGGCTTTTTAGGTAGTCTGAGAGTAAATGTATTAAAATGAGCAGAAGTGATTCAGCAGGTGCACATCTACTCTATCAATATCTAGAGTTTGCAATGTGAGTCATGTGGCCATAAATCACACAGGAAAATAACAAAACTTGAAGAGTGTGTCATGGCAAAATCAGGGCAAAAGTATATTAAGACTTTCAAGAGTGGGCAGAACATACATTAATTATAGCCCCAAAAGATTGCTGCGACTTACTAAGATGGCAGTACAAAGTATTAGTAATTCCTTAGATATTATTTTGTTCAGTTTACTTGTTTCCACAGCATGTAAATGTTCTGATTTAACACTTAATGATCAGCTCACAGAAATACATGTGCAGCACTTTTCTCCCGATAATGATACTTTTCACGTTTCTTATGGCCGTAATCGTGCCGCTGGAGAAAGGCTGGAATAATCACATTATATATTACAGCCATTTAGTTGTAGAAATGGAGCATGAAATAAACACTTTAGTTCATTAGCCCGAGCACACGCAGCACAGTGTGAGCCCGCTATCCGTAATCACCGGTAATCCGTGCTTAACCTGCTGACATGCTTTATTGCCGGAGCCCTGAAGTGGCTCAGGATCTCGCCCTGGAAAGGCAGTGGATGCCCCTATACAAGGGGGTTTTTTGGAGGAAAGAGGTTGTATTTCCTAATGCCCTGTGTTCACCACCTTGTTCCACTGCCCCGGGCAGGCAGCATCCCTGCCCCGAGGTCTGGCTGATTCTCCACCTCCAACAGCGGGTTTGACACCACACGGCTTCGCTTTGCTTGGGTTCTATTCAATCTGCTAATTAGTAGACAGAGCATCCCTGCTATTTAATGCAAATGCTGCTACACGCCGGTGCCTTTGAGCACACCAAAGAGTCAGCCGGGAGCAGATGGATGTCCCCAGTAGGGCCTCGAATGGACAGGGACAAGGATCACAGAATCACAGAATGGTTTCAGGTGGAAGAGACCTTAAAGATCATCGTGTTCCCACCCCCCTGCCCTGGGCAGGGACACCTCCCACCACACCAGGTTGCTCCAAGCCCCATCCAGCCTGGCCTTGAACCCCTCCAGGGATGGGGCAGCCACAGCTTCTCTGGGCAACCTGTTCCAGGCTCTCACCACCCTCACAGCAAAGAAGTTCTTCCTAAGATCTCATCTCAATCTCCTCTTTCAGTTTAAAACCCTTCTTCCTTGTCCCATCACTCCCCTCCCTGATCCAGGGTCCCTCCCCTTCTCTTCTGAGGCCCCTTTGGGGACTGGAAGGGGCTCCAAAGTCTCCCCAGAACCTTCTCTTCTCCAGGTTGAATCCCCCAACTCTCCGAGCCTGTCCTCACAGCAGAGGGGTTCCAGTCCTCTGATCACCTCCACAGCCTCCTCTGGGCACGTTCCAGCAGGTCCATGTCCTTCCCGTGCTGAGGACTTCAGAGCTGGATGCAGTGCTCCAGGTGGGGTCTCAGCAGAGAATCCCCTCCCTCGCTCTGCTGGCCACGCTTGCTGGGGTTTCTGGGCTGCCAGCGCACGTCGCTGGTTCATGTCGAGCTTCTCACCCACCAACACCCCCAAGTCCTGCTCCTCAGGGCTGCTGACAGTGATGGGAGGGATGGGGATGGAGGCAGAGGAAAGTCCCTCTGGCTTTGTGCTCTGGGCAGCTTGTACCCACCATGAGATGTGGCTTTCTGGGCTGGGTCCTGCTGGAGGACCGTGATACTGGAACTTCCACTTGCCTGTATTGGCGCAGGATCTTGTCCGTGCTCCACACGAGCTCGGAGAGCAGCCCCGCCGGGGGGGCTGGCAGGGCACCCCACGCTCCCCACAACCCCTGGGGTGGCAAGACACCCACAACGGGCTTGACCACAGAGCTAGTCTAGCAGGAAATCATCCCTTTTTAACAATAATCTGGCAATAAGGAGAAAATCACGTTTTCCAAAGAGGAACAGGAGCTCCAGGACAAGAGAATATTTCAGACTATTCAGTAAAATACATGAGTATGAGCTGCAGCTTGACTCTGAAGCTCAAATTGCTCTGTCTTCTTGGGGAATAAAAATGAGACAGTTTCCATCGGAGGGCAGGAACGACATCTCCTTTAATAATTTCATGTCAAACCATGTAAAATCTAACTCTTGTTCCTGTGTTCTTTCAAAACCCGCCCCCGGTAGAGTAGCAAATGGCCAAAAAAAAAAAAAGTGTTTAGAAGAACTCATTTTCATGCTCTGCAGGCTCTAACCTTGTCTCCAAAAGCCAAGGTTGATGCGTCCCATGCCAAATTAAATCGAAGATGTATGCAGTAATGAAAAGGGTAGCATTCCATGAAAATCCCCACTTTTCAGTTAAAGAGGCCATGCTTTATTAGCTATGCAAAAATTACAATGTCAGAGTAACTTTGCAAGTTAGACTTTTTTCCTAAACGCCCAAGTGTCTCCCTGGATGGAAGAGGCTTTCACAAATTGTTACCTGGATGTTTGACTTCAAAATAAAAAAAACACAAAAACAACCCAAAATACTCCAGCAAAACCACACCATTTGTCTCTTAAAAGGTGAGGGACAGGTCCCCGGGACTGGGCAGAGCAGCAGCCCCAGGGCAGAGCAGCTCACAAGGAGGTGCTGAGGCACCTGCAGAAATTTCCCTCCCATCAACAGGTTTTCAGATTTTGCTTCCTACAAGAGCTCGTTCCTGATCTACAAGGCCATGCAAGGTCCCAAGGGAAGGCAGAGAAGAGCAGATCCCTGGGTTGGGGGGGGTTGCTGGAATGCACTGCAGCCACCCAGGGGCTGGGGTTGGCCACTGGGCTCAGAGCGGTCCCGTGCCTGGGTCCGTCCCTGCGCAGCCTCGGTCCCAGCAGGGATAGAGGAAAGGAAACGGCAAATGATGCTTTACTGCATCTGTAAAGTGAAACTGTGCATGAAGAAGCAGAAAAAAAGGGGCAGAACCAACCCCACTGTAAGCTGCTGAGGATGTTTAATCATTCCCTTCCGAAGGGAAAATAATATTAGAAATCTGCAAGGCCTGAGATTTGCATCCGAGTCCAATATGCTTTCCCTGTCTCATCTCCATTCCCCTTAAATCTTTTATCGGAATGGTTAGAAAACGTGGCCTGCTCCCACAGTCATAACAAATAAACTTACGCCCATTAAGAACTGCCTGGGGCACGGCAGGAAATCAGACAGATATATCAGCACCCCCGTGCAAAACAAACCTCCTTCCAGTCATAGCAGGGCTGCTTCCCCAGCCTGGGCCCGGGCAGGCACACGGCCGTCTCTCTCCAAAAGACAGGAGCTTCTTCCTCCATGAAGTCCACGCTCCCCCACAACCCCATCTCCCACAGCTCAGCCCCATCATCTTCCACTCCCCAGATAATTGCATTTAAAAACCAATTAGAGCCCACTGACCAGCAACAGCAGGTACAGGTGAGAGGAAGAGCGTGCTCCACCTCCCCAGGCACCAGCCCCACCTTAATCTCCCATGACCCAGCCCGAGTGATGACCGCCCACGGTGGTCACCATGGGGGCATCTAGTCGTGATGGCTGTCCCCAGCTCAACGCGTCTCCAGGGGGACAGAAAACAGCACAATAGCCAAGGGCTGACTTGGGCAAGGCTGGTGCTGTGGTCAATATGCAAATATGACTGTGTCAAACATCTCAGCCTCACAAACAGTGGACAGCCCAAGAGCCCTTGGAGCCCTCCTGCAGGGCAGTGGCTGCGCATCAGCACCTCCCCTTGAGTAGGAACATCGCTCAAAGCTATGTCTCAAGATTTGGAGATTCCTCACTGCAACAGATCCTCAGCACGTGACTAATAGCATGCTGAACTTTGAAATCTTAGCTAAGGGGTATAAAGGTTTTCTTGGGTGTAAATAATCCTTTAGATCACAGAATCACAGAATCACCTTGGTTGGAAGGGACCTTTTAAGATCATCTAGTCCAACCAATGGGGGAAAAAAAATAAAATCCAAAAAACCCCAACAACCATAAACAATTACACCACAGCACCCAACACTAAGCCATAAACCATTGACCATGGACCAAGGGCTGGACCCAGCTGCACCCAGACTCCTCTCTGAGAAGGAGCTTAGAAAGCAAGAGGGTCTTTTCTGAAGCTCGTGACTGAAGGGGGGATCTCCCTGACGTCTTGGCTGACTCCGGCCCCTGTGCAGTAAATAACACAGTGTGCCTCGCCATCGGATCTTGTCAAACCACTGTCACATTTAACTGTCAAGCTTTGTTAAATCCCTATTTTATATCAATAAACCTATCGCTGCTTGTCTCTAAGAGTGAAGCGAGGAGCAGCAGCGTGGTCCTTGGCCATGCCTCCTCCTCCTCCTGCGTGGGGCTCCCCAGACCCCAGGCGGCTCTTGGAGCGTGGGACGCCTCCAAGCAGAGTTTCAAGACCCGTTTGTGAGCTGCCACAGTGCGGTATAAAGCACGGTGGCTGCGTGCGAAGCCCGCCGGAGAGAAGCAGGGGCTCTGTGTCCTGTGCTGCTTTGATGTGCACTCCCCTGATGGAGTCGGGGGAAGTGCTGCTGTGATTTATTCATATCCTAGCAAGCAAATCTTCATTAACTACTAAAACTCGCATGGAAAAAGCCTGTACTGCCAAGCGCTGGGTGCTGCTTAATGAAGAAAAATGAGGCGGCCACCAAATACATGGCACTCGGAGCTGGATCTCTTATTGACTTTCTTCCCTGGGCAGTTGTTCCCTCCGCCCGTGTTACTGATCAAAGATTGAAGAGTCCTGCAGCATCTCCCTCCTGTGAGAGGTGGCTGCTGTCCCCTCGGGATGCTGCCCAAAGTGGGCACAGGCGATGCCCCATCAGCCCTGGGGATTTATGTTATTCCCATACACGCATGGCCGCATCCTTCCTGCACAGCCCTCGGGGCCGGTCAGACCTCTGGCTCAGCTCCTGAGGACAGTTAAAGCACAGGATTTCATCTAGCTTATCATCAAGAATAAAGAAAAAATCCTGGCATTATCTTTTCCTTATTTTCAGTGCAGTCAATGAGCTGTTTCTCTGCTCCGGGCCAAGCAAATTACAGACGATACAGTATTGCATATAAAATGTTGGGCTGCATTCAAAATTCACTTTCAATTTTAATGTATTTGAGGTTTAGCTGGCTCTTCATGGGGGAAGAGATAATGCAGACTGGCAGCACTAGATGTGCTCGGTGCAGAACAGCAGCCTGAAGAGCAACAGCTCCAGTTGGGGGTTTCTCCTGCTCCCCCATGGCTTCCCGTGTGGAGATGTAGTAAAAAGTACATTTTTAGGCTTAAAATGCCCTGGTAACAGGAGTCCAGGCCGGGTTGGGATGCTTCTTCGTGAAGGAGATGAACCGTGCCCTCCCCGGGTGGTGGGACACCCTTGGGTGTCGCCGCAGCCGAGGGACCCACCAGCCCTGGAAGCCGGTTCCCACCCGCAGCATCGCGTGGAGCATCCGCGCTGGGGCGGGCAGCATCCCCGCCCCTGATGAGCCAGCCCCGCACACACCCCTCTGATTAAGCTTTCCATTTCTAAAAATTGAAATATTTCTCATGCCCGCTCGACCACCTCTTCAAGAGCACCGATATTAATCTAATATATTGAAAAATTATTTTAATTTTCAGGAAATCTTTTTTTTTTCTCTTTTTTTTTCTCTCTGCCTGGCAACCTGGCACAGATAACGTAACAATGAACAATTCCCATTCATTTCATGCGTTTCTGAACATCGTGGCAACCACTGTCAGAAAATTTAATCATATTGCTTTCATAACATTTATTTTGCATATTCCCGCACTCGCTCCGTGGAGCGTGGCCACGGCAAGCAGAACTCGCCTAAAGTCAAATGCAAAAGATAGTCCAGTACTTCATCAAAATTTGATACCCAAAAGGCCTGCAGAAATAAAAGCTCGGAATATAGAAGGGAGATGTTCATTACACCCTTCTCGTGCTCTTCCCTGCTCTTGACTCAACGTTTGCTCGTGGCACAGGTCGGAGTCTGCTTTTCCCGGCTGCGGAGGGCACGGGTAAGCGAGCCTCAGAAACTGCCCCACTTGGTGTGAAACACCTACTTCTCTTTAAACCAACTCCACCGACGTCAGATGGGAAACTGCCGCTGGGCTCATATAGCTCAGCTTCACTTACCCGGATTTAGCAGAAAATAATAGAGGAAATATTACATGCCTACAGCACCATCTGTGCGCTCACGCTGCTCAGCACCACTAATTAATTCCACCTTCAATGGCCCTCTGGACCGGCCTCGGGGACGCGCAGGTACCAGCCCCAAGTCCCAGGCCACCTCTCCTTCCAGGCAATTCATTTGCGTTTGACATTTCATAGTTCTCCAGCTTCAGAAAATTCATTTCTGACTTGTTTCATGTAAATCAAATTGCATGAGATTTCTGCCTTCAGATTATAAATGATCACATTAAACCAGGAGATGCTCTTGGCCACAGCAAGTCTAAAAAATGAGATTTTTTACAGTTGTTCTTTCTTTCTTTCCTTTCTTTCTTTCTTTCTTTCTTTCTTTCTTTCTTTCTTTCTTTCTTTCT
>VZRU01008647.1:32267-43145 GCA_013398155.1 Pedionomus torquatus
TGTGGAATCACAGGCAGGACGGGCAGAGCCTCCAGCGAGGCAATATTACATCAGTTTCGGTTCGTTCTTACCACCACGCCCTGACTCCAATTACCTTCTCTAGTCCTAATAACGAAATCCAGCTATTCCTTCTTTCACGCGATAACTTAATTAGAGTTTTTGCCTATTCTGAGCTTTGCTCCTTTCTCTTTGGAGGGAGCACAGCTCAGGAAGGGCAGGCTGGCACCAGGCGCTGCCGTCAGATGCAGCAGAGCCAGGTTCTGCTGCAGACTCTGCCAGAGGTGCCCTCTTGGGCTTTGGTCTCTCCACACCTCTGTCTCCAGCCCATGGAGATATCCCAGGAATGCGGCTGCCTTTCATCATACTGGATCCAGGGATGCAGAGAGAAGGGGAGGCACCTTTTCAACAGAAAAAAGGAGGAGAGGAGCAATAAAATGCCAGGCAAATCCATGAACGCCAGGATAATTCCACCCTTCACTACGGAGGATTATTGACTTGCCATAATAATAGTTATTCCACTTCACAGTCCTGACAGGGAGTGAGGTTTGAGCAAATGTTTGCCTTGTTCTCTGGGAACCAGGCTTGGAGAACTTCTTCCAGCAAGAGGCTGGGTTCAGAAAGCCTTGGAACGCCTGTCCCTTGCTCAACGGCCAGTTGGAAGAGGTTGTCCCAGAGAGAAGGCCGTTGCTCTTGAGCCTCAGCAAAACATCTCGAGAACATGAGCCCAGCCTGAATTCTGATGTCAGAATAGTGAAAGGATCCTTACCTTTCAGCGCCTTTGCCTAGTTAAGATTTGAAGACATTAGTGATAGAGGAGAACCTCTAGTTTGTACCTGACCCATCGTCTCGGGGGCAGCAGGGGGCTGCGCTGGGCACCCATCGCTCCAGCAGCTTTACCAGCAATTCTGCCTTTATATCTCCGGGTTCAGCAGTCCCGAACCCCTCATTAGGATACAGCACGTCCTGGCAGAGACACTGCCCAGCCACGTTTCCACTCCCATTCACTGTTTCCAAGCACACACCCTTCCCCAGCACCAACCACCCTCCACAAGGTGGAAAACTGCAGAAATTCCTGTCATCGAGCAGCAGGAAAGCTTGAAAGCACTTTTACCTTAATTTACCCTCTCCCCACAAAAAAACAAAGCCTTTGGGTGCTACTGGAGAACCTCTCATCCTGTGTCCATTAGGAGGTCGCTCCACGGTCTCACTCGTCTGGGAGCGCTCTGGAGGTGTCATCTCGCCAACGCCGAGACTCAAAGGTTAATCTCAGCGTCTCTGATCTTTCCACAAAGTTCTTACATCATTCCTCACACAGCAAACTTTGTATTTATTCTTTCTTTTTCATCTCTCTTTTTCCAGCATCAGCACCTCGCAGGAAAACTGCTTATTCGACTCAAAATAAAATGAAAATAAATTAATGAGAGATAAAGAGCTCTTTGATGCAATAACCTTTAATGATTTCTTCCTGGTGTGTAATTTAGGACAGTGTTTTTCCTGGCTTAACCTTGTAAAGTTTGCATCATAAACAAAAAGCTGATGATTCATAAAACATTATTGCTAATGTATTTTTGAAATTAGCAAGAGACATGTAAAGCATCTTCCTTGTCTACCGGGATTCTTGAAAGGAGACTTCCCTTTGAGAAATTATTCTTGGCACCGATGGCTGGAGTGGCCAGCCTTATGGGGAGAAGCGGAGGTGACACCCACTGGGGAAGGTATAAATAGGGTTTTGCCGCCACAGCCAGCTCGCAGTCTGATTTAATATCAAGCTGTGCATCTTGCTTTGGGCTTCTGCTTGCATTTTCAGCCGCTGTCGCCATGAGTTGCAACATTAAGGAGACTATTACTGTGTCTAGCAAAGGCAGGAGCAGTGGTGGCAGCTGTATCATTGGTGGTGGTGGTGGAGCACGGATTTCTTCCTATGGGATAGGCAGTGGCAGAGGTTTTTCTGGAAGGAGTTACTGCGGTGGAGTGAATTATGGAGGGGGACTGAGTGTTGGTAGCTTGGCTGGAGGGAGCTATGGAGGTGGCAACTGCTATGGCAATGGCCTTGGGTTTGGCCTCGGAGGCGGTGTGGTCGTTGGTGGTCTTGGTGGCGACTGTTTGCTTTCATCCTGCGATGAGAAGGTCACCATGCAAAATCTCAACGACCGCCTGGCTTCCTACCTGGACAAGGTGAAGTGCTTGGAGAAGGAGAACGCGGAGCTGGAGTGCAGGATCAGGGAGTGGTACGCGACACAGGGACTCTCCTGTGAGCCCCGGGACTACAGCTGCTACTACAAGGAAATCGAAGATCTCCAAAATCAGGTAACCCCCCTTCTCAGTTGTTCCTCCTCTATTTGAAGCCGATTTATGGATTTGTATTTAGAACCCACTGCAATCCTTAGAGGTAACTTTGGTGCTGTTAAACCTCTGGGCAAACAGAAGTTCTGGCGGGTTCCCCTGTGATGCTGCCAGGAGTGGGTGCGTGTTAAAGACACACACCGTGACACGGGTGGGATAACGCTCCTGAAAGGGGGAAGGATGAGTTGTTACACCGTGTTTTGTCTGTACAATTATTAATATGGTATTTCCCCGTGTGCCCCGAGGAAATGCAGTGGTCTCAGCCCAGCAGGGAGGGCTGCAGAGCAAGGGCAAAGCCTACACCTCAAATGCTGTACCAAAGGGAGAATGATAGATTCTAGGTGAGAAAAGTTGAGGCTTTAAAAATGATTGCACAAAGAGCCTGACACCAGGATGTCCCCAGTGGAAGTTATGGCGGGTCTTAAGGCTGAAAGACACCTTGAAGCCACGAACACGCCAGGCTGAATGTCAGCTCAGAGCTCATGTCTCAAGGAAGGTTCTTTAGGTTCGCTTCTCTGCCAAGCACCTTTAGAACTTGCCTTCAGAGCCTGAAACTGGGAAGCCCCATCTCCCAACTCTTGACCTCCCAACCTCTTGTCTTTCCTGACCGTGACTCAGGGAGGCAAAGGTACCTCCTGCAACTCAGGGAACAAGGTTACTTAAGAAGGGAGCAGAATAAAGGAATGGTGAAGCGTTGCTACCTAACTGGAGTGCAGGTGCAGCTAGGGAGTGGAGCGGCAGAGCAAAGTGAGGCATCTCTCATGGTCTGCTCTTCCCCAGATCGTCTGCGCAACCATCGACAACAACAAGATCATTCTGGACATTGACAACAGCAGGATGGCTGCCGACGACTTCCGAGTGAAGTGAGTGATGAGCAACCTGCTCCAGGTGTCCCTGCCCGGGGCAGGGGGGTTGGAACTCGATGATCTTCCAGGTCCCTTCCAACTCCAACCGTTCTATGATGCTTCTATGAAGCCCCTTCCCTCCGCACCCCCCCGGCTCCTTGACATCTCGCCGCGGCGTCTCGGTGCGCTAATTACAGAGACTTCAGACAAGTCTCTCACTCCAAAACCACATTAGGGCAGGATGGAGTGATGAAACACGTTTTGCCGTTGGTCACCAGCCCTCCCTTAATTAGTGTTCTCGGGTAAAGCCTTTGGCAAGAGCGCTTGCCGGTGAGGGCTGGAGACCGACGTCGGAGGGAGTGGTCCTTAGTGGTTTAGTTGGTTCATTCCCACCGCAGACCAGGGCAGATTGGGATCAGCAAAACAGCTGAGTGGTATCAAACACGCAGCGAGCAGGAAAAAGAGAGATGAGGGAGAAAAGCTTTCACATGACAGAGATCAAGGTGCCGAAAAATCTAACGCAAAGCGCGTCCGGGTGGGACAAAACCCGGGAGGGGTAAAAGGAGACTGCTGCAGGAACCGAGCCCGTGTGAGATGGTCCCGGGCTGAATTCCTGCCTCCCCTGCCCAAACCAGGTACGAGACGGAGCTGGCCCTGCGCCAGAGCGTGGAGGCTGACATCAACGGCTTACGCCAGGTCCTGGACCAGCTGACGCTCTGCAGGTCCGACCTGGAGGCTCAGCTGGAGTCGCTGCGGGAGGAGCTCTGCTGCCTGAAGAAGAACCACGAGGAGGTAAGGTCCTGGCCTTTCCCCGGCGGCACCACGGCCCCGACACGAAACTTTTGCCTATGTGAACGTGCTCTAAACTTAAAAGTAAAGAGCAAGCACTTCTTGGGCCGTGGCTTTCCCATCCAGCACCCGTGGGGTTCAGAGCCATCTCCCCCTGGGGGATGCGGCAGCTCCGGCAGAGGCGGCTGCTGCTCCCGGGGTCACGCTGGCTTTGGCAGTGCCAGAGGGGGTGAACGTTGCTGAGAAAAGAAATTACCCAAGAGATTTGTTGGGTAACTTGCACCATCTTCTAGGGCTTTCCATGGGCAGCTGGGAGGCAGCGCTCAGCAGCTCCGGCTGCTGCTCCCAGGGCCGTGCTGGCTCTGGCAGTGCCAGGAGGGTGAGGGTTGCTGCTGACTCCAGTGGATGAGAAAAGAAATTACCCAAGAGATTTGTTGGGGGAAACACTTGCAGCATCTTCCAGGGCTCTTGGTGGGCGGCTGGGAGGCAGCGCTCAGCAGCCCGGGCACCCAGCTCTGCTCCGTGCCGGTGCCTGTCTGACCCGGGTTTTATTTTCAGGAAATGAATTGCCTGAGAAAGCAATCGACTGGAGACGTGAGTGTGGAGGTCAATGCCTGCCCTGGACCTGATCTCAGGCAAATCTTGGAGGATTTGAGATGTCAGTATGAAACGCTGATAGCGCGCAACCGCAAGGAAGTTGAGGATTGGTACGAGTGCAAGGTAAGAGACACACGGACTGACACAGGGCTTTCAGGGCACAGGAGCGCTTCGGAAAAACAGAGATCATCATAGAATGGTCAGAGTTGGAAAGGACCTTGAAGATCATCGTGTTCCAACCCCCCTGCCATGGGCAGGGACACCTCCCACTAGACCAGGTTGCTCCAAGCCCCATCCAGCCTGGCCTTAAATACTTCCAGGGATGGGGCATCCACAACCTCCCTGGGCAGCCTGTTCCAGTGCCTCACCACCCTCACAGCAAAGAATTTTTTCCTAATATCCAATCTCAATCTCCCCTCTTCCAGTTTAAAACCATTACCCCTTGTCCTATCACTACTCTTCCTGCCCAAGAGTCCCTCTCCAGCTCTCCTGGAGCTCCCTTCAGATCCTGGAAGGCTGCTCCAAGGTCTCCCCGGAGCCTTCTCTTCTCCAGGCTGAACAGCCCCAGCTCTCTCAGCTTGTCCTCACAGCAGAGGGGCTCCAGCCCTCTAATCATCCTTATGCCTTGATGGAGGCAACAAGCAGTTCTGCCTTCACGGTGGAGCCCAGGGCTTATTAGACTCCGTGCTCCCCAGCAGACACGGGCCTGTCTGACCAGTTTGTTGTGTCACATCTGGAGCAGCCCTGCGGTGTGTTGTTGGAACCGAGATGTTCCACCTTCGGATTAAAGAGACTTAACAGCCAGAAGGTTAATGCCGTCTGTAGAAAGAGCAAGCAGCTGGAGGCGGGGGTTGATGCCCCGGAGAACTCGCCCCGCTCACCCTCTGCTCACCTCTGGCTGTCGCTGGAAAAAGCCAGTCCCGTTTATATAGATATTCTCTGAATATTCTGTTTTGTTTTGTTTTGTTTTGTTTCCCGGACTGGCAATTTTCAGATCGAGGAGGTGAATCGGGAAGTTATTACGAGCGGTCAGGAGGTAGAGACGTGCAACAACCAAGTCACGGAACTGAGACGCCAATTGCAAGCCCTGGAGATCGACCTCCAGGCTCAGCTCAGCCAGGTGGGTGGGCGCCCCCGCGGTGGGTGGGTGCTGCTGGGTCCCTCGGCGTGAGAGCCGGACCCACCAGTCACCCTCGACGTGAGAGCTGGACCCACCAGTTGGCGTGATGGTGGTGAACAGCTCTTCCATTTTCCACGCTGGAAAGAGCAAACTCCAGGGGGACGCCTGTTGTTTCATTCATAGAATCATAGAATCCCCCAGGCCAGAAGGGACCTCCAAAGGTCATCTAGTCCCACCTCCCCGCAGTCGCAGGGACACCCCCAACTAGCCCAGGTTGCCCAGGGCTTCATCCAGCCTCACCTGGAATATCTCCAGGGAAGGGGCCTCAACCATCTCCCTGGGCAACCTGGTCCAGTGCTCAACCACCCTCAGTGTAAAGAAATTTTTTCTTATATTCAACTTAAATCTACCCTTCTCCAACTTAAGTCCATTGCCCCTCGTCCTATCTCAGCAGGGCTTTGGGAACAGCCCCTCCCCAGCCTTCCTGGAGCCCCCTTTAGGTACTGAAAGGCTGCGATTAGATCTCCCTGTTTCATTGCTGGGTTGTCTTCTTTATCAGAGAAATAATTTGGAATCTTCTCTGGCTGAGACCGAGTGTCAGTACAACACGCTCCTGGGTGAGCTACAGAACCAGATCACCTGCGTGGAGCAGCAGCTGGCGGAAATCAGAGCAGAAATAGAGTGCCAGAACCAAGAATACAAAACCTTATTGGACGTCAAGTGCCGTCTGGAGCAGGAGATTCAGACCTACCGGTGCTTGTTGGAAGGAGGACAGCAGGACCTTATGTACGTAGACCCGTAACCCTCTAGAGAATAAATGAACATATCTAGGGAATATGAGGGAATCCCTCATAACCTTTAGTCCATCCCGATGCTTCCCCTGGGGTGGAAAAGTTGTCTCATGAGCAACTTCCCTGGGGAACATTCAAAACTGAACTAAATGTCACTCCCTGGGATCTGCAAAGCGGAGAAACCAGAGCTGTGACGACGCCCCAGGTCCCAGTACGACACCAGTATTAGCAGCCAGCTCGTTCCCATAGTCAGAGGACTGTCACAGTAAGAATTAATTGTGACCCTCTCCAGTGCACGGTCGCGCCAAAGAGGGGCACAAGCTCCGAGCAACCCTGACGATGACAAATGAACCCGATGTAAAACACCCCAACCCCCTATAAAAGACAGAATTTGAGACTTTGTGCCCTACTTAGTCCCACGTAAAGTTCTAAAGTTCCCCGTTTCTTTCACCAAATGCATCCCGCCAGTCACGGAGGAGGAATCGGCGTAGGAACCGGTGTAGGAGGAGGCGTCATTAGGACAAGCCACACTTACACGACCACTACGGCTTCCCACTGCCAGCCCCAAGTCCCTCCCTGCAAGACCGGAGACATACAAGGTAAGAGCGGCCGTTCCTCAAGGGAAAACTGTCTTTTGGGGGTTGTTCTTTCGTAACGAGGCCAGGAGACAACTCACTGTCCTCAGACACTTTATCAGTGTCTTCTCAGACTCGGATACGGCTGTGATCAGTCCCCGTGGATCCAAACACAGGGCAAAACCGGCTGTGCCACTAAGAAATAGGTTCAAGGAGGGCTCTGAGTGAGGGTGGAGCAGCAGAAGGCAAATGAGAGATGAGGGGGAGCAGCGGGACCAAAAGGAGAAAGCTGGGAAAATGAGGCAGATCTGGAAGGAGAAGTGAAGAGGAAGATGGCCAAAGAGAGCTTAGCAAGAGCCTGGAAGGAGTGAAGAGCAAATCCATCACAAGTGTGAATTCCCATTAAAACACAATTATTTAGGGAATTTCTGAGGTTTCCTGGGCTGCCTGCCCACTGCTCCTGTTTAACAGAGCATAGGCTTGAAATAAGGGTACAACATAGACCAAATTTTTGTTATTGGAAGGATTTTATCTCTGGTCTCAATCAAATAACACCAGTACGTATTTTTTTTTTTTCTCCAGTGACCTGCAGGAGAATTTGTGATTAAGGAGGAATGGCCTAGAAGGTGACATACAGAGAAAAGAAGAACTCGGGATGTTCTGCCTCTGTGCAGAGAAAATAGATGTAACTCAGCGATGCTTTGCCATGTATCTCAAGGGGCCTCTCAGGGGCCACCTTCTGCTCTGCTGCTTCTCTTCTGCAACGCTGCAATCTCTAGAAGTTACTGGAGTTAGTCAGGGCCACTAATGTACCTGCCGGTGAAAAAAAACCTTCTCTAATAAAACTTTGCTTCTGCCTAATGCAATCAAGAAACCCGTGTCTGGAAACTGTGTTCCTTTAGAAACTTGGCTGCTGGTCCAGGTCCTCTGCCGTGGCCCCAGCCGGGCCAGCTGGGAACCCATGGACAAAGGGCAGCTCAACTGGTCAGGATTGCACTCCACTGGGAAAAAAGCTGCTTTGCCAGTTGGAGCCAGAGGTCTTGCCCACCTCCTCCCTGTCAAAGCCCAGAGCTCACCTTGCCCGTTGCCAGACACCCACCGTGATCTGCAGGATCAGAGGTTCAGGCAGAGGCTTGTGTTTCCCACAGAGCATTTGTGCTGAAATTCATTGCAGAAAAACAAAGGAGGATGTAAGTGGGGCAGGAGGTCGCCAGTGAAAGGAGACCAGAGAGATCAGTGACAGAACTTTCCAGGAAACAGCAAGCTGAGGGTGGTGTGCATCCATGCAGTCATCAGCACCATCCCTGGTGCCCATCTCCAGCTGCTCTCCAGATGTGTCAGGCACTAAATTGAGCAATGCCTTGGCTGCTGGGGAGGACAGGGTCAGTCATGCTCATCTCAGTACACCTGCCTTGGGGTGAGGGAGGCGCCTTCTGACCTCACCTCTCTTCTGGACTCCTCTAACACAAGTGTGTCCGAGCGAGCCTGGCCCTGCAGAGCAAACCCTTCCGTGTCAGACACCTCCTGGGCAGGGGGACTGGGTGGCCCTAGCATCTCTGCTCTTGGGTGGCTGTAAGCGGGGCAGAGAGCGGGTGCTGAGATGACAGCACCCAAACTCCATCACGAATCTTCTCTTGAGACAGCAAAGGGCCGGCTGGACATCGGCAGCTGTGCAGAGACACCCACGGGGTGGAAAAAGCAGATGGCCAGAAAGTCCTTCATATAGTCTGTACAGCACAGCACAAACCTGAACACATCTGAAGTACTTTGGAGTCCTTTGCTGAGAAATTTAGAAATATCTGAGGCATAAAAGCAAGTGCATCTCTCCCAATCCCAGTCCGGAACAGACCAGCACATCTGGAAGAACAGCACGTCTGGCTCTGCTCAGGGTCACTTTATAAGAAGTCAGGTTTATGAAGGGAGAACGGAACCTCAGCTCGGGAGCAGAGCAGCAGCCTGGCCGATCCCTGGCTCCGGAGCAGGAACATCTGGGCTGATCCCTGGCTCCGGAGCAGGAACAGCCCGGTCGATCCCTGGCTCCGGAGCAGGAGCATCTCAGCTGATCCCTGGCTCCGGAGCAGGAACAGCCCGGTCGATCCCTGGCTCCGGAGCAGGAGCATCTCAGCTGATCCCTGGCTCCGGAGCAGGAGCATCTCTGCTGATCCCTGGCTCCGGAGCAGGAGCATCTCTGCTGATCCCCGGCTCCAGATCAGGAGCATCTCTGCTGATCCCCGGCTCCGGAGCAGGAGCATCTCTGCTGATCCCCGGCTCCGGAGCAGGAGCATCTCTGCTGATCCCTGCCGGCGGAGCTGCGCGGAGCAGGGCGGTGCGGGGGCGGCGGAGCGGCTGCGGGCGCTGCGGGGCTCCGGGGCTCCCCCAGCGCCTGGGATGCGCTTTGAGAAGGCAGAAGGTACAAACACCCGCAGAGGCTGCGGGCAGGGACGGGGGACACCAGGCTTCGGAGCAGGCAGAGGGTAACGCCAGCAGCACACGCCTCCCCCCGGGCTGGCCGGGCTGCTGGTCCCACACCCTGAGTTCTTCTCCCCATTGCCCGAACTCCCGGGGAACCCCCGGCCCCGGAGGGCTGCACCCACACACACACCACCCTCACCACCCCCGGCTCCCCCCAAGAGGAGGGGAGTGTCGCTCAGCTGCAGGAATCAACACCCCCCTTTCTCCCCTGGCCCCGAAGCCAGAGAGGGTTCCTCAGCGAAACTGAAATCCTGTGATTTCAGGTCAGGGGAGTGATTCTGCCCCCCTGCTCTGCATTCGTGAGACCCCACCTGCAGTCCTGTGTCCAGCTCTGGAGACCTCAACAGAGGAAGGACATAGAACTGTTAGAACGGGTCCAGCGGAAGGGCCAGAGAGATGCTCCGAGGGCTGGAGCCCCTCTGCTGTGAGGACAGGCTGAGGGAGCTGGGGCTGTTCAGCCTGGAGAAGAGAAGGCTCCGGGGAGAGCTTGGAGCAGCCTTCCAGGATCTGAAGGGAGCTCNGGGGTGGCCCTGGCCAGGGCAGGGGGGTTGGAACTGGATGATCTTGAAGGTCCCTTCCAACTCTAACCATTCTGTGATTCAATGGTTCTCTGAATTTGGCATCTAAGTTTTCAGTTTCCAACTGCCATCAGCGCTGCCATCTCCCCCCTCCCACCAGAGAAGGAAACAGCCACCTGAAGCGCTTGTGAAAATACTTCCACTGGTTTGTTTAGGGTTTGTTGGTTGTTTTGTTTGGGTTTTTTGTCCAGAGGAACCAGGAATTGAACATGTGTTTGCCTGAGAGCAAACAGCAAACCCAGTCGTCCACCCAGCTTGGACAAAGACTCAAGCAAGTTTTTCATGAGCACTGGATTTGATTTCAGATAAAAACTTAAAAGGAGCTCTGTAATAAGTTATCATTAAATATAAGCTCTGCTTGTGTCAAAGAACATGGAAATGGAGACCGTGCCCCAGAAACACAGGCAGAACCAGACACCCCAGTACTTCCCAGATGCCTCCATAAGGTGTCAGCCCTTCGTAACTGGTAGATCCGAACGAAATGCAGTGGAGAACCAGTCTCCTGCTCCCCAGTGCCGGGGCTGCTCCTGCTCCCCCTGCCCAGGGTGGGAGGCAGCAGCGCATCGTCGCAGCCCGAGGGACTGGGACCAGTTACTCACTTAGGGTGGGAGTTCCATTTCACTAGGAGGACTAAGGAGCTGCAGGTGAGTTTGGCTGATACTGCCTGTGGCGGAGTGGGAGTTGCTGTTGGACTAGACAACAAAATTCCAATAATATGTGATTAAAATAAAAATATAGAAATGTAATATATCAATGTAAATATATATA
>VZRU01008647.1:45478-55943 GCA_013398155.1 Pedionomus torquatus
CAGTTTTCAAACATTTAGCTTTTATTTAGGAAAAAAAAAAAAAAATCACCCCATTATTCAAATGTCAGCGGGGAGGGAGCAGCCCCACAGCTTCTCCTTCACTATGGAGAAATATTGTTTTGTGGGATTGTCTGCTGTTAATAAAATCGTTGATGACTATATAATGGAAGTTAATTTATAACCTGCAATTATGAATCACGGTCCCCAGATAGACCTTCACGGCTTTTCCCTGTCTGCCAGCACAAGCAAACTGAATTCTTCCGAGCAGAGGGAGGAAGGGTGGGCGAGGGTTCCCCACCACCGAGGGACAGCGGAGGGCTTGGCGACAGCCCCCTTATACCCCCAAAATGTGCAGTTTCTCCACAAACACCCCAGCGCCGCGGAGGCTGCAGTGGCAGAGATGAGGGAAAGAGATGCCAGGGATGCTGGCGTGTGCTCGGCCTCATGTCCCCGTGTCCCTGTGCCATCGCCCCCCACGGGGGCCGCTCCAGCTTCACCCCGTGCTGTTGCCAACCTCCCCGAAGGGAAGGGGCTCTGTCCCCTCCCCGGCCCCGCGCTCACCCCGCGTTACTGCGGAGCACAGGGTAATTCTGCCATTTACACACAGCGGGTGCGTTTGTGGGTGAGCCTCAGGCTTAAATAGTCCAAACCGCCCCCCCCCATCCTGGGCTGGCAACAGTTTCATCACAGGAAAAGGGAAGAGGCCCCATTGCACACAGCTATGGTGTCATCTCCCCCCAGGGCATCTTCCTCCTCCTCCTCCTCCACCCCCTCTTCCCTGTGACCTGACGTGTGTCAATCGTGCGCGGGTGGGTTTTCCTGAGCGCTATCGAACACCCAGCTCTGAGGGTACACTCCGAATGACCACCCTGGCTGGACGCTCCGACTGTACGCTCTGACCCTATGCTCTGACTCTAGACTCCCTCTGTTAGTGATGACCAGTGCAAAAAGAAGAAAAGAAAGAGAAAAGAAAAAGGAAAAGAAGAAAAAAGAAGAGAAAAGAAGAGAAAAGAAGAGAAGAGAAAAGAAAAGAAGAGAAGAGAAGAGAAGAGAAGAGAAGAGAAGAGAAGAGAAGAGAAGAGAAGAGAAGAGAAGAGAAGAGAAAAGAAAAGAAAAGAAAAGAAAAGAAAAGAAAAGAAAAGAAAAGAAAAGAAAAGAAAAGAAAAGAAAAGAAAAGAAAAAAATTCCCATGTTTTCCACCTCACTTTGCAGTTTTAAGGAGCTAATCCTCCCTCTAGAGATATGCTGCCTGCAGGAATTCTAAGGGGAAAATGGCAATAAATCATCTTTTCATGTCTTAAACACAAAGCTGTGAAGTGCAGGGCCCAGGAGCCGAGCACCCTTGCTGATACTCAAACCATCCCAACACGTTCTTCTGTCAACAGGAGACGTGAAGCTCAGCCCACCTGAGAGGACCCAGTCATACAAAAGGTGTAATAAATACCTTTCCAGAAAAAAACCCCAAACCTTACGCTTCTGCAGAATTAAACAGAGCAGCACAGGAAGGTGTCCGTGTCCTTAAAACACGGGTGCTGCTGGCAACTGGAAGCCAACGGGTAAAGGGAACGTGACCCCGTGGTTCCACGAGCCAAAGGAGCTCTCAGTGCAGAAGAGACTTTCAGGAGCTTCAAGGGAAAGGGGTTTCTCATTGGAAAAAGCCAAAATTAGGACTTAGACCCCACTGAGTTTACACTTCTGGAAGCCTGAGAGGGCCCTGTGTCCCGGGACCTTTCATTGATGAAGGGCAGCAGCAGAAACTCCAGGCGTGTCCTGGTGCGTGGGAGGGTGTGCTGGGAAGGGTGTTTATAAAAAGCTGTTTCCACAAACACTTGCCATGAGCCGTAACAAACAAACCTCTAAATTAGCACCAATCAACAACAGACACGGGAATAACACAGGAATCGGTGCCAGCAGCCGGGGATGATGGAACCGGCTCAGCCCCCGCGCCAGACCCCGACCCCCCAGACCCCCGGGCCTGGGAAAAAGGGGGCAGGAAAGAAAAGTGGGATGTTTGGGGCTGAGGTTGCTGGAAGGGGCTGAGAAGACGGATGCTCATCTGATCCACAGTGCATTTGAAAAAGATACAGTCTTAAAAAAGAAGGTACAAAATAGCAAATATTTCCTAATTTTAGTTGCGCTGTGTCGAAGGGGCAACACTCTTTCCATGTACAGCTTATTTGAATCCATCCCCAAATCAGGAACTTAACCCTTTCTCCTCCCAGTAAGTAGGTTTGTATCTGCACTGGTGGGCATCCTGACCCATGTTCTGAAGCCCCCCCCCCAGGAGTGAGAGCGTGACCCCCGTTATTCACAGACACAACCAGAGGGACCCCCCCCGCCCGGGACTCTCCGCCGTCCCGTACCCGCATCTGCTCCCAGCACGGGAGGAGTTATTCCCCTCAACAGCCTCTCACCCCCCCTTTCCTTACAGTCTGACACGGAGCCATCTTCCAGTTGTGGTCATATAATTTGTGATAATTGAATTATTTATAAAACAGAATTGTAGATGTGTATTTGCCAACGTTTGCTAAGTTTTTATGAGGAATTCCGAGGCTGTTGGAGTGGTTCAATGTGCCTGCAAATGCATCCTCTGAGATGTGAAGCAATAAAGGACTCCAAACGAGGAGCATACAGCACAAGGCAACCATAAAGCAGAACCTATTAAAATATCCCTCAAGCATAAAAAAAACCACCCAGTTGGGATTCCTTGGCAGATATCTGAAAGGGGAAAGAGCGTGAGGAATGGCTACGTCGGAATACAGACGGTCCCATTCCTCGCTGTCCCACTTCACCAGTTTATTGTTGTGCTGGGAGACGTGGACGGGACGGGTGAGTGGGCTGAGTTTAATGCGGATGACTGTAAGTCAGCGGACTAGATCGCTCCATCTACCTAATGCAGAGCCACCCAACAGAAATTACATGTTTTGCCTTAATAAACAAACGGTCGTGAACACTCAGAGGATGGGTGAAGCTTCCTGACACCCTCAAACATCTCCCTTTGGTAAATTACCCTTGGCGTAAAACCTACACGTGCCCGTGGAGAGAAGGTGCTCCCTTGGGCGGTGACACCCACTGTCCCGGGTATAAATGTGGCGCAGGCAGGTTGGAAGTTGGAGCTATGATTCCACAACAACTGTAGAACCAGCTTTGAGTTTTAACCCGAATCCAGTCGCCGCCGCCACGATGAGCTGTGGCTCCAAACAGACCTCCAAGAGCTGCCTGCGAGGGAGCAGCGGTGGCAGTGGAGGGGGCGGCCAGCATTCCTCTGCTTCCTCAAGAAGAATCACGTCCAGGACAAGTGGTGGTGGTGGCAGCACGGCTGGGGGCAGTTATGGTGGAGGAAGTTCCAGGAGCTGCCACGGCGGGGGAGCCAGCGGTGGTGGCTACGGAAGGATGAGGCGCAGCAGTTACGGAGGAGGAATGAGCGGCGGCAGCTGCGGGGGAGGGATGGGAGGGGGGTATTACGGAGGGGGAATGAGCGCTGGGGGCTACGGAGGAAGTTTTGGTGGAGCTGGTGGGGGTTTCAGTGGTGGCAGCTTTGGCACTGGTGGCTTTCATGGAGGGAATGTGGGAATTCTCTCCAACGATGAGAAGCTGACCATGCAGAGCCTCAACGACCGTCTGGCTTCTTACATGAACACAGTCAGAAATCTGGAAAGGGAAAATGCTCAGCTTGAACAACTGATCAGGGAGTGGTACCAGAAGCAAGGTCCTACTGGTCCAAAGGACTACAGTCACTATTATGGCCAAATTGAAGAACTTCAGAGTCAGGTAGGACGTTCTTTGCCTGAGAGGCTTGATGGACTTTTCAGTCCTTTGAGTGAATCTGAGAGATTCCCAGGGAAAACGTCCCTCAGGATATTGTCTTCTCTTCTAGCTTGTGACTGCAGCTGTGGAAACCAACAAGGTACTCCTGGACCTGGACAACACAAGGATGACTGCAGAAGACTTCAGGATAAAGTAAGTATCTATTCCTCTTTTCCAGGCACTCTTTTCCCAGCACTCTTTTCCCTTCTCCTACTTTCCTCCATTTAGTTCCATAAATGTGTATTAGGGCTCCTCCTGGTTCCAGGGCAGCACAACTGGAATCATTTCTAAGACTTAAAAATTCTTCATTATGTATATAACGATCTTCAAGGGGAATTATCTCCATGGCTGTGGAGTCAAAGCTTAAAAAAAGCTTTACTGTGGTTTTTCTCTCACTGAAACTCAGATGAAACAGCTGAAACCTGCACAATGTCTACAGTAAGAAGAGATGATGGAAAAGACCACAGAGTGCTTTCAGTGATAAGTTTTAGTATTAAGATTAAGCGGTGGCCGCTGATCTGATAATTCTGCTGGCCGAGAGATGGTTTGTGCTACAGAAGCAGACCCTGAGATCCTGGGATTGGTGAACCCTTCCAGAAATGAAGTCAATAGAAGGCGTGAGAGCCCAGACCAGGGATGACTTTTCTGCTCTGTCCTTGGCGCAGGTACGAGACAGAATGTGGTCTCCGGCAGAACGTGGAGGCCGACATTAACAGCCTGAGACCTTTGCTGGACAACCTGACTCTGAACAGGTCTGACCTGGAAATGCAATTTGAGTCCCTAAAGGAGGAGCTGATTGACCTCAAGAAGAACCATGAGGAGGTAAGAGCCAGTTGCTTGAAATGCAACCTGCAGAGGACCTCGAAAACATTGACAGTAGGGGAAATGTGGGCAGGTCTCACGGGTACCATCCTCTGCACTGAGTTGTCTCCCTGGCTCTCCTGACGAGGGGCAGGTCAACCAGGGTCCAGGATGGGCACCACCGGGCACCGACCCTCCCAGCAAGCGAGGACTGGGGAGCCAGGGCCAAATAATGGCAACAAGAAAAAAAACCCAACACGTGTGTCTTTGTTATGGAAAGGATCCGGGGTGGTTTACGAGGTCGGAGCGAGTGAGCTGATGTCAAGACCCTCGCACAAAGTAATTTCACCCTCTCTGTTTAATTGCCTTGACCCTGGGTTTTTCCCCGCAGGAAATGAAATCGCTGCAAACCCAGTCCAACGGTGACGTGAACGTGGAGGTGAACGCTGCTCCAGGAGAGGATCTGCTGAAAAAACTGAACAATATGAGACAAGAATATGAAAATATCATTAAGAGAAACCGTGAAGAGGTTGAGAAGTGGTATGGAAGCAAGGTAAAGGGTTACAGTTTGAATATTCACATCACAAAAGCAAAACACCACCAGCTTTGGTAAGAACGTCCTGTAGATGAACAGCATTTGAACAACAACATCCAATGTAGATTTAAGTTGAATACTAGAAAAATTTTTTTTACACTGAGGGTGGTGGAACATGGGACCAGGGATCCCAGGGAGGTGGTTGAGGCCCCTTCCCTGGAGATATTCAAGGTGAGGCTGGATGAAGCCCTGGGCAACCTGGGCTAGTTGGGGGTGTCCCTGCGACTGCGGGGAGGTGGGACAGGATGACCTTTGGAGGTCCCTTCTGGCCTGGAGGATTCTATGATTTGATGATTCTATGATTGCTTTCAGGATGCAATGGTTGCCTCCCTTTGATTAAAACGAAATAAATCACAAGTGGGCTGGAGCCACCCTGGCAGAACTGTAAAAGCAATTTTTAACGCCCCCAAACTACGTGTGTTCTGCCTCAACTCGTTGTGTTGCCAGATGCTTCCACGATAAACTACCCTGATGACAGTGTCAGGAGAACTCCAAAAGCTCCAATTCTGTATGTGAATTTTTCAGATGGAGGAAGTGAGCCAACAAGTCCACGCGAGCGGCCAGGAAGTGGAATCCAGCAACAAGCAGATCTCCGAGCTGAGACGTGAATATCAGAGCCTGGAAATCGAGCTGCAGACGCAGATCAGCATGGTAGGAAACCACTGCTGTTGGTGAGGGTTTCTGGAACAGCAGGAGATGAGCTCGTGCTCCATTTCATGGCGATGCGTGGCACATCTGATACAATCAAACATTTTTTTTTTCTCCTCTGGTCTAATCCCGCCACATTCCCCTAAACACCGTATTTTGTTTTCCATTTGCAGATAGACTCTTTGCAATCCAACCTGGACGACACCGAACGCCGCTATAACATGCAGCTGCAGCAGATCCAGAGCATGATCGTCCCCTTGGAGGAGGAGCTGGCCAGTATCCGCTGCGAGATGGAGAGTCAGAACCAGGAGTACAAGATGCTCCTGGGCATCAAGACCCGCCTGGAGCAGGAGATCGCTCAGTACCGGGCACTGCTGCAGGAGGGACACCAGGATATTAGGTGTGTACATTGAGAGTATTTAACACATCGTCTATGTGAGCAGATGGAAGTAGCAATAGTTGTATCAGGAACTAGGAGAGCAGGAGGGACTCTTGGTAAGGAAGTGTAGTGATAGGACAAGGGGGAATGGTTTTAAACTGGAAAAGGGGAGATTTAGATTGGATATTAGGAAAAAATTCTTTCCTGAGAGGGTGGTGAGGCACTGCAACAGGCTGCCCAGGGAGGTTGTGGCTGCCCCATCCCTGGAAGTATTTAAGGCCAGGCTGAATAGGGCTTGGAGCAACCTGGTGTAGTGGGAGGTGTCCCTGCCCAGGGCAGGGGGGTTGGAACACGATGATCTTCAAGGTCCTTTCCAACTCTAACCATTCTATGACTGATCATCAACATATTTTCTACAACCACAAGGATTCATACGGAACCTCAATTACTCTGTGTTATTCTCTACTTACCATGAACTGGACAAAAACATTTAGAAAAATATGTGGAACTCTAAGATGCCATTTCTTCTCCTCAATGCAATCAGAAAGCACAGTTAGAGATGACAATGAAAGGTGAGCAGGGAAATAATCCTCTTTTATAAATACTCAAGGCACTCCTTTTGAAAGACATCTAAAGCCATTCATTATCTTTCATTTTCTTCTTCTGTGCAGATCAGTTAATTGCTCCTTAATTAGTGTAGTTAAAAATCAGTTTTCCAGAGCACAGTTCACCCTGTAGTACGTTCTCAGTCGTATGAGGGAGACAGAAAGCATCTGCAGGATGCCGGACACTGCCCATGTCCCCACAAATCTTACACAGACCCCCCCTTTCTGTCTTACAGCACCTCTCAGGGAGGAGCTGGTGGAGGATCCTCAGGAGGAGGAGGTCATGGAGGAAGTACCTGGTCTTCTGGAAGAGGAAGCAGTGGAGGTGGAAGTGGCTGGTCCTCAGGCGGAGGAAGCAGTGGAGGAAAAACTGGAGGATCCTATGGGAGAAGTTCCTCCTCTGGAAGCGGAGGAGGAGGCAGTGGAGGAGGAACGGGAGGTGGATCCTGTGGTAAAGCTTCAGGTGGAGGAGGTGGCAGTGGTGGAGGAGCAGGAGGCAAATCCTGCCTCTCCCGCTCTTCATCTTCCCAGTCCCACTCTGGCACGTCTTGTGAAAGCCAAGGTAAAAACCGGAATAAGAGAGTACATCCTTCCCTTAACTTTTTTTCTCTGAACAGCAAGAAAGGACATGACAACTTCCTTCCTTGTTTGGGAATCTGCAGATATTTTTTGCTCTTTTTTCCCAATCCTGTTTTAAGCCCACTCTGACCCTTGTTCTTATGCAGCAGGGCACCAACACGGTGGTGCTTCCCCAAGGGGCTGTGATGAGGGGTTGTATCAGAGGAGGTGTAAAAGGAGAGGATGAAGGGGGAAAAGGAAAAATAATGCCCAATCCACAGCAAACAAGGAGCCAGAGAAGCCAGTAGTTTCAGGATGAAGCCAAATATTAGAAATGTCACTGGTATTAAGGGGCAAAACATCTAAAGAAGCTAAAATAGTTGGAATACTCATGCCATTTAAAATAGAAAGGGTAGTAGCTGCAAAATCCTGAAACAGCAGAAGATGGGGAGTGACCCAAAGGGTTTTTTCCATCTCTGATCTCATGGCTGTGGTTCTAGGAGATGCTGAAAGCATGAAGCTCTGCCTGGAAGGGAATAAAACACTGGAGAGAGGAGCCACCATGGAGGAGGTGACCGAAGCCATAAAGACGATAAGACGAGGTAAGGGCTCAGGTCCTGACAGCACCTCAGGCAAATGCTTGAAAATGTTGAAAATGAACAGGACGTGATAAATTTTAGAAAGATTCCCTTCCGATTTTTTAAGAAAATAGAGAAAATGAGCCCTCTTTGAAGCTTCCACTTATTCCATCTTATCAAGGAAGCACCAGGGGTATTAACCTTACTGAGAAGCATAGCCCGTCTCACCAACAGGCTGTCCTCTGCCATCCTACTGGAATTTTTCCACAGTTGTTGTAAACACCCCCTACACACATGAATACAGCTTCTAAGCCCATCTGTATTTGGACTTACATTAAACCTGACACTGTTCTAGCCTTTCCAGAGTGCTGGGGGGGAAAGCCTAGCCCACTGCGAACCGCGGTCTGTAGGTATGAAGTGATAAAAAGGTGGCCAAGGCTGAACGAGAGGACAAGCCTTCATGGAAAGTCTTGTTTCCCTTCATCTTTCAACAGGGAGTCTTAGGAAGTCTGAGGAGTGATGGGCAAACCCGGCACCTCCCGCTGCAGGACCTCCCCCGTGGACCTTCGGCCCATGATGGGCTGCACCCACGTGTGTACCAGCAGGTCTCTGCCGGGAGCAAGAGCCAACGCCGCTTCAGTTACTCGCCACTGTTCACTCCAGGAGACCAGCAGAGCTCTCTGAGTGCCCTACCTGCTTCTTCCACCTGAATTCCTGTGCCTAATCACTGCGACCTGAGTTAATCTCTACCGTGATTGGTGTTCTTGTGGAAAAAAAGAGGAAAAAAAAAAAAAAGGAAAAAAATACCCTCAAACAAAATAACGCTAATAAATCTCTGCTTCTCTCTGATGCAACCAGAAAACCGTGTCTGGGAGAAGATTCCTTTAGTGGACATATTTGTTTGAATGGGTTACAAACACCCTGCCAGGGAAAGAAAGGGGGGTTTAAGGAACTGGCTCTTCCCTAGAAAGCTTCTTATAAATCCTCCAAAGGAGTCCCCAGCGTGCATTACGAAAGTCTTTTATCATGGAATGTAAAATTGGGAATTTTCAGCTATCGGTGCCCAAACAGCCCTGAGCGCAGAGCTCAAATCACCTACCATTAATTACCCCAAACCAACACATTTTGAGTGGTACCAGCTTGGGTACAGACCGGGTGACAATGGGCCAGAAGTTCAGGAGCAGGGTATCCCTGCGTTGTGGCAGCAGCTACCCGTGCCGAAAAATACAGCCCTATTTCCCCTTGCCAGGGGAAGTTTAGGTTAGATATTAGGAAATATTTCTTTACTGAAAGGGTTGTCAGGTATTGGAATGGGCTGCCCAGGGAGGTTGTGGATGCCCCATCCCTGGAAGTATTTAAGGCCAGGCTGGATGGGGCTTGGAGCAACCTGGTCTAGTGGGAGGTGTCCCTGCCCAGGGCAGGGGGGTTGGAACACGATGATCTTCAAGGTCCTTTCCAACTCTAACCACTCTATGATTCACATAGCAGATCGACAAACTGTTCACATTTAGGATGTGGTTTCAGAAAGCCCGGAGGAAGGTTGAAAGAAAAAAGAATAAATAAATAAGAAAACCCGGAGAAAAGATTCCCAAAGGAATTTTAAAGGCTGCCTGGAGATGACACCGCAGAGGGACCACTCACAGCGGTGCAAATGCCCTAAAATATACAGATGGAACATCTCTCTGCTTGAATCACAGCCGTGTTTGCCTCGTTATGCCCTGGGCGGGTGTTAATTAGCCAGAGGGTTCCCCGGCCGTATCCCTCACGGTGTTTTTCCCTCCTGTTGGAGCTAAAGAAAGTGAGGGCTCCGCATTGAACACAACTTCTACGGCCTGAACTGCTGGAATGGGCTGGTTGGGGAGTTTCAGCGATAAATCAGAGGGTTTCCCACACGACACCTCTTCTTTATCCCTCGCACTTCTCCACTCGCCCACTAACGCAAGCAGAGGGCACCTGGGAGGAGTATCACTGCCGTGAGCTTTTCTCTCTGTGTTTTACCATCCCGAGCCCTGTTTTTTTTTCACTCTGAGGAAAGCATCACCCACTGGAGGAGGTTGAGAAACAGACTGAGTGGGAGAACCGTGGGAACGGGCCTCCTGAGCGCCCGAGTTCCAGGCAGATCCGTGCCGGTGACTCACCGCATCGCCTTCTGCAGGCTCCCGGCCAGCGTGATCGGGACTTGAAAAGAATAAAAAATAAAATTAAAAATCTAAGAAGAATTCTTTTTTTTTCTGACCAGCATCTCCACGGGGGCCTGAGGAACCGTCTGAGCTTCATGAAGGGCTATTTTACACATAACCTGACCTGACAAGGCAAAGGCAGCGTCGCTGGAGGTCCCGTCTGTGCTGGAGCTCGCTGCTCTGCGCCATCCCAGCAGCTCTGGGGACCCTGGATCCTGCCCTTCTTTCCAAAAACATAACTCCCTTTTCGCTGGGAGGGAAAAGGGTTTTTTTTGTTGTTTTTTTTTTTGTTGGTTTTTTTTTTGTGTTTTTTG
>VZRU01008647.1:55999-72137 GCA_013398155.1 Pedionomus torquatus
TTTGGTTGGTGTTTTTTTTTGTTTTTTGGGGTTTTTTTTGTTTTTGTTTTTGTTTTTGTTTTTGTTTTTGTTTTCCCCCATTGGTTGGACTAGATGATCTTCAAAGGTCCCTTCCAACCTCGGTGATTCTGTGATGTTACAGAATGGGACACAATAAATGCAACCAACCCATAAACTATAAAATATACCTACATAATCATGGCATGGGGGCTAAGTACAGACGAAAAGGGGGCTGAAGCCAGAGGGTTTCGTGCCACACCCTGGAAGAAAGTGCCAATTTAAGCATTCTTCCCTTTTTTTTCCATTTTGTATACACAAAATCTGCAGCAGGGTTATCCCTAGCGTTTGCTTGCAGAGAGAGCAAGCTGCTCATAACAACAGCCACGGGAAAAAAAAGCTTCTGTGGAGGAACACAGAATGTAAAATTGGAAAAAAAGCTTGAAAACCACAACTAGGGCAAAGCAGGAGAAAGACAGACAGATGTTGTAGGGTCGGGGTGCGCTTAAATGAGGCTGTGGAGATATTGAGAGCAGCGAGGAGAACCTCGCACTTTTTATTTGCAGCCTTTTGTCAGGCATTAATCAGCATAATAAGCTTTAATTTTATGAGCACAAACTGTTGCAATTCGGATGCTTATCTGGTGCTCCAATTAGTGCTCTGAGAAGAAAATTGGGGTGCGTGTCAGAACAAGACCTTCAGAACCACCTTGGGCAAAACTAAATGTGCACGAACACACTCCTGCGTGCTGGGCTGCGCTGCTCCCGGAGCAGCTCCTTGGTCCATCTGAAGGCAGAGGTGTAATTTCAAAATTGCCTGTGCCTATATTCTGCTGATCCCTCTTTTGTTCAGCATTAATTGTCAACCCTATTAATTGTCAAAGGCTAGACAGCCTCTATTCATGGAACCAGCCCAGCGCGGGGTGTGGGGTCACCGCACAGCTGGGGGATAAAGGAAGGAACTGGCAAATCTCTCTGGAGCATCCCCATCCCAGCACCCATGTCCCAGCAGGGTTTCTTCACTGCCCTGAGGGGGTCCCACGGGCTGCTCAGGCAGGTTTTTTCTTCAGGTGCTGGGGTTTTGTGACAAGAATTCACTGCCCTGGCAGTCAAGCAGAGGCCAGGTCCCCATAGTGCTTGCCCGAGGAGGACCTTGAATTAAGGGGAAATGTTTTAACTTCTCGGCACACAGACACAGAAGGGACAACATTTTTTTCTCCAGGTCTGTTTCGGATGCAGCAGCTCCAGCCTGGTGGAAAAGGGCTTTGAGCAACCTGGTCTAGTGGGAGGTGTCCCTGCCCCATGGCAGGGGGGTTGGCACACGATGATCTTCAAGGTCCTTCCCAACTCTAACCATTCCATGATTCTGTGAAAAGTCTCCTGGTTCTGCTCCAACATACGGCTGCCTGGGCTGCTCCCCGAGTCTGTCTGCATCCCCGTGCCATCACCTCGGTATCTGTCACCAGGGCTGAGTTAAAGGGACAAACAATACCAGGGAGAAGGAAAGAACGTCGGCTGTGCTTGGTGTGGGGTGTGCTGAGCTGACACGGAGCAGCCCTCGGCGTCAGACACTGCGAGAATAAACATCCCCATCCTGATCCCACCTGGAACCGGGAGTTACAGAGCACAGCGATGCTGTGCCGAGACAGACCCGCTCCCCATTCAACCATGCATCATATATAGGAAAGAGATGGGAAAAGGTCCCATAATTGCCAGTTCCTATTAGGTAATTCCATAAATTCTAAACTTTACACCATCCATAACGCCTTATGAGAAAGCATCAGGGAACAAACATTTTCAGAGGGTCTTTAAATGAGCTCAGAAAGGGAAAAAATAGTCCTGTCGACAGAATGGCTTTCCTCTGGTTTGTAAATATTTGCGTGGTTAAAATATTTAAATAATCAACAAGGGAACTGTGCCAGGAGGGGATTCAACGCTTGCGAATTTACAAGGGGATGATACACACCTGGCTCACCTGGATTCTTCAGGCCCCTTGGTCCAAGGAGACACGGGATGTTTTCGAGGAGACAGTGAAAGAAAATACCACAAGGGTAAATTTCAGCTGTTAAGAACACACCATGTCCATAGAGCAGGATTGCTCTAAAGAGCACTGAGGTTGAAGTGGTAACAAAAATGCAAGAATAGTGACACTAAAGACAGAAAAAAGGAACATTCTGTGAACATTTCTGACTTAAAAGCTACCAAAGATCTAAATCTTCTATTCCTTCTGTACGATGCAGTAGAAGTCACGGGAATAATACAGAACCCAAATGAAACGTTTGGGCTGGCTGAAGTTCTCCACCCTCGATGGCTTGACTCTCTCTTTTCTTTCATGGCTTTTATTTTTTAAAGTATTTTCCCAGCACACAAGTAAGAGACGCCCTTTTCAGAAGAACCTTCCATCGTGGACAAGTCCCTGCTGTGAACGAGTACATTGAGAAAAAAAACAACCTATGAATAAGATAGGAATTGCTGTAGGTTCTCAGAAATTACATAAACAGGGAAATGTTTTTACTCTTGTTTTAATAATTCCATGGAATTTTCGCTCATTGTCACTAACAAACCCAGAGGCTGTTCCAGCGTCATCAGAATCGCCAGCGGGAATTGGAATGAGACGCTCAACGTTCCCTACTGTAGTAGAATTTGTGAGAAAGGACTCCCGTTGACCAAAGGGCCACGGTGACCCAGACATCAAGGCAAAATGACGCTAAAAAGGAAAAAAAAAGCATTTTACAGTAAATCCCATCCCTCAGCCCCAATAACAGAACACGCAGAAGCCCAGAAACCGTGTCGAGGCTGCTGAAGTGACACTGCCCTCCTCCAGCTGGGAACCCGGGAGGAATTATCCCGTCATCGCCCTGCTTGAAATCTTTCATCATCTTTGATCCACTGAGCGTATCAAACAGCAAGATAAAATCAGAGCGCTTTGGAAAGAGGTTGCACAAGCGGCAATAAAAGCAACGCTGGCGAAAGCACCGCGCGAAGGACACGCTGATGGAGTCAGCCAGAAAAGGTTAAATAATCCTCCATTTAGCATAAAAAAATAAAAAAATTAGACTGAGAGCAGCGATGATTATATAATAATATATATAATATTGAATGAACAGCAGCAATATTCAAACAACTTCCTAACCCGGGTGAGCTGCTGCTCTGCAGTGAACCGTGAGAGGTTCATTTTGGGAGGATGCTGAGGACCAGGACAGCAGGGACAGCAGGGACAGCCCCTCGGGGTTCTGTGTTCCCCACTCCTCAGCTTTGGGGGGACGTCACTACATTTCAGAGGGTCAGAAAGCAGAGGGGAGGAAAGGCACTGGAGAGGTTTCGGTGACAGAATAGAAGCATCACTGCAGAAATGAGCACTCTGTCCCCAGGAAACTCCACCAGCTCAGGTCCAGACCCCAAAGGGTGATGGTTTTGGTGCTGTTTGTGGTAAGCCGGGGGGGAAACGGGCTCCACCGTATTGGAGAGTAAGATGTGAATTGCTCACAGAACTGCAGGGTAAGAGCAGAGGTAAGAGGGTGCTGAGGAAAGGAGACTCTGCCTGTCAACCCAGGAAAAGATGGAACCTTACAACGAGGTATTTTTGTAGATGAGGGTATCTGGAGCCAGCACCATCTGCCCAACCTCACACTCTTCTTGCAGAACTTATCAGGAACAGGCAGTTTTGCCTTCAGACCCTCTGCTCCAGCGTCAAATCCAGCACTTGAGGGTGGAAACCCCTTCCAAGCGCATCTCGGGCAAACTCCTGGGAATCAGGGCAAGACCAAAGTGCGGTGTCGTTTCTTCAACAGATTTGCACTAAAAGCCTTTCAGCTTTTCTCTCCGGGTACAGTTTCAGAGTCTCAAGGATCTCTGCATCAAGAGCAGTGTATATAATCCCCACCTGTGATATATGACACGCTAACAAGAGAGAGAACGAGCAATTTCATGTTATACCACAAAAGGTCTTCCCACACAGCCCTTCTAGGGCACCGTCTGCATTAATTGTGCTTCTCATTGTGCTCCAATTGACTTCCCAACACAAGTCAAGTTCTTTCTACTATTTTAGATCAACAGCTCCTTGGCGGAAAGAAAAAAAAAAAAAACAACATCCAAATATTTTGGTTCTCTTTGATTTCTAGGACTGAGCTACCCAGTGTGCTGTGCTAGCACTTTCTTCACCAAGGAAGAGTTTTGATTTTTAAGTGTGAATCCCTCTGCGTGGCTAGAAATAGACCTCCCAGATAAATATCTGTGTTCTCCAAGAGATGGCAGGGACACCCAAGGTGGACAGCAGAGACCCACAAGCTGGACAGTCCTATTAATAAAACTCTTGCACTATCACGTGTAGTAAGAAGAAGAATATAAGCAGTGGAGGAGATCTTCAATGCACAAAATATGAAAGAGCTAAAGAGGACAGTAGTCTTGGCCCACAGCAGCTCCAGAAACCTTAGCAAAGAAAGTAGATTGGATGGAACAACTAAATGTACGGTCTGACATGAGGGATTTGGGCCTCATCTTCTTTATTTTAGGGAA
This sequence comes from Pedionomus torquatus, assembly GCA_013398155.1. Lineage (NCBI taxonomy): Eukaryota > Metazoa > Chordata > Aves > Charadriiformes > Pedionomidae > Pedionomus > Pedionomus torquatus. The sequence continues at coordinate 60,511 of VZRU01008647.1, forward strand.
GGACTGAGAAGAAAGCTTCTCTCTCTGCACAGTTTCCTCAGGAACACAATCTCTCCATTAGCTTCAAAGAGGTCCTGTAGAAAGCAGTTCTGCCATCCTAGAGCAGGTCCAGGCTGCGTGGGGCAAAGGGGCAGCTCGTCCGGAAAAAAGCTAAATGAAAAGGATGCCACCCAAAAGAAATGAGATGGTCGGTCTTAATCAAACAGCACAAACCCAGCAATGGGCCAGATTGCCTGAGATATCAGCACAAAAATATTGTTCAGCAAATTATTCTTGGCACAAACAACAAGGTTGGTAAATGCCCTGGGAGAAGGAAACACCCTGGTGGTGACACCCACTGTCAAAAGTATAAATAGTGAGAGCTGGGGATGAAAATTTGCAGTCCTGAAGCTTATCAGGCTGTGCACCTAAATTTGGGATTGTGGTTAGACTCTCACCTGCTGTCACTATGAGTTGTGGCACTAAATCTTCGAGCAGTACCATTAGAACTAGCAGTGGTGGTGGTGGTGGTGGTGGTTGTGGTGGTGGTGGAGGTGGTGGAGGAGGCAGCAGCTGTGGAATACGTAAGTCTGGTGGATACTCCTCAGTGTCCACTAGAAAATACACCTCTTCTGGAGGAAGTGGAGGCTTTTCTGGGAGAAGCTTTGGTGGAGGAGCTTCCAGGAACAGCTACGGAGGGGGTTTTAGCAGTGGCAGCTGTGGAAGGATCAGCCGGAGCAGCTATGGTGGGAGAATGAGTGGTGGCAGCTACGGAGGAGGAATGAGCTGTGGCAGCATGGGAGGAGGATTTGGATCTGGTGGAGGGGGAGGTGGCTATGGAGGAATGGGAGGTGGTTATGGATCTTGTCTCGGTGGAGGTAGTTTTGGTGGTGGTGGATATAGTGGAGGTGGATTTAGTGGCTTCGGAGGCAGCAGTGGCTTTGGTGGTGGCAGCTTTGGTGGTGGTGGTGGAGGCTTTGGTGGAGGTAGTTTTGGTGGAATGGGGTTTGGTGAAGATGGTGGCCTGCTCTCCACAAACGAGAAGCTGACCATGCAGAACCTCAACGACCGCCTGGCTTCGTACATGGATAAAGTGCGACGCTTGGAGGAGGAAAACAGCCAACTTGAACAACTGATCAGGGAGTGGTATAAAAATCAAGGTCCCACTTCCAGCAGGGACTACAGCCAATACTACAGAACGATCGAGGAACTGCAGAACCAGGTATGGTGTGCTTTGACTAACTTTGAAGGGATTCTCATTAGAACAGGACCTGCCTCCTGCAACATGAGAGCCCTGATTGGGGTGATATATTCCCTCCTTTGTTTTAAGCCAGGAAGCTGAGTACTGGGTTTTCTCTGCTTTGGGTGATGAGTGTACTCTGGCACGTTCCATCATCTCTAGAGCACCCCTTATGGGGCCTGTCCAGTGGTCCCTTCAACACTGTGCTCCTGCTTGCTAAGTCCTAGATAATCAGAGCGCTGGAGCCCCTCTGCTGTGAGGACAGGCTGAGACAGCTGGGGCTGTTCAGCCTGGAGAAGAGAAGGCTCCGGGGAGAGCTTGGAGCAGCCTTCCAGGATCTGAAGGGAGCTCCAGGAGAGCTGGAGAGGGACTCTTGGTCAGGGAGTGGAGGGACAGGACAAGGGGGAATGGTTTTTAAACTGGAAGAGGGGAGATTTAGATTGGATCTTAGGAAGAACTTCTTTACTGCGAGGGTGGTGAGGCACTGGAAGAGGTTGCCCAGAGAAGCTGTGGCTGCCCCATCCCTGGAGGGGTTCAAGGCCAGGCTGGATGGGGCTTGGAGCAACCTGGGGTGGTGGGAGGTGTCCCTGCCCGGGGCAGGGGGGTTGGAACTGGGTGATCTTGAAGGTCCCTCCCAACTCTAACCATTCTATGATTCTACGATTCCCCACTCTCTGGAACAGCAGACAGCACTGTTTGCTGCTCATGAGGTGATACTGGTGCAGCTTTTCATGAAGGATGAGCCGACGTGCACTGAGTCTAATTCTAGGCTCAGACATTCAACAGTCCCACAGCTCCTGCCTGAATAGGGTTGTTGCCAAATGCAATGGTAGTTGTGTTTTCCCAGTGCTTTGGAATATGAAGAATGTATTTAGTTATTCTCTCCCACAAGGCATTGTGTTTTTAATGGATATTTGTAAAAGAAAATTGATAGCAAAGGCATTTTCTTGTAATGGGAAGCAACAAACTCTTCTCTCTGTCTGTAGCTCCTGCAGCCTGTCAGGTAACGTCAGGCTTGGCATCACCAGAAAGACACTCTGAAAAGTGTTTCTCTGCAGCGTTCCTCCCCTCTGTCTGTGTGTCAGGCTGGAAAGACAACTGACCACGGAATGTCTTCCTCTCCCTTTCAGATCGTTGGTGCAAACGTGGACCTTAACAAGATCCTTCTTGACATTGACAACACCAGGATGACGGTGGATGACTTCAGACTGAAGTGAGTCTTTCCCTCCCCATCTTATTCCATCCTTACCCCCAGGAGTTCCCCTTCCAATGAATCTCTGTGGATTCTACAGCCTCTTGGCTCCAGCGACAGAACAGCTCATTCTGAGAATGCTTTTGTGTTAATCTTTCCTTGTTGGTTTTCTGCAGACCACCTATAGAGGGGTGCCATCAGAGGGCTTCATTCTAAGTTTCTCCATCCTTGCAGGTGGATTTATAGATATAACCCTCATCATAGAAATCTCTCAGAGAGAAATTCTACTCAAGTCCAACAAACCTGTTGGAGAAGGGAAGAGAATTAGGTCCTTTCTTTTAAGAATTGAGACATGGGATTAAAGAGTAAAAATGGACTGATGGGAACTGTTGATAATCAAGGTCGTAACCAGAGAGATCTGGCAGCACTTTTACCATCTTTTTTTGTCTCTCTTTTAGATATGAAACTGAATATACTCTCCACCAGAGTGTGGCAAGTGATATTAATGGACTACGTCCACTTTTGGATCAACTGACTCTTGCCAGATCTGACCTGGAGACACAGTTTGAGTCCCTGAAAGAGGAACTGATTTATCTGAAGAAGAACCATGAAGAGGTAAGTTCCTCCTCACTTTAAAAGCATAACTAATGAAACCTCAAGACTCAGAGAATTTCCTGTGGATTTCTTCCACATTTTGGCCGCTGGCTTTGCGCATCCAGCGTGACACAATCTGGCTCTGATTTTCAGGAGCGTGAGCTCCCTGGATAGAATATTGGGAAGAGCCAAAAGAAAATATTTATCCCGTCTGCCATGGTATTCCCCATTGAGAAGAAAAATGCCTGGAAGGATTTTTCACAAAGAACAGGCTGCGTAGAGCTCCTGATGGCCCCAAGGAGCCAATGCCAGGGTCACGGTGTGCATGGTGCCCGTGCTTCGCTGGGAAGTCTGGCTTAGGACGGGCAGAACTGGTCCCTGGCACAAGGGCAGAGGAGCAGTGGGGCTGTGTGAGGACCCGGGTCTCTTTCTTTCCCTTTAGTTGACATCAGGACATTTCTCCTCACCTTCCCCCTTTGAGAACCCGGTGGGTTTTGTGATATTATATTTTTTTTCCCCCAGGAAATGAAAGGACTGCAGACACAGTCTGGTGGAGATGTCAATGTGGAGGTCAATGCTACTCCTGGCATTAACCTGATGGAAAAATTGAATGAGATGCGTAGCGAATACGAACGGCTCATTGAGAACAACCGGAGAGAGGTGGAAAGCTGGTATGAAACCAAGGTAAAGCACGGGGGGGTTATGGCTACTAAACCTTTCACAAAGAACTGGGCCTACTTACTGCCAGCAGAGGAAAGGCAACTTGTCATATATTATGTAAGGGACATTAACTTTAAATGATTTTAAGCAGTTTATTGGGTGTCAGGGTTATGTGGAAGGGATGTAGAACCTGTTTTCTAGCAGCAAAGTGAATTAACCGACAGCTGATGGCATGGGGGCAATATAGACAGTCAATCTACACTGCATCTTTCTTTTTTCTTATTAATTACTCTCTCAATGCCTTTATGACAACCCCTCTTCCTCTCAAAAATGCCTCAATGCTGTATGTGAATTTTTCAGATGGAAGAAGTGAATCAACAAGTCCACTCGAGTGGCCAGGAGATACAATCCAGCAATCAGCAGATCTCTGAGCTGAGACGTGAATATCAAAGCCTGGAAATCGAGCTGCAGTCACAGATCAGCATGGTAAGGAAGGGAACTTGCCTCTGCTTCACCTGGGACACCGTCTGGTTGTGTCTCTAGAATGAAAGAACCAGCTAGAAATGACTCCATCTGTAGAGAAAGGGATTACTTATCTCCAAAGATATGCTTTTTGTCTGCTTTGTGGAGATCTCAAATTTGTCCACAAAAAAAAAGAGTGGTATTTGCCACATTCCCCTAAACACTGTATTTTGTTTCCCATTTGCAGATAGACTCTTTGCAATCCAACCTGGACGACACCGAACGCCGCTATAACATGCAGCTGCAGCAGATCCAGAGCATGATCGTCCCCTTGGAGGAGGAGCTGGCCAGTATCCGCTGCGAGATGGAGAGTCAGAACCAGGAGTACAAGATGCTCCTGGGCATCAAGACCCGCCTGGAGCAGGAGATCGCTCAGTACCGGGCACTGCTGGAGGAGGGGCAGCAAGACCTCGTGTACGTAAACTGAGAACAGAGCCCAGTGTCGAGTGAAACCCGGGGCTGCCAGATTAGTCAGAAAGAGGGGAAAGGAACAGGTTTGCAAAACAGATTTTTGTACGGGGATGAGGCTAACTCAGCCACCCAGACCAACTCCCTCCCAGGGTTGAGGTTCCTTGGCAAAGCTGCTCAGAATATATAAATATCTGAGGAAAAATTAATGCAGAAATTCTGAGCTATGGATTTTGGGGCTGGACAGGGAGCCCAGGGCGGAGCCTCTCCTTTACCCTGGCTCCAGAAACGGCCAGAATTGGACAGCCAGAAGTCACCTGGGAAAAGACCAGAAGCAGAAAAATGAGCAGTTTTCCAAACCGTCATAGAAGCCTCAGTGCACAGTTCTCTGAAAGTTCAGGATTCTCTGGTGTCCCTCACACACTGAGCCTGCTCCTGCCTGTGAGCGGAGCCGCAAAGAACAGCCAAAGCTTCATGCTCCCCCTCTGTGATTGGGACCGTGGTGCCACCATATGCTGACAAGGCAGCAATGCCAGATCTGGCAAGAAATACCGGAGCAGAATGTGGGAAATGCAAAAAAACCTCTTGCATTCGAGCTGAAGTTGCAGGGGAGGTTGATTTTTGGCCCTGCATCAGTTGTCTGGCTGATCTGTGCCAGGTTCTAGCAAGAAGTGCAGGGCAGAGGAGCGCAGGCTTCGACGCAGCCTCTGCAGATGGGTTTCCTTCGGAGGTCAAAAAGCATTTGATTAACTTTGGTTTTTTTCTTTCTTTCTCCTTCTTTCTCTCTCTTTGCAGAGTCCCATCCGGAGGCATGGGAGGAGGCATGGGAGGAGGCATGGGAGGCGGTAGAATAGGAGGTGGTGGCTACTCTTCTGGCGGAGGAAGAGGAGGAGGAGGAGGCGGCAGCATGAGCGGTGGATACGGAGGCGGCAGCATGTCCTCCGGAGGGATGGGAGGAGGAAGCTGCGGAGGAGGAATGGGAGGAGGTGGCAGCATGTCCTCCTCCGGAGGGATGGGAGGAGGAAGCGGAGGGATGGGAGGAGGCAGCGGAGGGATGGGAGGAGGCAGCGGCAGCTGCAGCAGTATGGGAGGAGGAGGAGGAGGAGGAGGAAGGGTCTCCGGAGGCGTCAGCAGTTCCCACTCCTACTCTTCGTCTTCCCAGTCCCAGTCCTGCAGGAGCGGCGGTGAAAGCCAAGGTGAGAACTGTTGTGTGGCCACGCTGTTCTCTCGGTCCCACCCCTGCTAATTACACCCTGCAGCAACGCACTCCTCCAGAGTGAAACAGTAGGACATTTTCTGGAAGGTGTCAGATTTCCCTTTAATAAAAAATTCTTTCCTATTTGTGTGCAAGGGATCCACTCAGCTTCAGAAACACGCATTCTGTGTCTATTCCTGATGTCAGCTAATCCTGTCGTTAAAACCCCAGCTGGCATTTTTCACCTCTCTCTGTGCAGAACTTCACAGCCACCACCGCTTTTGCCTCACCCTGAAGCTTTCCTTGAGGCTTTTGCGATGCTCGTGGTCCCCTACCACATCACTGACCTGCTTTCCTGCCTAGTAAATACTGGTGCCTCAGAGGTTCGGTGCCAGAACTGAAGAAATTAATGCTTCCTTGCTTGCTTTCTCACCAGGGTACGGAAGAAAATCTTTCGACTGAGCTCATGTCCTGAGGATGCTACAGCGCAAGACCTCTCAAACAGAAAGTGACCCAAATGCTCTGCATCCCCCTGCTCCCGAGGACAGACAGACGCTCTGAGGGCATCCTCGACGTCGCTGATGCCAGCTGTCCCCAAGCAACCCGCTTCCCCGCACGCTCTGCACCTCCTCTGCCCAGGACCTTGGGGGCTTCAGGCACCGGCACCCCAGCTAATGCCAACCCGACCGTGACCCGGGCTGCTCTGTACCAGGGAAATGTCGCTAATAAACCTTCATCTCTGTCTCATGCAACCAGAAACCCGTGTGTAGTTTTCCTTTCCGTTCTGTAGGTGCAAACACCAAAAAAGAAAACACAAAGCCACGTCACCACGGGCCTCCAGGCAGAATAGCTGACGGTGCACTACACTCATCCATAAGGGAATTTAGAGCTCAAGCACATTTTCCGGGCATCCAGGGCAGATCATCGTCTTCTTGGAGCACCCTTGGGCTGTGCCTTTGGTTTTTAACGGCAAGCCGAGCTCTGCAGCTCAGACTACAGGCTCAAATAAAGCCTGTAGTCTCTTGTTCTTAGCTACCTTTTGGGAGCTGCATTTGCTCCTACCCAGCTTTTCAACATGCCTTTTCATAGTCATTATTTCAAAGGAATTATAGTGTTACTTTCTCCACTGATGGGAACAACTTCCTCCATGGAGACAAACAGCAGCCCGTTCCATGGCAGCCCCACCCCATGGATAAAAGCCACTTCCAGAGCTGAAAAAAGCCACCAGTTTTGCCTTCTGAGGACTAACAAATTCAGAAATCAAAGGAAATTAAATACATTGTCCCAGGCCTTTCAAAGCAGCCTCTTGTGCACGTTTGAGGGATCTCAGGAATTCCTGCACGATACTCTGGAGGAGAGAGGGCTGCCAAAGCAGGCAGATCGTAAAACACAGCTTTATTAATTTTCATGAGAAGTCGGCATCTGAGTTCCTCAGACTCACTCAAAATTCTTAGCCCGTTGAACAGCTGCCACCCAGAGAACCCAGAACAGGGATGGGGTTGTGCAGCTGGGAAGCACCGCCAGCAGCAGAGAACCTGGAAAGAGGGTCAGAAAGGAGAAGCAGGGGCTTCCCATGGTCCCCCCAACCCCCCCAAGGCAGATTCTGCTCAGGGCTGTTTGCTGGAGGCTGTGGCCGACAAGTGAAGAGCAGAGCTCACACCTCCAGGAACTTGGTGACCCCACACCTCTGGGAACTTGGAGACCCCACACCTCTGGGAACTTGGAGACCCCACACATCTTGGGAGCTTTCAGGTTTCGCTGCTGGTGCTCAGGGGGTGGCCTCTAGTGGCAAATGAACAGCCCAGGGAAAGGCGGGTTGTGTGGAAGAGGAGGCTGCACCGTGGGCTGAAGGCAAAGCAGGTTGATGCACAAGGCTGCGGATCAAGAGAATGAATACAAAAATAATTGCCAGAAATAGAGGTCATAGAATCATAGAATCATACAGGCCAGAAGGGACCTCCAAAGGCCATCTAGTCCCACCTCCCCACAGTCGCAGGGACACCCCCAACTAGCCCAGGTTGCCCAGGGCCTCATCCAGCCTCCCCTTGAATATCTCCAGGGAAGGGGCCTCAACCACCTCCCTGGGCAACCTGGTCCAGTGTTCCACCACCCTTAGAGGAAAGAATTTTTTCCTAATATCCATCCTAAATCTACTCTTCTCCAACTCAAATCCATTGCCCCTCGTCCTATCTCAGCAGGCCTTTGTGAACAGCCCCTCCCCAGCCTTCCTGGAGCCCCCTTTAGACAGGAGGCAGCTCCTACTAAAAGGTCCAGTTTGAGGGAATGAGGGATTTTCAGGGAAGGTCACTGTTGTGGATAAGGACAATAAAACAGAGTATGAGACAAATAAGGAATCTCACCGCATTTTTCCATCCCCGTGACACACACAGCAGAGCGTAATCAGCTTCAAACCATCCCACTCCCCCGTTTAATGGGTACCTTCACCTGTAGCTGACCCAATCCCTTCTCACTCCTCTTTTGCTATGAGTTTGTTTCTTCTGTGATATGTCTTGATGATATATCTTCCTAAAATGATATATCTTCCTAAAATGCTTCTAGGTTGAATTCATCCTCCCCCACCCTGGCTAAGCTGATTTCGAGGTGGTCATTCACAGCAGGTTCCACCAGTTCCTTGCGCTTTCCTTGTCAAACAAAGGACTTTGACTTTCCCAAGAGAAACTCTTTGGGAAGAGTTACAGCCCCAAGACTTAACACAGAGCTGGGAACCCGAGAATTAATTTCTCTTCAAGGCTCTTCTCGGTTTCATAGAGACTGGATCAGTAAAGATGGAAAAAGCAACTCATGGAACAGGCGGTGGAAAAAAACACACAATCGCTCTGCGTTTTGTGTTGCAATGTATTCTCTCACGGTTGGGAAACACAATTCACTGCAATGAGTTCAGATCGTTATTAATTTCTTTCTGATCTAATCTTTGGTACCACATCTTTTCATCAAACTTCTGCTTTACTGCGTTTAATTCAGGGATATATTCTGAGAAATGGCTATTTTTAATATGATTATGAAAATAGGACATCAAACATTCCTGAGTTTCCTCTGAGTCCATTTAAAACAGCTAAAATAAAACTAATAGCTCTCTGATAGGAAAAGATTTAATATCTTTCCCCTTGCAAAATACTACATTTGCGGCTGTCACCAGGTTTTATTTCACCAAGAAAAAGAACTGAAATCACCACCCTGCACCTTCAGAAAAAGCGCAATCCCAGCAGGACCTTCCCCAGGGTAAAGTTCTCTTCCCTAACAGACGTGGGAATTAAGAGTTAAAAATGAATCAGCTTATTTCAGAAAATGAAGGTAAATGTGTGAACAGCTAAGGTAAATTTCAAATCAACTACTAAACGAATGAGGAGTTCTTCGGCGGCTGCGGGTCGTAGGAACCATCGTCCGTGATCAGAGGAGGAAGGCAAAAGCTGAAACCCTGAGTTTCACCACACTGAAGGAGACAGACAACCAAGGTGGAGCCTTCATTAACTCCTCTTACCAGCGATAAATAGCCAGAGTAATAGAAGCTGGGAGACCTTGTATTATCCAACAAAATATCCAACAAAGAGCCACCCACATGAAATTACAGTGGATGTTTTGGGTGAATCAACACAGACATACCTGAACGCAATGGTAATGCCTTAGACTTGCCTCAGACACAATTTCCTTTAGCACAGCATTTTGGCGTGAGCACCACGGCTGGCAAACGTCATGAGAAGCTGGACGCCCTTCCAGGTGACACCCACCCAACACCGTATAAAGAGCCACCGGCGAGGACAGGAGGCTGCACTCTGATTTTCTCTACCGGGCTGTGAGCAGGATTTTCTTTTGGGACCGAATTCCTGATTCCTTCAACCATGAGCTGCAGCATCAAGAGAACAACCACCACCTCTTACAGGAGCGGTGGAGGCGGCGGTGGCTGCGGTGGTGGTAGTGGCAGGAGTTCCTCTGTCTCCTGCCGGCGATACTCCTCCTCGGTGACGGGCGGGGGAGCATGTGGCATTGGCTATGGAGGGGGCATGAGCGCTGGTAGCCTTGCTGGTGGCTTTGGTGGAGGCTTTGGTGGTGGCATGGGAGGAGGCTTTGGTTGTGGTTTTGCAGGAGGCTTTGGTGCTGGTGGGGACAGTCTTCTGCGTGGCAATGAGAAGGTCACCATGCAGAACCTCAACGACCGCCTGGCCACTTACCTGGACAAGGTGCGAATGCTGGAGGAGGAAAACGCTCAGCTGGAGCATCACATTCGGGAGTGGTACAGGAAACAAGCTCCCAGCGTTTCCAAGGACTATAGCTCCTACTACCAGACCATCGAACAACTCCAAAATCAGGTAGGAGAGCCCCAACTAACTGTCCCCCTTCCCTCTGGGTGGGAAGGAGCTGCTGGATGGTCCATGGGCAGAACCCTAATGAGCTGCACCACCCAGCTCTGGGCTGAACAAACCCCTGTAGCACCCCACAAGCCAAAGGGACGTGCTCTGGGGACACAGCCCGAGGCATCAGGGAGTGCTCTACCAGGCCCACACATGCTGGAGTGTGGAACTGAAATCCCACCTTCTACAGGTGGCTCCAAACCAGGTGTGTGTGGTTTCCAGTCCTTCCCACTGCTCCCAGCCAGTTCAGCTGGTCCTTTGGGACCTGCATTGCGAGACCTGAATCCCTTGGTCTCTGCACACTCCTACACAGACCAGATGGAAATGCCAAGGCCTTCCTTAGCTTTTGTTACACCGAGAAGAATTACGGCATCAGGGACAGAGACTTCACTTCCTTATACAACCAGAGTGCAGAAACTCTGTTGAGTCGGTGATCTCCCAGTATAAATGGTCTTCTGTTCTTTCCCCCAACAATGTATTCTTTCCTCAAAATGTTTGGGGAGACCAATATCTCGCACACACCACTCCTTGTGTCACAGCTGTTCAACAACTGTCTGTGGTCCCCGCATTTCTGCAGGAAAGAGCCTCAACACCACCTCACCAAAGGTTCAGGTCTTCTTGTCCTGTGAATCTTGAACACAAAAAGACTCCTCTCCAATTTCCCCTTTTGCAGATCATTTCTGCCACTGTGGACAATAACAAAATGGTTCTGGACATTGATAACAGCAAAATGACTGCTGATGACTTCCGAATGAAGTGAGTACTTCTCCTGAATCGTCTTTCATATCATGAATTTTATGAGATTCATGAATGCAGGTGATGATCCCAGGTGGTATGGCCAAGCCTATGCGCTATGATGAAATGAATATGGAATGCTTCTTTCTTTGGTACAGGTATGAGAACGAGCTGGTGATCCGTCAGACTGTGGAGGCTGATATTAATGGCTTGAGAAATCTCCTGGATGATCTCACTTGCACTCGGTCTTCACTGGAATCTGAGCTGGAGTCTTTGAAGGATGAGCTGATCGCTCTCAAGAGAAACCACGAGGAGGTAGGATCCAATGATAAACAACATGGGAAAGACATGGCTCTTGAGCCTTTGGGATTCCCACAGTCAGACATCAAGTCAATTCAGCCCTATGCCACATGATTGTCCTTCTTCCAAACCTTGGTACTGCTTTGCCCACTGTCCCCAACACAAGGAATGACCTGTCCTCTCTTGGGCCTCTCTGCAGGAAATGAGGCAGCTCCAGTCTCAAACTGGTGGTGACGTGAGTGTGGAGGTCAATGCTGCCCCTGGAGAAGACATGACCAAGATCCTGAACGACATGAGAAGCGAATACGAGCAGATCATTGAGAAGAACCGCAGAGAGGTCGAGCAGTGGTACGAAGTCAAGGTACGTCCCAAGGCACAAAGAGGAGTCTCCTTCTCTGGGAAGAACCATTCACCCTGGGATGGGGCATCCAAAGC
>VZRU01008647.1:72291-95205 GCA_013398155.1 Pedionomus torquatus
TGGAGGAGGAGCTGGCCAGTATCCGCTGCGAGATGGAGAGTCAGAACCAGGAGTACAAGATGCTCCTGGGCATCAAGACCCGCCTGGAGCAGGAGATCGCTCAGTACCGGGCACTGCTGCAGGAGGGACAGCAAGACATCGTGTATGTATTCTCTTTGCGGATAAGGGGATAAAATCGGTCTCAATCGTTTATCAGGACTCTCAGAAGAGAGAGCAGAGTGTTTTATCATTCTGGAGTTGAATTCTAAATACGATTGATTTTTTCACAGCATCCACACTGAATGTGTGCATCCTAAAGTTATTAAGGATGTCAAACACAGGGAAACACAGGGTGTACAGTTACTGACATAATTTCATTTATTCAGTAGCTCTGCCCTTTCCCTCTTCTGCAGAGGGAAATCCATGAGAGGAATCACTTTGCAAAACCCACCTGCATTTTACTGCCTGAGGGGCCAGCACAGTGGGAGCAGATGCGTTGTACCTCTAGTCTGTTGTTATTTCTGCTGCTACAATTTTTCAGGAAAATACAGCTGAAAGCAATGAAAAGAAAAATATAAAGAAATGTTTGCAAGGGCCAGGAAAAGCCAGGCTGTCCCCTGCACTGCATGTTACGTTGTACGTCTCTATGAACGTATTTATCATTCCCTTCATTAAAACTCCTCTCCTTGCACAGAACGTCTCAAGGATCTCTCCAAGGAGGGGGAATGTCCTCCCACTCTTACTCCTCTACTTCCTACTCCCATGGACAATCGTGTGACAAGGCAGGTAAGAAACATCTTCCAAAGAGGTTCCTGATGTATCCTGTCCCCGTGGCTTTAGTATTTTATGTTTCATCTCTCACTGTTAATACTGTCCCTTTCGTTGTGGCTTCCACACTTGCAATTGCAACGGGGCTTAAACCATCCACAGTCAAATCTCATCCTTCCAAGGTGCTTTAACTCCAGTTGCAGACCCAGGCTGAGCTCCTCTCCCACGCTTTTGCTGACGTGGATGAGCATTTCAATAAGGGCTACACCGAAATGTCAGTGCCGCAGGAGACTCCCCTTTTCCCCGTCGGAGTCATGGTTTCCCCTCTCGTTTCCCAGGGCAGTCGAGAGTGTGTTAAGAAACCCGGTGTGAGTGCCGTGCCCCGACCTGACGCACACGCTCCTCTACCAACGTCATCCAATGAAGCCGAGGTGACTAATTTCTAGGACTCTCCAAAAATTATCTGCTTCTTCTTTTTAAGTTGTCCTTCATCTGCAGTCCCTGCACCTACAGACGCCTCTGCGGTGAAATTTGTAATCTTTCTGCTGATAACGATGCCTCTAATAAAACTTTACTTTTCTGCAATGCAAAGAAAACTGTGTCCGACAATCTCTTTGGTTGTATTGAAAGGTAGGTGGGAAAAATGAGGTGCACCCCCCCAGAGAAATTAAAATCGGGTATATTGCGTAATATGGCCCCGAAAGAAAACCATCCCCCCTGACTTCATCAGCCGATGTCTGGCTAAAATACTGAAGATGAGTATTTTCACATTAAACTCAAGAGTGACATCTACAGGGGAGAACAAAGGATGGGTGAAACCTTTTTCATAGCGGGGGTTTGGAGGGATGTGCAAGCAGTTGGTTTGCCAGCTCGACAGCTGAACTGAAACACTTATCCCCAAAATTTCATGATAATTTTTCCAAGTCAAACCCATTTTTTTTTTGGGTGGGGGGGTCACTGATGAGAAAACAGTCACGCTCAGGAGCCCTCTCTCCCAGGTTTCGGGCGAGGGTTCTGCCTAAACTCCGATGGAAGCAAAGGCTCAGATCAGGGGAGGAGGGAGGTGTTTCCAAAGCAGTTTCCCTCAGAACACAAAGTCCAATTGTCAGGATTATCCCTCCTGACAGGCTGGAAGACTCAGGGCTCAGGTCTTTTACTGGATGGTACAGAAGAAGGCAGCGTGTTCTGGTGTCCCAGGGCGGCACTGTGGCTCTGGAGGGCTGGGAGGAGGAGGGCGAGAGGAGGCAAAGTCAGATCTCTCTTACTGGAACTGCTCCAGGTAACAGGGTTGGACAGAGGAAGAAAAACTGGCGATACCTCTTGCTCTTTAAAACTTACAAGTGTGTGTGTTTAGGTATTTGATGTGCTGAGAAAGCAGCTGAACAGGGTCTGCCACATACCGGGGCAGGGACTGGAGGCTGCTCACACAAGCCCTCCTTGTTCCCCGACCAGCACAGCCATCACCAACATTCTTTATTCTCTTAAAATAACTTTGCACTTGCCCTTTGGCTGGCAAACAGACTCGGGTCAGGTGAGACACCATCTCTTTGGATAGAAATCTTTGGATAGAATCATAGAATCATAGAATGGTTAGAGTTGGAAAGGACCTTGAAGATCATCGTGTTCCAACCCCCCTGCCCTGGGCAGGGACACCTCCCACTACACCAGGTTGCTCCAAGCCCCATCCAGCCTGGCCTTGAACCCCTCCAGNTCGCTATTCTTCCTGCCAAGGAGTGCCTCTCCTGCTCTCCTGGAGCTCCCTTCAGATCCTGGAAGGCTGCTCCAAGGTCTCCCCAGAGCCTTCTCTTCTCCAGGCTGAACAGCCCCAGCTCTCTCAGCCTGTCAATGATAACCACGTATCATTTAAAAAGGCATCAAATTGTCTACATGTTACAATCCAAAGCTGAATTCTCAGTTCGGCATTGAAAAAAAAAAAAAAAAAAAAAAAAAAAAAAAAAAGAGAGATGAGTCAGAGAAACTCTCCCCAGAAACCAAAGGAGGTTTGTAAAGTCAAAGCACAAGTACCTCTCCCTCGAGTCACAACAGGACTCGAGCTCCCTCACAAGCCCAGGGAGACTCACCTTCCCCTCATGCTCTTTTTTACTTCTCACAGCAACCGGCGCTGTGACGACCTCGAAAAATAAAGGTCTAAACCTCAGCATTACTCAAACCCTAATGGACTTTGGGGTGAAACACCTTATTTCACCAGAGGTTAAACAGAAAGAGGGTTTCTGATCCCAGAAAGGAGCCAGTTGTGGACTTTGCTGGATGGAGGTATTAGGCGGGACTTACCAAAGCATAATTTGCCCATCGTAATATCAAAGTCCCTTAAAACAAGACGGAATGAGGTGGCATCGGTCTGCCTTTGCAGTGTCAGTGTGAGGGAACCCTGTGCCATGCTCTGTTGTGGACAGGAATGGGTCTATTACCCGGGGAAAGTCTGTTCCCTGGGCACAGGTCTGATCCCTGGGCATGGGTCTGATCCCCGGGCACGGGTCTGATCCCTGGGCACGGGTCTGATCCCCGGGCACGGGTCTGATCCCTGGGCACGGGTCTCTCCCCTGGGCACGGGTCTCTCCCCTGGGCACCGGTCTGTTCCCTGGGCACGGGTCTGTTCCCCGGGCTCAGCACCCAGCCCAGCTCTGTCCCCCCCTGCCCCACGGCCCGGCTGTCCCCGAAGCTGCGGATGCGACGCCAGGACTCGCACAGCATCCTCTAGTGGCAAATTCAGAAAAGCTACAGCAGGATTCGGGACAGAAAGCGGTCAAGGCAGGCTCAAAAATGAAACACAAGCCTCACACCTGGGAAACGGAAAGATCAAGGAAAGAACAGCTTAAAGGATAATAAAATAGACGTGTCTTTCACTGTGATACCAGATGGGGTGATAAAACGACAGGTACTAAGAAGCTTAGAAATTAATTCATTCTGAAGGACGGGAAAAAGGAAGAGAGGAAGCATCCCTTTCACATAATTCCTGAAGGTTTTGAGGCAATTCTATATGAAATCAGCAAACTCAGATTAAGCCCCAACCTCCTGGATTCTCCTTGCATGCATTTAATAAGCCTGGGAGTTGTTTTATCTCTGTTTCCAACTCGTTAAGTAGCACCAGCAGCTGCCACAGACAGACAGACAGACAGCCTGGTGAAGGGACAGGGGACGGAGCTGCTGGAGAAGGAGCCGAGTGAGGAGGAGAAGAGTTATTTTACTAAGAATGAGGTTCAGTGAAACGGCGCCGTGTTTAAGAACCCGGCCTGCAGAGGGGACTGTGGAGACACCGACACAGCCAGAGGGACGGCCCATCCTCATCTTTGGGTGTGTTTGAATGTCTTAATTCTGGAAGTTAATCATCTCCACGCACAGAACCTAACGATTTCGGGAGGTCAGATGAAGACAAGGCTGGGGGGGTGGAATAGCTAGAGAGAGAAGAAGCCAGAACAAGAAGCCAAACCGAGTGGCCTGGCTGCTCAGCGGGGCTGGGAGCTGGCTGAGTTCTGCCGTGTGCCCGCAGGGACAGGGACAGCTGCCCAGCGCTGCCACCACCCGTGGCTTTGAGCTGTCTCCCTCCAAAGTCTCCTGCTCCCTTGTCCCCAGCCTGGTCAGCGCGTCCTCCCCCCCCTGCAGCCCACCTTGTCCCAGGGGGACATCCTTCCCTGCTGTGGGTACTGCAGAGAGAGAACCCGGGGTTCACTGGGCTCTGGTAACAAATCAGATCAAAATATCGCTCTCGTGATGTTTCTCTCGTTTCCCAGCCCACCATCATCCTGAGAAATAAGAGCAGCCACGTTAAGCAAGTACAAAAATTCCTGCAGGAAAATCCTTTCCACCTGCACTCCAAGCAACACATTTCTGTTAAGTTCCCTGTAACGCAGCACATTTTGGAGGGGTCATCCCAACAAACTTCTGAATTTCTTCCAAGTACTTTCACACTGGGACAGGCGTTCGGGGCAAACACTGTCTCCTGGTTGATAACAGCCAAAATGCAACTCCGGGGGCACTGGAGCCAACTTTCGTAACTTTTTAATTACTGCCTCAAGAGCAGCTTTTGCGCACGGCAATTACTCCTAATAACCCACCACTTAGGAGCCCACGCTCGGAGATGCCGTGCAGGGGCGGGCTGCAGGGAACACCTTCCACCGGCTCACACTCCTGCACTCATCCCCTCCACCCCCCCCCCCCCCCGGTTGGTCCAAGCCCCATCCCGCCTGGCCTTGAACCCCTCCAGGGATGGGGCAGCCACAGCTTCTCGGGGCAACCTGGGCCAGGGTCTCACCACCTTGGAAGACCATGAGAGACCTTAGAGGCCACTTCCAGTCCCGAAAAGAACAGGAGTTTAATGCTTGCCCAGTAAAATCTCTACCCTTACTGGAAGCCGTGGCTTGTCGCTATGATCAAAATATATTCTTGCAAAACCAGCAAAAGAAATAATAATAGATAAGTATGTAAATACAAATATATAATTGTAGGCATCTAAATATCTGAGCATATAAATAGCACAAACACAAATAAGGTCTCCAAATGTTTTACAGACACCAACAGACTCTGTGCTGGGAAACCCATCTCCTCTGTTCCTCCCAGGTCGGGGGGGGTGGGTTGGAGTAGGAATTTTCCACGTGTCCTATGGGAAAATGGCCCCTGAAGGGCCCCGAGCCTCCTCCTGCTGATGAATCACTGCAGCCCGCAGTGCCCTGGCAAACCTTCCCCGAGCACCCGCTCCCTCCGGAGCCTGGCACAGGATTAGACTCCTGGGTTTTTGGCAGCGCCTCAAAGTTGCTTATTGCTGCTGCCTGCAGCAACCTGACTTTTGGAAGGCATCCTCTCGGCAGTTAGACATTCGAGTCTTAATAATAGTTTCCAGCCCCATCATACCCTGCTGAGATTTACCAGCCAGATAACAGGTTAAAGGAAGTGTAAAAATATCGCCGGTGACTTGTCTTTCACTCATCGGGGCTTGGTGGCTGAACTGATCCTTTCTTCCCCCACAATTTTTAACCAGGCTCCAAGAAAATCTCTTCTGCGTTCTGATCTCAGGTTCTCTACTATCAGCACAGTTCTGGACTGACAGAAAGTCAAGAGTTTTAGGGAAACCGAGATGATACTGAGGTACTTCCGAAAGTACACACCACATCCAGTCTCGAGTATTTCCTGAGCATTGGCATTGCTGCCAGTTGGAGAAGTGTTTGAGTTCGTGATCTTGCGTGCATTTTCCTCATACCGGCCTATTCAAATATCACTGAAATGTCACACTTTGAGAAATTAAATTGTATGTCCCGATATCGCTAGGGAAGCCTGTAGCTGAGCAGGAATCAGTGTCTTTCAAGTGCAGCTCATACTGTTGGATTGTTTCTTTTCTACCATGAAAGAACTGGACTCTTGGATAAAAATGAGTTGCTTTGCATCTACTCTTGTCATTTTTTTAAAAGCCGAACCCTTACATGACCTTATTTCTGATTTCTTTTCAGTGAAATAGAGGCAGCCACGTGCGTTTGTCTCCGCCAAATCCCCTTCCTTCCACTTTGCAAAAACCCAGAGATTTTGGGAAAGCGAGGGGCGCTGCTCTCATCTCCCCCCTCGCGGTGCGACCGGCCGGGCGTGCATGTGCTGGGACCTGCCTCTTGGGCACGTAAACATTCTTGTCTCTCAATCTGTTGGCACACTCGGTGGGTATGTAGCAACACAAAGTCGGTGAGGATATAAAAAAAAATAATGATTAATGATGGGATATAGAAGCAAGAAGGTTACGGATTGTATCTTGGGCAGCCTTTCAACAGGCACTTCAGTACCAGCTGCAGATGGGTTCCTCACTGGTTCTTCCCACAAGGAAGTTTAAAGAAAGAAAAAAAATAACAGAAAATTTTGTGCTTGACTTAAAGAGCTTCTAATGTTTCTTGCCTGTGACCTTCAACAGGAGAGGAAAACGCACCAAGCTGGGATTTCCAAGGGCATACGTGATTTTCAAAGGGCATGTGTCACGGTCGGTAGGGTGGGGTGGCCAAGGTTTGGATGAGCGAGAGAAGAGGTGAAGACTGAAAACGTGGCGCAAGAGCCAAGAAGCACGTTTTCACTGGTGGAAGCAGAGGTAGGAAGGAAGGGACAAACACCCAAAGATTTGGGAGGGAAATTCAGAAAAATAACCTGACATTCCTCATTCGTCCATAGAAGCATCCATGGAACTGCAGACACCAACGATGTGAGTCCCAATGTTCAGAGAGTCCACTTCATTGCAACTGCATTAACAATCCCTGGAGCAAACACGGCAGGGTGTGAACGGGGAGAAGTACGTGCCAGCCTCACCCAAACAGTGGTTTACAGGAAAGTCAATAAAAATACTGTGAAACAAGCCAAACCATTCTATAAAGCAGCAGTGACCAGTCAAGCTAAGCAGATACAGGTGAAGCAGAACAAGGTCCCAGGCAGGAGCTCGGGGGCTTTTCTACATCTTGTGGATGACTTCACTTCAACAAACGTGACTCCCTCGCCCTCAGATAAGCTGCAGATAAAAGAAATTCCCTTTGCTGCCCATTCCTTGTATTTGCTTTAGGGAAAAGCTGACCCTACAATAAATGAAGTTTATTGTGGTGGGAGTAGAAAAGAGCTATGAAGAGGCAGAAAAGCATGTTCTATCTTGAGCAAATACCTGGCCACAGGAAAGGCTTTTCCAAGCATTTAAGTACATGTTATCACCTCAGGGGAGTCCCAACAAAACCCAACACACGTAGCCATTGAAGGAAAATAGAGGGGTAAAGAAAGCCCAAACCTTTCTGGCAATTTAAAATGCAGTTCTAATAAAAAAGCTGCACGAGGGGCTGATGTGCTGCTCCTAGAAGCTTATGAGGCATTTGGTGGACAAGTAAGAGTAAATAGCTATTTCATTTGACAGCATCTCCCAAACTTTTCCTCTCCTGACTCTTTCTGCTGTGCTTCCAAACGGCTACGAGGAGCTGCAGCTCATTCTTTGGGCAAACCCAACCCGCTGGCCGTGCATCAGTGATTTGTACAGTGTAGTATAAGGTGACTGCTGCTCCAGGGGGCTCAGCGGGAATGCAGAGGCCTTCCAGACCCCAGTTTTTACGAACAGGATCAATACATTTTATGCAGCATCATAAACGTGCATATTATTGTGCAAAACCCCAAAATACACTGCTTTGAGGACCTGCCAGGGGAGTCCAGGGGATGCCAAAGGGGTACCCAGAGGGGAGGATGCTCTTTGCAGCAGGAGACAAATCAGAATACTCTGGTGTTTCTTCTCCTTTAAGCTTCTTACATTTCTGTTCAGTGAAGAAAAGCACGTTGATTTATGTTCTTTACGCTCTGTGAGCTTTAAGAATCCTTCTTCTGTTGCTTTCTTTTTTCTCTGCAGGCAGCCTGTCACTCTCTGTACTTGATTCCCCAGTTCACAGGGCCCGGAGCAGTAACTGGCCAGGCTGGTTTCTCCTGCCCAGGGCTGAATGGGACATTCAGGTCTGAGGAAGGAATGACCCGCGTCTCTGGCAGCCAGCACCGTCCTCCCTGTCTCTGAACTGTGCAGTTTTACTGGGCAAACTGGGGAGCCGTGTGTGCGCAGCATCTCTAAGACAGAAAAGAACTCAGCGTTGCTGCCCTTGGGCTACAGCATCCCGGGCAGGGAGGGCACGTACCTACGTGGTGCGGATGAAGTGATACCTTCTGTGCTTGACTCGCTGCAGGATCCCTCTGCCTGATCCAGCCCCATAACCAGGCAATCACAGAATTTTCATGCTTGGAAGGGACCTCTGAGCCGTGGGTGCCCCAGCCAGCACCCAGCTCGTGTGTTTGTTCTTTCATCCGCCCTGCAGTTTGTCTGCACGAAGCGAGTAGAGCACTAATCCATGGCCTAAACTACCTGATGCATTTTTATGGGTATAGAAAGACCCAACACGGGTATAGGCAGGCTCTCGCACAGAGCATGCATTTCATTTGGCTTATCTTTTCGTTCTTTATTGGTACTAAATGAATTTCTGACTGAAACATCACAGCGCGCATCTTGTGCTCCGCAGGTTCCGCCCAGTGGAAGCCCTTGTGGGCGGCAGAATTTCTGCCCAGGCCCGGTTGCCCCCAAGGGCTGCCAAGGCTGGGAGGGCAGTTTTGTCCCCAGGTCTGGGGAGTCCTGGGGTTTGGAGGGAGCGAGGAGCAAGGGAAAGGAAGAGAATGGAAAAATAAGATGTGAATGTGCCCACTGGTGTGTGAGGGATGCTCACGGAGGAGCTCGCAGGATCATCGCATCTTGGATGGCAGAGGACTTAGGCATTTCAGAAATACCGTTTTCATGAATCTTGGAGACCAGAAACTGTGTGACTGTTTCCTGTGACTGCTTCCCTCCTTCGGTAGCACCGAAAAGACTAAATGTAGTTACATTTCTCTGTCAGACCCCTTCGTCTGCTGTCAGGCCCAAAGGAACTGGGAGCAAGGAAAGAGGCAGTGGAAATGATAGTTCTGAAAGAAGAATTTTTCTTAATGAGGAAATCAGAGGGGTGGGAACGTGTTCTGGTCAGGTCCGCTCGTTCTGTTTGCCATTTGGGCTCCTTCCAAGCTCCTGCCATCAGTCTACATTAACTGTCCCTATTCCTAATATTCTCTCCTGAGATTACGTGAAGAAAGTCATCGTGTGCCTTCGCTCTGGACGCCGCGGTGGCTGCAGCAGGACCACCCAGAGAAACCAGAACTGGATTTGTGAGCGGTCCCCTGGGTGCAGAGGAGGGGGACGCCTCCCCTGGATCCCACCTCTTGCTTGAAAAGGCAGCGGTCAGGGGGGAGGGAAGGAGGAATACGGTCGGGGGGGAGGGAAGGAGGAATACCTCCTCCCGTGTGTGAAGGTGTTTGTGGCAGAAACACAGCCCGTTTCAAAGGAACTGACCAATAAGAGGAATCTCCGTGTTGGCAGAAGGCTTGGGGCTGATAAATTCCATGGGTCTCAGATAACACATTCTGGAGACAACTCCCATTGTCACAGGCATAAAAGAGCCGGGGTGGGGGAACTGGAGCACACACTTATTCTAGGATCAGACAGGTTGGGAGCTGGGCTTCCTTTGGCATTCCTTACCATGGCCGCTTACAGCTTCAGGCAAACGTCCTCCTCGGTGGCAGGGGGACCTGGGGCCTCCTCCCTCCGATTTGGTGGGGGCTACCTGAGGGCTCCGAGCATCCACGGGGGCTCTGGTGGCAGGGGAGTGTCAGTCTCTTCCGCCAGGTTCGTCTCTTCTGGCCCGGGATATGGCTCGGGGGGAGGATATGGAAGCAGCTTTAGCAGCAGCTTCAGCGGGGGTTATGGAGGTGGCTTGGGGAGCGGTGACGGTCTCCTCTCGGGAAACGAGAAGGCGACGATGCAAAGCCTGAACGAACGCCTCGCCTCCTACCTGGAGAAAGTGCGTGCACTGGAAGAGGCAAACTCCGACCTCGAAACAAAAATCCGAGACTGGTACCAAAAACAAGGGCCAGGCCCGGCTCGGGACTACAGTCCTTACTACAAGACTATTGAAGACCTTCGAGACAAGGTAGGTGCTAATATTTATTAAAAAAACCATCTCAGACGGGCACTTAAGGAGGAATCATGAACACCTGAAGAGAGAGATGCTTCCCTGGGGAAGCACCCAGAAGGCACCGCGGTCTGGGGAAAGGAGAGGAGGAGGAGATGAATGTCTAATGATACACACATTATCAGTATGGAAATATCCACTCTTTAAAATGTTAGCAAAGAGAATGCACAAAGCAGTCGGTCTGAGGCGCCTTAGAAGTTAATTCTCTGCAGATGTTTGCTTTAATTGGTTAAGTACAGCTTTGCAAATGGGAAGATAGCAGCTCCAGATTTCATCACCGCCCAGTGACTTCTCTTTCACGTTTCTCTTACTTGAGCTTGGAACTGAGAACAGAGAGCTGAGACGCTTGGCTGATGGGAAAAGGAAGCAGCAGACATGAAGTAATCGATCCCATATATAAATGCAGGATTTGCCCCAATAGCCCATGGGTACCTGATAACAGATTGCTCTGAGATGATACACACCCGGATAACAGAGGTAGCAGCTGATTAAGCTGTGTAAATAAATGAAAGAAAACTTGAGGTTTCGTTTCACAGTTCAGCTTGGAGTTCATGACCGCTCCCACGCAGTTTACTTTCCTCTTGCTTCAACACACTCCCATTCTCTATTGATTTCAAACAATGAGCTCCAGTAAAGGCCACTTGATTTTCTCCTTTTAGCATTCTTTCCTATCCTGTCTTTTACTCCCCTTCAGGGAGAGAGAACAGTTGCTCCAGCTGGTTTTGTGGATGACTTTTTGAGTTTTAAAAGTGGCATGCAAAAGAGACATCCTTTCTAGGTAAAAATTAACGGGCATTACTTCTAAATAAACCAGATTTCCTTTAGGGGCTTTTCATGACGCATGAGAAGAATCAATAACACTATTCTGGATATTCTAGGAAACATGAGTGTGTTCAAGGACCATACAAGTGCAGTGTGAACCTGTATTGTTTACGAAACACAAACACATCAGTTATTTTAAAATCACCCAGCCCTTGCACCCACTTCCCCATGAGAACGGGCTCTATCAGGAGGGCTCTGCAGACTTTGCTTCCTTGGTGTTTCTCCAAGAGCCTGGTTTCTTGCCTCAGTCCTAAACGACCCCCTGCCCCCGGCTCAGCAAAGCCCTCCCCTCCGAGCCAGCACGGCGTTCCCTCTCCCTGTGGGTCTCCCCCCTAAAAGTCCCTTCATGTGCCAGAGGAGAGGAAAAGGACCTGTCCATAACCAGCAGGCACGGCAAAACCACTGGGACGCACTCGCTCTAGATTATTGATGCTTTTCCTACTGAGACCAAACGAAACACACTTTTTACTTGGGGTAGCTAGGGATGAACTGGAGCCTGAACTCTTTTAATCTTCAGATCAGGAAAGAAGGTAACGTGCTTGTTTCAGCCCCAGCCACAAACTCTCGCTGTTTGCAGATCCTCGAGGCCACTATCGACAACTCGAAGATCGTCTTGCAGATCGACAATGCCAGGCTGGCTGCCGACGACTTCAAAACCAAGTGAGTAATTCCGGAAAGGAAAAAGGTCTCTGGAACAGGCCAAAAGCCCTTGTTGAGCCAAAGGGCAGTGGCTGTCAAAGGAGAACAGGATGCCTACAAAACCTCTGCCCGAACACAGGTTTGATCCTGTCACTGCAGCTCAGCTCCTTATGTATTTGCTGGAAGCACCACTGAAATTATGGCACCTAAAATACCTGGAGAGAAGTTTAATGCTGGACAACATTTGCTACATCATAAATCCTATAAACCCCTATACTTCCATAGCACGTGCTGCGTTTCACGGTGGGTTGAGCTTGATCAGCTGTGCTGAATGGTTTTGGTTTGGTTTTTTTAAGGTTCGAGACGGAGCAGGCTCTTCGCATGAGCGTGGAGGCCGACATCAACGGGCTGCGCAGGGTCCTGGATGAGATGACCCTGGCCAGGACCGACCTGGAGCTGCAGATGGAAGGCTTGAAGGAGGAGCTGGCTTATCTGAAGAAGAACCACGAGGAGGTAAAGAAAAAAACCCAAGAAACATGCTTGAGAGGGACATGTGGAAAAGAGCGGGTGGGAACGTGGAGTCCATCAGCATTGCCCTGAGCTCTCCAACAGCAAAGACAAGATTTCTGTAGGCTGGGAAACTAAAGACACCCCCTGCAAGTATTTAAGGGGTGTCAGTCAGACCTTCGTGCTGGAAGAAAGAGCAGAAGGTTCGTAATGTTTTCATTTTATGATTGTACACTCTTCTGTCTTCCTCCACCACAGGAAATTAGTGCCCTGGGAGGGCAAGTAGCTGGACAAGTCAGTGTTGAGCTGGACTCTGCCCCAGGCATTGACCTGACCAAGATCCTGGCTGATATGAGAGACCAGTATGAGCACATGGCCGAGAAGAACAGGAAGGATGCTGAGGCCTGGTTCCACAGCAAGGTGGGGAAAACTCCATCCTGTACAAACACTAACCAAAAAAAACCCCAAAAAACTCCATGAAAGGAACAAAATAATTATTAAATCACACAGAAAAGTGCTACAAAAGCCTCACGACCTTTCTCACGTTTTCCCCGTTTCAGACTGAAGAGCTGAACCGTGAAGTAGCCGTCAACTCCGAGCAGCTGCAGAGCAGCAAGACCGAGGTCACCGACCTGAGACGCACCCTCCAAGGGCTGGAGATAGAACTTCAGTCTCAGCTCAACACGGTACAGTAAAAGCTACCCCGAAACCGGTACCTATTCCCCTGCCCTTCAGGTGTCCTGCAGCTGGCAGTGACCCGTCTGTCGTTCCCCGCTCTGCTCTCAGAAAGCTGCCCTGGAGGGGACCCTGGCAGACACGGAGGAGCGTTTCGGTGCCCAGCTGGCACAGATGCAGGGCCTGATCAGCAGCCTGGAGGGGCAGCTGGTCGAGGTGCGAGCTGACATGGAGCGCCAGAACAGCGAATACAAGACCCTCATGGATATCAAGACTCGACTGGAGCAAGAGATCAGCACTTACCGACAGCTCCTGGAGGGCCAGGAGTCCCAGTGAGTAGCTGCAGCAAAGCTTGCTGCTGAGCCCCAGAACGTCTGACGGTGCCAGGGGGCTCGTTTCCCACAGCAAACACGACTTCAGATACCGTCCTAAGGCTCTAGGTTTGTTAATGACTTCATTTTTGTGGATTGCAGTGGAGTTAGAAATGTTACAGTCCCCATTTACATCACGTGAGCCGCCCCAAAGAGTTTCTAAACAAAAAAAAACCAACAAACCAAACCAAACCAAGAAGCAGTGCAAGAGAGTAAATGCAACCAGCAATTAGCGATAACTAATCATTAGCTGCTTGGAGTTCAGGAAACACAGTGCAGTTTGAAATGTTCTACAGAATAGAAGGATTAACACCAAATTCCCAGAAACTTCCCATTACTGAAATAGCCATAAACTTCCCATAAACCTCCTGTTTATGGGAATTTAAACAAATTCCCAGAAACTTCTTGTTACCTAAATAGCTCTCGCCTGGTAGGACTTGGTGTAGGAGAGAATACCCCGAGGAGAAGGGATGGCTGTTTGCAAGAGAGGCAATAAGGGGACCTCCCAGATGGGAATATTTCATATAATTCCACAATTCCCTCTCTGGAGCTGAGAGGGAGAGGAGGAAGGGTCCATCTCTTCCTTCGCTGGATACACAACACACCTGGTAGAGGATTTGCTCTCAAACACCCTCATCTCACGCAGCATTTGATGTGGTACCCCTCCTTTCAACTCTGTTATCTCTTTGTCCTACAGGATGTTTGGATCCCTTTCTGGAACCACCGGTAAGAACTTCTTCTCTTCTAGGAAACCTTTAGGAATCAAAGGGTTTCGTTTTCTAAAAGGGAATATACACCCACGGCGGGAGTCGTGCCCGTTGTAGGGTCTGGGCTGCCGCACTGGTCTGTGTTGCTAATAAGCAACAAATGGTGACTCTGGCTAGAATTTAACAATTTTCAGTCATTAAAAGCTGTTAATCAGAAAAAAATCTCAGACTATGTTACAGTAAAGGCTAAGTAAAGCACAAAATGCTTAATCATTCCCCCAGATGCAAGGATACAAGAAATATAAGCTTGGCCAGCTCGGGGGAACTGCATGAACACGCAAACAGAACTTGCCTTGAGCTTTTAAAGGTCAGCTGCATTGTAAAAGTGATGGATGATTCAAATCAATGCTATGAAGAAGGAAACTAAGAAGGAGGGAGAGAGAGACAAGAGATGAACTAAGCTCAGTGCCCATCGCAGAGCGGTCTCGGGTGTGTTCCCCTTCACTAATCGCTGCTCTTGCTCTTGTAGACAAAAGAGAGAAGCTGACAGATGGAAAATAGCGCCGAGAGTCCTCCAAATTGTCACCTTCGCAGTGAGAAAACGCAGACGACGCACAGGAACCGAATCAGGAATCGCGCTAAACTGCTGGAAATGACAATCTCAAAAGCAAAGAAAATTCTTGGCCACACAACCTGTGGGTAGATTCATCCATTTAGCGGTGATTAATTTTCAAATTGGCTTAGTTTTTCAATTATTTCTAGTTCTTCCATGT
The DNA here is from genome assembly GCA_013398155.1 of Pedionomus torquatus. Taxonomy (NCBI): domain Eukaryota; kingdom Metazoa; phylum Chordata; class Aves; order Charadriiformes; family Pedionomidae; genus Pedionomus; species Pedionomus torquatus. Next base: position 87,081 of record VZRU01008647.1, read on the forward strand.
ACTGAATTGCTGTACCTATTCTAATAAAGATGATCTTCCTGCAATCTTTGCTGCTTTTCATTTATTGGGCTATTGCTACTGAAATCTGGCTTGAATCGAGCAGGAAACAGCCAGCATCCTGGAGAGGCTGACACTGGCAGTGGCTGGGGGCGGGGTGGTGGCCTCAGCTCCATCTCTCACGGCTCCAACCTCCTCTGGCTGCAGGAGCTCTGGACGGGGAGGGCAAGAGCATCCTCAGCCCCCAGAGCGGGGAACCCAAGAGGGACTCAGGTTTCGAACTCCAGCCGAGTTCTGGAGAGCAGGAGCTGCGAGATGGGAAGCAATTTGTGTAAGAAGGGAGAGCTGGCAGATGTTTTGTGAGGGTAAGAGCAGGGAGCTGTTAAACTGCCTTGGAGATAACTCCTCTAGAAACAAACAGGAGTGAGAAACACCCGTGAGATTGCTTCACCCACTCTCCCAGTTCATACAGAGGTAATGAACCTCTAGCACTAATTTCAGCCACCTTCCCTCTCAAGCCATGGGGATGCTATCCTAGCTGAAATCCTAAACATCAGCACTTTTAGCTCAGTAGCCCAGAGCTGTGGGACCTCGTGGAACAAGGCTGGGCAATGCTCTTCCATTCAAGAGGAACTGGGCTCGGCGGTGACTCAGGAGAGCTGTCACTGGCAGCTGTCACCTACTGACACACACAATCCCAGGCGAATCCAGCACGGAAGCGTTGGGCAGTGCCTTCGCTACGGCAGGGAAAAACCACGAGGGGAAAGACAGTCAGTCACGGAAAGGAAGAACCAGCAAAGAGATACAGAGAAGATGGGAAGAAATGGGGCGGGGAATGAGATGCTCTGGTGGAAACAAGAGCAGATTCGAAGAGGAGCAGTGGCCTGAAAAGCCCTGGCATGAACGAGACGGAATCATAGAATCATAGAATGGTTGGAGTTGGAAGGGACCTCAGAGATCATCGAGTTCCAACCCCCCTGCCCTGGGCAGGGACACCTCCCACCACCCCAGGTTGCTCCAAGCCCCATCCAGCCTGGCCTTGAACCCCTCCAGGGATGGGGCAGCCACAGCTTCTCAGGGCAGCCTGTTCCAGTGCCTCACCACCCTCACACCAGACAAGTTCTTCCTAAGATCCAATCTAAATCTCCCCTCTTCCAGTTTAAAACCATTCTCCCTTGTCCTGTCACTACTCTTCCTGACCAAGAGTCCCTCTCCTGCTCTCCTGCAGGCTCCCTACTGGAAGGGGCTCTTCAGACCCTCACCTCTCAGACACCGTTCTCTTTGGGGAGAGTGAGAAGGAGAAAGCTCTTGTGCATTAACCGCTTCAGCACAGGCTGTTCCCCAGCGTTGACACTCTTTCTAATAAAGGCTTTGTACCAGATTTATTCCCTACATCAGTTCAGCTTGGAATCCCTCCAGGCTGGAGAACAAACAACTCCAGGTCTGCTTTTTTAACCTGAACAATTCCCATTCCCTGAGAGCACGTTCCAGTCCGGGTATGGGATTACTGGGGCAGGTTCCTTGTCCTGCAGAGCTGCAGACGGGAGTCTGGCAAGACATTCTCCTGCTCCAAGAGTGCAAACTACAAGTTATAAGGAAACTGCAACTCTGTGTTTTGACCAGAAAGTTTTCTTTTTAGAGAACACGTTTATAAAAAAAAACCCAAACACAAAGTGGTTTAAAAGTCCTTAAGACGTTAAAAGTGCCAAGAATTGAATGAATTCATGAACCCTGCTGAAGAAATCGAGGCCTTCACAGACTTCAAACAGCTAGAATTCTTGTTTTTATGGCCTAATTTGAATTTTAGTCTATACTTTATTGATTTTTGTCCCGTTTTTGTAGGATTTCTGGTGAGATGTTAAATATAAACTCACTCAGAGATCACAGTTGTAGAGCTTGGTTGTGAGGACGTGTTTTCTAAAGGAACGTCCTGGCTGAGTGATGGTTCTATCAGCAAAGGCTGAGCTGAAAAACAAGCTGCTTCTTGAATGGAACTCTCTGTCCTCCCGAGAGGAGAGGCTGAAGTGTGTCAACTGCATTAATCCCGTAACAGAAGCAATAATAGAGTTTGCACAGCGCAGACATGTCAGGGAACGTCTTCCAGGAAAGCTCTGGGGCGACATGACAAAGCCTGAGGTTCCGCAGCACCGAGAACCTCCAGGCTCTCCAGTGCTTCGCTGAGCACCTTCCCTGGGACACTCCTTTGGCTTGAAAGCAAGACTGACAATTTCTAGTACAATATTAAGGACTATTTAGAAGTAGTCATTGCATATGGAAGAACACCCAGTGAAGATGAAGGCAGGGACAAGCCTCAGGTCGGCAGTGGGCACTCACAAGCTTTTGGGCACAGGGATGCAAGGGAGGGGGGGGGGTGTCCAGAAAACTGGAAAAGCCTCAGAATCACTACCACTATGGATTTCTGGATATATGGGTATAGGATATAATCCNTATTCTACAGGAAGGAAACAGCTTTATGTCTGCTGCCTGGTTGCTGTAAGTGTTCACCTGGCCAAGTCTAGAATTAGACACGGGGCACTTGGAAAAGCAGCAGAGTGTATTTCCCCAGCGAGCCCCCCTGGGACATTACAAACACTGAGTGAAAGGAGAGGGAATGAAAAAAAATCCCCAAAGTTTCCTGCTGAAGGTTATGGTGTTTTCTAGAAGGGTTGTTGCTAATTCTTTTTTCAAAATGGAACGGGAACTCGCTCACTGTGGGGCCACTTCGAGTGAAACGGACCCTGGGAGCGCACACACCTCGGCGTCCTGGCATTACAGGGGTCTTAAGGAACTTCTTTATCTTTAGGAGAGTTTGTTTAAACTTGTTTCCCGAGATACTGGCTCTGGGAGACAGGCCGACTTGGCAAGCAGCGCACAGCATGAAACTGCCCGAGAGCAGAGCTGAGCCGCGGCACGGGGCCAGGCTCAGCCTCAAACACGCTTCCAGAGCTGGGAAACGCCGTCTGTGACAACCCCCGGGAGAGCGAGGGGACGTTCTCCAAACGGGCTGCTCGGCCCTGTATCACAGCGAGAGTCCTGGTGGTTCTTTCCTCCCAAAAACCCAGCTTTCCGAGTAAAAAAGGCCACACGTTTCCCTGAGGCTGCATCAAAGTCTCAACCGTCAGTGTCAGAAAACCCCTCGGTTTATTCCAGCGACTGCTCTGAGCCCCAGCCCGTCCGCACTCACCCATCTGGAGTAATTGGCTGTTGTTAGGTACTGACAAAAACTGCTAAAACCAACATTCCCCTTACCATGCCAATAGCAAACAGTGTTTTCTTCTTTATTTCAAAGTGTTATTGTGAAATAATTCCAGCAGTTCCGAACTAGAGCACCGAGAAAGTCCCTCCAGAGTTCAGCGCGTCCTTTTCCCTCAATGTCCCTAAGTTGTGACATCTCCCAGTGCCCCCTCCCTGCCACCCCGTACCCCGCTTTCTCGGGGCTCTCCCCTGCAGAACGTTCCCCCCGGTGTGCAGGCAACGGGGGTCTCCCCTCAAACGCCCCATTCTCCTCAACCCCCTCATCCCAGTGACACCGCCCAGCAGGGTGAGCAACCAGTTAATACCCCCTTAAAAATCTCCCAAATCTGGTTTCCCATAACCATGCCGATTTGGAGAGAGTCTTACTGAATCAGTGCCTTTCAAAATTCACTCGCAAATTAGTAGATTTGAAAAATAGCCGTGTTTCAACCTCTTACTTTAAAAGAGGGCTTGAAGTGACCCTCCTTAGCCCTTCCCAAGTCTTCTTTTCAAGGATCACTCCGTTTCATAGTGTGTATTGGCATCAAGCACATCAATTGCTATCTGAACTGCTTCACCTTCTGTAACTTACAAGTTCCCTTTTCCAAAAGAAAGAGGAACCCTGTCCTCCCACATTTCTTCTTTTAATTGAATTGTCTCAATCTCGTCTTACATTTCCTGACTATTTCACAAGCATCAGTGGATTAACTGTGCCCAGTACTCCTTGCACACTGGTGGATGCTAATTGCTCCTCACCCAATGCTTTTTGTACGGAAAATCCAGACCCCAAAAGCTGTATCTTAGTTCCAAGCAAAGAACAGGAATAAAATACATCCAATTCAATTACAAATTTTAAAGGGGAAAACATATGGACAAAGGAGAAGAAATAATGAGGTGAACAGATGATTGCACATTTTTCAACGAGAGGAGAATTCTACTTAAACTTCATTTGTAGAAAAAGGTGGTGTTCTTAAAATCTCCTGGTGGTTGCTGTAAATGGGTAAGTGGGTGCGGTTGAACTCACTTTGTTTTTCCATTCTTAAATGTCAGAGAAGTAAACTCCAAGTTTCAGAACTATAGCCTGAAGAAAAAACACTCATCTGAATCATCCCTTTTGTTTAATTAAAAAAGAAAACCCCAGCCCCAGCCCCTGAAATGCTAGCCCCAGCCAGCTCCCTTTGTGAGGAATGTCATCATAATTGGCCTCACCTCTAGGGAGGAGGATTTTTGGAGGGAGGGCTGCAGGTTGGGTTTGTCTCCTGCCACCCTGTCTTAAGGGTATAAAAGAAGCACCAGATCAGTGAAGGCACACGCTTTCCTCTTCTTCACCGTGCCGAATAACTGACCTTAGCACCTCCTTGTGCTGCAGCCATGACGACCACCTACATGCGCAGCTCTTCTTCTACCTATGGCAGTGGCTTTGGGGGTGGTGGAAGCTCTCGCCTCTCCTCAGTCCGCGCAGGAGGAACCTACCGAGCTCCAAGCATTCATGGAGGCTCTGGTGGCAGGGGTGTCTCCATCTCCTCAGCCAGGTTTGGCTCCTCTGTAGGAGGTGGGTACGGTGGTGGCTTGTGTTCTGGACTTGGTAGTGGTTACGGAGGAGGCTTTGGTGGTGGAGCAGCCTGTGGCTTCGGTGGAGGAGCCGGCTTTGGTGGGGGTGCAGCCTGTGGCTTTGGTGGAGGCTCTGGCTTTGGTGGAGGTTTTGAAGTTGGTGGTGGCTTTGGTGGTGGCGATGGCCTTCTCTCTGGAAATGAAAAGATAACTATGCAGAATCTGAACGACCGTCTGGCTTCGTACCTGGACAAGGTGCGAGCACTGGAAGAGGCAAATTCGGATTTAGAAGTTAAAATCCGAGACTGGTATCAGAAGCAAGCTCCCACCAGCCCAGCCCGGGACTACAGTAATTACTACAAGATAATTGAAGGTCTCCGAGACCAGGTATGACATTCAAATGTAGAGGAGTTGTAAGAACGCATTAGGACCATGGAACTGCATGTTCCACTCTAGAATAAGCTAAAATAATTACAAAGTAAATATGGTATTCCATAACACCAAATATACTGTGGTTGTGAGCATTCCAGCAGAATAGTAGCTTCTTCTCAATTTAAAACCCAGAAATGTTAGCCTGAAAATGGGATGTTTGTTGAAATTAAAACGGTTGCACTAAAAGTTAGCAAAAACCTGGCAAAATGTGTTTAGAATTATCGATGTATTTAGCCAGTAATCCACTGGTGAAGAACGTGACAGGCCTCAAAGGCTGCAAGATGATTCTCAGCTACAGATAAGATCAGGTGTTGTACAAGAGTGTTTCCTAATTCCCCTCCACACAAAGGTGTACCAGCTCTCTGGTTTGCACATGGCATGGGGGAAAAAGCTTAGTTTTTCTCTAAAAAAAGCTGTAAGAACTATGGTGTGACCAAAAAGCAACATAATACACGGAACTGGTTACTGCAACCCAAAGGCAGGTTTAAGCAGGGACATCCCAATTCCTTTCTACCTTCTTTGCTGGTCACTGCCTGCAGTCCACCGAGGACCCCGATACTTCACCGTGCATCTTTTTCTGTGTCTCTCCATTGCCAGATCCTTGCAGCAACTATTGACAACTCTCGAGTCATTCTGGAGATCGACAACGCCCGGCTGGCTGCAGACGACTTCAGGATGAAGTAAGTTCACCTGGAGCACATCTGTCTTTCTCTCCTCGTCTCTCTTTCTCAACGCTGTTTTCTCAAGTTTAGTATTACTCTTCATTTAGAAAGTGAACTTCTTCGGTCACCGAAGGACACATTTCAAAAATACAGATAGGTATTTTCCCTGATAACTTCTGCTGAAAACCCTCTGGCAAACAACCCGTGTGATGAAGGATGGATGTGGAGCACACACCTGACAGAACCCAGTATCCAGATCACTGAACTGTTTGCATAATAAACTACAGCTCATGTCTTAGGGTTTTTTAGGGATGCTTTTAACTATTTTTACTAGCCACGGGGGAAAAGAAGACGGGAATAGGTTGGGATTTCCACTGAAATGGAACAGAGAGGTGGGAAGGGATGGCTGTTGGGTCATAGAAGTTCTCCCTCAAAGAGTCTGAAATTTGGCAAGACAAAGAGTAATTTGGGGCTTTGGCAGCAGCAGCAGAGCAGACACTGCTGGGAAGGTGACAGAGACTCTTGCGCAGCTGATTTATCTTGCAGTGATGTATCCACAGGTTCAGAGTGTCTGGGGAAGAGCTGGGAGATCTCTGCTCTCCTTCACACCACACTTGAGAGGTCATTGCAAATGGCCTGTCCCGTGTGACAGCTTCTCTGTTGATGCTGATAATCATCATTAGGTCCTGCAAAGTGAGATGTCATGTGCTCCTCAAGAATAAAATCAGGTGGCGATGGGTGTACTTCCATATACCATACTTGGGTGTGGGAAAAAGCACCTTGGCTCCCTTTAAGCTTCTTTTCAATGTGTATGTTTTCAGCCATAGCCCACTGTTCCTCCTCTATCCAGTATAAAATGTCATGGTTTTATAGCTCTGCTGAATACAAACATGTACATCATATTCCAGCACTTCTTTCTTTTTTAAATGGCAGGTATGAGAATGAGTTGTTCCTGCGCCAGAGCGTGGAGTCGGACATCAACGGCCTGCGCAGGGTCCTGGATGAGCTGACCCTGGCCAGAGCTGACCTGGAGATGCAGATCGAGACGCTGAAGGAGGAGCTGGCTTATCTGAAGAAGAACCACGAGGAGGTGAGAGTCTGCAACTGTGCAGGGAGGAAAGTACCTTCCTTTGGGATTTATGCCCCTCAGGCGGGGAGGGGGAAATCCAAACAGAAAGAACAGAATGAGAACATTACAGATTAATAAGAAGAAAACTTTAGTATTAAAAGAAAGCACAGTGTGTCCTGAGAAGCATTTCTCTGATTCGTAGAATCCTAGAATGGTTAGAGTTGGAAGGGACCTCAGAGATCATCAAGTTCCAGCCCCCCTGCCCTGGGCAGGGACACCTCCCACCACCCCAGGTTGCTCCAAGCCCCATCCAGCCTGGCCTTGAACCCCTCCAGGGATGGGGCAGCCACAGCTTCTCGGGGCAACCTCTTCCAGTGCCTCACCACCCTCACACCAAACAAGTTCTTCCTAAGATCCAATCTAAATCTCCCCTCTTCCAGTTTAAAACCATTCTCCCTTGTCCTGTCACTACTCTTCCTGACAAAGAGTCCCTCTCCAGCTCTCCTGTTCCAAACTGTTCCGACCTGTTTGACACCCATAACCACGTGACAGGTCACCGTGAGTTAAAGAGATGAGTAAAAGAAGCAGATGTATAAGTTACATGTAAATATGCGCACTGTGTGAGAGAAAAGAGGCACATTTTTATGCGTGTTCCACCTCTGATGGCTGATAACAAAAGCTCTGGGTACCACTGGATGGATTGCTGATGGCAGAAAGCATGCGAGGAGCAAAAAGCCTAATCTCTTTTGTGTCCCCTGCCTCTGCCCTCGCAGGAAATGAAGGAGTATTCCAATCAGCTCACTGGAACAGTCAACGTGGAAATGGATGCAGCTCCTGGCATCGACCTGACCAGAATTCTCTCCGAGATGAGAGAACAGTACGAAGCTCTGGCTGAGAAGAACAGGAAGGATGCCGAGACCTGGTTCTTCACTCAGGTAGAGTCACGCCAACGGACACCAAACTGACCCACCCTCCCATTGCTGCTGCCCGCCCTTTCCCCACATCATTTTAAATATCCGTATACAACACATCTGTGATTTTACAGCTGTTGGTTTTTTTCCCTTCAGACTGACGAGCTGAACCGCGAAGTTGCCAGCCACACGCAGGAGATACAGACCGGGAAATCGGAGATCACAGAACTGAGACGCACCGTCCAGGGGCTGGAGATCGAGCTCCAGTC
>VZRU01008647.1:98648-114315 GCA_013398155.1 Pedionomus torquatus
TTGGCTGACCACAAACAGGGGCCTACCCCGCTGCAGGGGTACGATAAGCAGCAAGACAGCCGTTTCTAGACACACATGCGTGTAGTAACCGCAGAGGCGAGCACAACGTCATCTTGGAGAAGGAACTTACCTCTGAAGAACAAGGGGGTTCCAAGAGGGTGGTAGGGTATGCTAATGAATACTCAGAGAATTATGAATATGTTAACTAGTCCCCAGAAATAGCATGAACATGTATGTATAACGTGCATATATGGTGTTAAACTAAATTTATGTGGCATGTACATTTGGAGGAGTGATCCCCTGTGTGTCCAGCGCTGCAATAAAGAATACCTGCTGAAGAGTCACCCCGACTATTGAGTCCTGATTTCATCATTCACGGCAACAATATGTATTTATGTTCTTGCACTTCCTTCAATAAAAAGACAAATTCCCTTTGCTCCTGGGCAAGCACTGGGCAAGGTCCAGGTGGAATGAAGCGCTCCAGCAGATCTCGCTGGGACTATTTTGGTTTTTTGCATAAAGAAGAGCCTCAGCAGCCTTGTACTATCCCCTCATAGGAGCAATGTGCCTTCCTCTGCAGGGAGCTGCTCTGCCAACGTCCAGCAGCATAATCCAAGGGAGACACACACAAAGATGCACGAGGCTAGCAAACCCCAACCGCAGAAGCATGTAAAACATGTACACAAGTGCTTTATTTTGCTAACATGACTGGTTTGGAGTATTTTTTGTTAGCTTCATCACTGGGTATTTCAATCCACATAATATTATCTACAAAACTTGTATCATTTCTGGAATTATGTGTTTTATATTCATTTCAACCTCCTTAGGGCCACTAATTTTTGTCTTCTGTTTTGTGACATTTAAAATAAAACACCCGTGCTGCAAGTACCAGCCCCACAGTTCAGTTACGAGGAGGCACAGGATGGTTGGTGTTCCCGCGGGTAGGAATCACCCGTAGGGCTGCATTCCCGCTGGAAAGAACTGAGAACTGGCTCTTGCAAACTTCAGCGAAGCATCCTCGCAATCTAGCAGAAAAGAAACGCCAAACAGTCCAAGTGACCTCTTTTCCTGTCCCAGAAATCAGGTGGCTGTTAGACACATCCCTGAGACAACAGGAGAGGGACATTCTACAGCCACAGGCAGCCCCGTTCGTATTTCAGATGGTGGAGTTGAACCAACAAGTGATGGTCGCAGGGTATTTACCCTCATAATGAATGTGTCAAAATACTCTGCCTAAACTTAAATCCCAGCCTATAAATTTAGTTCAGTTTGCTCTTTCTGTTCCAACTCAGTGAAACAAATACGGTCCCAGATAAAGCATCCTGTGCCCAAGTGCTCCTCCATCTGCTGGTTCTGACGAGGAGCTCCAGAGGGGTGGACCTGGACCAGCCACCTCCAGCTCCTGGTGCCATCTGCTGACGGTGGCTGGTTTTCCTGCCGGATCGTGGCTTTCCTGCCGTACCCCAGGGATTCAGCAGCTCACCAGAATCACGTCCCACAGGGCCAGTCTGACAAAGAAGCTGTGTCTGGTTTTTATGTTTTTTGGTCTTTTCTAAGGATCCTCAAGATGAGGTGATGAAAACTGTGTGGTGTCTGTTCTGGTTTGAAAAGGCTGAGCCCCAGAGCAAACACTTCCTATGGGCCAGATCCCCTTTGTTCTATATCACTTGCCAGAAAAAAAAAAAAAAGAAAAAAAAAAAAAATTCTCTTTTTCACGATGGCACAATGTTGTGGGAGGTGATTCTCCCCCTCTACTCTGCGCTCATGAGGCCCCACCTGGAGTCCTGTGTCCAGCTCTGGAGTCCTCAACTTAGAAAGGACATAGAACTGTTGGAAAGGGTCCAGCGGAGGGCCACCAAGACGCTCCGAGGGCTGGAGCCCCTCTGCTGTGNTGGCTGCCCCATCCCTGGAGGGGTTCAAGGCCAGGCTGGATGGGGCTTGGAGCAACCTGGGGTGGTGGGAGGTGTCTCTGCTCATGGCAGGGGGGTTGGAACTCCATGATCTCTGAGGTCCCTTCCAACTCTAAACATTCTATGGTTCTATGAATACTCCATGAAACTCTCAGGGAGCAAGACAGAGACGATTCTGTCCCACAAACTGTCAGTGTCCGTGATGGACAGGGTGAGAGTCTCACTGAGTAGTTGCACGTGAAGCAAAGAATCTATTTTATCTCACATAATTTTACTTGCATATGTAAGTATTTCTATTTCAGTGTAATACTTCTTACAACACTGTTTGCTGAACTGCCGGGCCAGAACATTCAGTCTCAAATGAACCTCCGGAGAGATGAACTGATGGCGGGATATCATGGGTTCTATTATAATTTGGCATTTTTTTTCAAGTTAGGCCTTTGTTTTTTGTCTGGTGCTTCAAACTCTTCTTCCTCAAGCAGCAGGAGGAAGTAGAAGGTAGCAGAAGGTAGCAGGAGGCTACTACCTGTTGCCATGAATAGTAGCCATTACGAGAGCATTTCATGATAGCCCATGCCTTTTGCTTACTGGAAAACCATCTCATCAGTCATTAGTTTCCCCAAACAATTAAAAATACCAGGATTTCTGCACAAAGAAGTGCACGACGAGTGAGAAGGAACAGACACTGAATGGAAATTAACTGGTAAAATGAAAATCTCCAGGTGCTGGGTAGAGCTGACACCGAGCCACGAGGAGGAGCTCCGAACCTGCCCAATTCCCAAAGGAGCGCTGGAGGCCTCCTGGGGAGGGGTGAGGAGCAGCGATTCCCTGTCTCTGGAGTATTTTGGATGAGACGAGAAAAAAAAACACAGATTCCTTCAGGTCCTCCCAGGAGAGTGTAATTCTGGTCTGTAGAGTCTCTGAGCCCCCCATCTAGAGCTAAGGAAGATCTCATTCAAGAGCCGAGCCCTCGGTTGCTCTCAGGAAAACCAGCCCATGCCCACCCAGTTTCCCACCTCTTCCCAAAGCTTCCCCCAGCCACGGCCCAGAACTGCTTGGAAGGAGAAGGGGAACCCAGTAACCCCAGTCGGTGCTATGGGAACACAATTCACTCCCTGCTCATCAGCACGAGAAATAAGAAAATCTCGGCAGCAGCCGGACTTGCCCGTTCCATACTTGATGGAAGAAGTTTGGCAGAAGGTTACTGGAACTTCGGAGACAGACTCTTTTTGCATGATTGCCAGGTCAGCTGTTAGGGCTGGTAGCTTTAAACAATCACTTGAATTTTTTGAGTGTTGTTACACACTCATACTCTATAAATATTTGCCATAATGAATCATATAAATATCTCAATATAATTATTTCTAGTAACATCAAGAAATTCCTGCCCTACTATCTATTTCAAGAAGACTACTGAAATATGACTGAACCTCAGATCACTAGAAAAGATGGTGAAATACCTAATTCTCATGGATTTCAACTGGAAATGGGCAGCTGAAGGGAACAGCAGGGCCCGAGCCTGGAGTGGAGTTTCAGTGCCGTGACAGAGGCTGGATAATTTCATTAAAGCCTCACGTCTCACTCAGGCTGAAGCTGTTTGGGACGTTAGTGACAGCTCAACGGGACACGCTGCATTTTGAGAATCACAAACTACAGTAATTCCAGAGAACTACACCAGAAAGAAAGGATCTGGAGAGCCACCCCTGCTCTATTTTTACTCCGCCACGGGTGATACTCTTCCCTCATAAGCAGGAAAATATACCATATGAGCCACAGGGTTAGAAAAAGTCTGAGCTGATCTTGCTCCACACCTCCTGATTTTAGCCACACCTCACTATTACAATATGAAAAGAAAAAAAGGGGGGGAGAGGGGGGGGAAACAAAAACACAAAACAAGCAAAAGGAAAGCGATCTGGTATGCGGCTGAGATTCCGAATAACAACAGCGTGTGTGCAGGCTCATAAATGCTTCGGAATTGACCAAGAGGAAGCACGTTTCAGGATGACACAATCTTGTTGCTGTAGTCATTCATCGAAGGGAAACTCCCACAGGAAAAGGCATAAAGCTGCTCAGGGAAGGCTAAGGAGCTGCTCAGTGCTCCTCAGTCAAACATTGGGTTAGATTCCCAACATGGGTACCAGCCAAGGCCCGTTCCAGCTTTTCTCTGGGTCCCTCCGGGGTAGCGCAGGGTGTGGTTTGGCCCAGCAAGGAATTTCTTACAGACCTTCAAGTGCAGATGGTGGTGCCAGCAGCTCCCAAACCTCCTTCTCCTCTGCCAGACCCCTCTGGCTGGCTGCCGGCGGAGGGGCGCCCTGGGGAGGCTTCGTCGAGCACCATGGGGAGAGCATCTTCCTGGGGGGCAATGAGAAACAGACTATGCAAAATCTGAATGACCGTTTGGCTGCCTACCTGGAGAAGGTCCGCTCCTTAGAAGCTGCAAACGCTCAGCTGGAGAGCTGCATCCGAGAGTGGCACAAGGCAAAGTCTCACGGCAAGAGGCACGACTTCAACCAGTACGAGCAAAACGTCACTGACATGCAAAGACAGGTAAGTCAGAGCTGCGACTGTCATTCTGCGCTCCTTTAAGGATTCTGGGGGCTCCTTTGTGCTGATGGTGTTCCTTTACAGAAAGCTAAACCAAGCCTTTTAAATATTACAAACACTAATGCAAGGGGTCGCAGGACCTGGGCACAACCAAGGAGAAGAATGGGTTACGAGAAAGAAAGGCTGGAAGGAGACAAGGGGGGATCCTGCAAAGTCTGAGGGTACGATGAGGTTTGCGAGGTGCCGAGCGCTGGTTGCTGTAGGTGAAGCTGTGGTTTGGGTAGCGATGTCTGGCAGGATTTGCTCTTTTTGACTGCACATGTACTGAAGCAAATCAGAAAGCAGGTGACGAGAAGAGATTGCCTTCTCTCACACTGCTCTCTGCAGACATACTCCCGCGTTTCACTTCTTTGATTCCTGTGGCAGCAGACAATGAAACTGCAGGAGCTTTGGGTCCAATGAGCTTATGTAATCAGATGGAAAAATACTCCATTGTAATTAAGAAAATAGCAGTGACAAATTCCTTGTGGATGCTTTCACTATAATTAAAAGGAGAATTTCTGGTTCCTGCCAGTAGTTAATATTAATGTTCAACAGTAACTCTTTCAATCTCCCAAACTCACGTGCCTTCAAATTTAAGCATAATATTAATCTGTATTCATAATGAACATACCTAGTGCTGTAACCATCTGTGTGACTAATCAGTGTAATTAACTTTACACAGCCATATGAGGCAAAAGCCAAAGCTATTCCAAATGCAATGCTTTAGTTTTCCCTCCACTTTGTCTAACACGGTCGCTCAGCGTTCTCAAGACCCCGAGAAGCTTTTTATTCCAAGGGGTTGGAAATGGAATTATCCCACATCTTTGCTGATTGAGGCCAGGACTTAATCAAACTCCCTGCTCGCTGGTAAATGCGTTGCCTCCAGGCAGAAGATGAGTTGCTCCGACCACAGACAATGTGTACGGAGAGCCAGAATTGTCATCACCTATTTCTCTTTTAAGGATACAGAAAGGTCAGCCGGCTCCAGCACTAACGCTCCAGCGCTTGCTTGCTTTTTTTTTTCATAGCTGATCCCGAGATAAAAACTTGCTCATCGAGAATATAAATGTGTTCACGCTGATTTGGAACTAATAAATCAGAAGCGTTTAGGAAGGCAGAAAGACTAAAAGCGTGACCCCGATTGGGGTAAAGCCCTCGCTTTTGAAGAGTTTGTACCCAAAACACTTATTTTTCCCACTCCCCACATAACAGGCGGTCCCCGGCCACGGGGAGCTGTGAGGCTACGGCTGAGCGTGATGCTCACGCTGGGGAGGAAGGGCCAGGGAAGGATGATTTACAGGTGACGATTCGGTGATTTAACCCAGAATTTTTACTTTCTCTATAAATTATTGCAATTAGCACCGTGACCGCCAGTAAAATGAGTGAAAATATAGCCTCTAATTATTAACCATAATTAAATTAATGAACCATGAATTAAAAAGGTGAAACTTACGGAGCACCTAAAATTACATTTAGAAAAAAAAAAACTGAGGATCCTGTATCCAATAATCCACAAAGTCTGTGAGGTACTGGCTGTCTGACCTCAGAGGCGCAGAACCAGTCGGGTCCCACCTTTGGACCACACTCCTCCTAGATGCCTGGGTTTTGGATGACCACGTCAGATAGAGCTGCAGTTCCCTTGCTCCACCCTGGCTCCATTCTGACCCAGATACACAATAAAATAGCACCAGTTCTTTGGGTAAACGTCTCGTTCCAGCCTCTTGTACCACTAAATAAGCAAACCGATGTACAGAACAGTTTGCTGTCCAACATCGATGCTGTCAGACACAGGATCCAAGGTGTGCCGAGGAAGAAGTCAGTGCAGAAACCCTTATTAAAAAAACAAAATAATCCTGTTTTGAGAAGGAACTGGGGTGTATTTAGCATAGAATAATACACGAGTTCTTCATTCAGTCATCCGTAAGTTTGCAGATTGCTGTGAGCGATACACCCGTCTTCGTGATGGATGCAGTGAAGAAATTCGTATAACTAAACAGATAAATGTCCACGCCGGCAACCCACACTGCTCACCCGCACAGCAACCGCTGTCCCCTGGCAGCTGGCGAAACTCCAACAGTTGTAACTCCTTTATTATATTCTTTATTCCTTCCAATCACACAGAAAGAACATCGAGCCTTTCTATCAGCCTGTTGCTGCGTGGCCTGATTCTGAAGCTGAAGAGCTCGCCTGCTGCTTTCCCATTGCCTTATTTCCTTCTATAGTAAAAGTTACCATTCTCTAAGGATGGATTCAAGAATTACCTCTTCTCTGACAACCAGTTCCAGGCAGCGACAGGCTTAGGGTATTGTTAGAGCTCTTCAGCTGGCCTTGATCTTGGCCCCGGGGCAGTAGCCGAGGGTGCTGCTAATTACCCAAGAGCCATGGTCTGTTAAGAGATTAGTTAAAACATTCCATAAAGCACCTTCTTTTTTTACTATGAGAGGTAAACTTTTGACACAACAATTTTTTTTCATTTCCTTGTTTCTTTGTGATTCATCGAGGTGTGGGAAGTTTTTCTTCAAGGTGCTGAGAGCTCTGTAAAAGGCTAATGATTTCTGTGCAGCCGGAACGCACCTTGTTTTGCTGGGGAAGTGCTGAGTGAGGGCAGCCCTTGGAACAGCAACCGTCCTCCTCCTCTCTGCCAGAAAAGGACTTGATGTCCCACAGATTATTAAGTCCTGCTAATTTTATATGAGCTCCTGCTGGAATTCTTTCCAAGATTTTGAAGGAAATCCTGAGCTTTCCAGACCCAGATCTATAGTTCGAAGCTGACTCATGCTAACAGGGATTTTCAGTCTTTTCAGTGCATGCTGAGTACATGAATGATGTGATGCACTTTCTTCTGCACCTTTAAAGGTGATTTTCAACATCCCAGAAAACAAAAATCAGAAACACGAATTAATCACTCCTTGCTGCTGGACAATTCACTATGGTTATAGGGGAATAACTGACTGGACCATGACAATTAGATGCCAGTGTTATTGTCCAAATAACAGTCCATGCGACTCCAGACTGAAGCACGTGGTGGATTTGAGAGATTCTGCTCATGAGTTGCTCCCACCATCATCGTTGTCCCTCTGTAGCGCATCTCGGTGAGCTGCTTCTGCAAATCTGCTTCTCAGCTTATCATTAATTGCAAGCATTTTGACCATCCTTAGACACAGCTTAACTGTGTCTTCTTACTGAAGTTTGCCCTAAAGATGACCAAGGCTGCTTTCCCAGCAAGGCTAAACAGAATCAAACCCAGTTCACGAAAAGAGAGGAAGACAGGGCTTGCTATTGTGTAATACACCGGGATGTTTGTGTAATATTATTCATATCCTCTACCTGGCCAGGAATAAGATAACTCCTGCTTCAGATCCAGAAAAGTAAGACAAAGAGAAAAGTAAGATTATGGTCCAAAACTGCAGAAACATCTAATTGAACAGGGAAACTAAGCTTCTTTCATTTGTGTACTCTCCTTAACATGGGACTATTTAGCTGCTGCCCACAAGCAGCAGGGGGTCTAAACCAGCACAGGTTATTCACCATCACGTACAGCAACATTGAGTCTCCTCTTGGATTCTCTGTTTTCCAGATTGAGGATAGCAAGATCACCAATGCCAGTATCCTTTTACAAATTGATAACGCCAACATGGCATCTGAAGACTTCAGGCTCAAGTAAGATCTTCTTTGGTTTCCTGATTAAGCTTGAAAGAGGATTAAGGAAAACATTGCCTTTTCTTGATAATCCAATATAAAACTGGTTTTGCTGAGGTTTTCTGGTGATACCTGATAAATAAATCCCATGTAGAACAGAAAAAAAAAAAACCACCAAACTTAAAAAGGATGAAACGGATGTAAAACCCACAGGTGATTGCTGAACAATCTTGAGTCACCCTGTTTGTGACACTTGCTTCAGGTCCTGAAGAGCAGGTTTTACAGCAGACACTTGACACTTGTGACAAAAGGCATTTCAAACTGTCATCTGGGAATCCAAATTAAGCCCTCTCTGCACTGTGCTTCCCCGGTCCAGCCCAAACCTATTTCCTGTACTTATCCCCTCTGTTGTCCAGCTCCACAGGAAATACTCGTCCTTCGGTATCTTCTGATTTGGAGTCTCGGAGGTTTTGCCCCCGTGAGTGGCGCGGGGCTTCCTTGGCTCCCAGCAGAGGGTCTGGCCTTTCACCACGTTGTGGAGAGAGAGTTCTCAAGACCAACTAAAAAAGTCAAAATATTTGGACAGAAAACACCAGGCAGATCTTTGCAAAGGAAAGGAAATTATATTTCTGTAAGTTAGACTTCTTAGGAATCATGAACACTTGTCTTACTTTCAACAGACGATGGATCAGTGATTAAAACAATATCTCAGCTTTTGGGAATATTATAACAAACCCAGACTCTGAAGGCCGTCCCTTGCCCCGCACTTTAGCACTCAATAGCGTCAGAAAGGAAACAGCGGAACTCCTCTGAGAGGCTGGAACTCTAGATTGAGTCTGACAGATTGAATGGGGAAACATTAAAAGTGCCCACTTTTAATTCTGAGAGATTCTGAGGAGAGATTCTGAGGAGCAAAACCCATTTCTGTGCCCAAGGGAAGACATGGCCGTGTCCTCCTGCCTTCGGCTCGCTCCAGAGGTCAGGGAGAAACGGCAGCACCCACTTCCATGGCATTCTCCCTGGTTTCTGAAGGACTGAAAAGTTATCTATTTGGAAAACTCCAGAAAGTATTAATTGTTGATACTGTGTTTGCCCCTTTATGGGCACTTTTGGGAGAATATCCTCAAACCTTTTACAACCTAAAATGCTAAAAGCTAATGTAAATGCAAAAATATAAATGCAAAATGGAAAAAGCTAAAGGAAAGAAAGAACAATTATTATATCCAATTATTATATCCAATATCAAACTGATTTTGATGAGGTTTTCTGGTGATACCTGATAAATAAACCCGATGTAGAACAGAAAAAAAAAAAGAAAAACTTCAAATGACTATTCAAGAATATTCAAATAACATATTTTAGAAACAGAATTTTTTGTTCTCTCAAGTTCCCTACATAAAGGTCTCCAGCAAGTCTACTTCTCTCTGACACCCCTTATCCGACAGGGTAGGAGCCGCCTGCTCCCAGCAAACACGCTTTATCTTCTTTTTCCTGGGCAAGGTACGAAGCAGAGAAGTCTCGCAGGCAGGGCGTGCAGCTTGATGTCGAGAACCTGCGTAAGGAGCTCGACGGCCTGACCATTATTACAACAGACCTGGAAATGGAAATTGAAGGCTTGAGAGAAGAGCACATCCTCAGGAGGAAAGACCATGAGGAGGTAGGAAAAGCTCCGCTTGGTAAAATCCTATCACACAAATCTTCACTACCGTGTAATTAGCTTTGAGTGAGATCCACGGTCTATAAATGGGATCGATGATTCAGAACCCAATCCCATTCCTGAAGCAGCCAATGAGAGGCAGACGAGGCCCAAAGTTTGCATGCTAGTTAACCAATTAAACTGGGATTTCAGAAAGGATAACAAATTGCTGTATTTTCTCCCAGATCCTCTTCTAGAATCATAGACTCATCCAGGCTGGAAGGGACCTCCAAAGGCCATCCAGTCCCACCTCCCCACAGTTGCAGGGACACCCCCAACTAGCCCAGGTTGCCCAGGGCCTCATCCAGCCTTGAGTATCTCCATGGGAGGGGCCTCAACCACCTCCCTGGGCAACCTGGTCCAGTGGTCCACCACCCTCAGAGGAAAGAAATTTTTTCTAATATCCAACCTAAATCTGCACTTCTCTAACTTAAATCCATTGCCCCTTGTCCTGTCTCAACAGGCCTTTGTGAACAGCCCCTCCCCAGCCTTCCTGTAACCCCCTTTAGACCCTGGAAGGCTGTGATTAGGTCTCCCCAGTCTCTCGCTTTTCTAGTTCCCTCTCCCTCTGTCACGTGTAGCCCAAAATGCCTTATGTACCCTCCAAAAATGTTCTCTGAAATACCCAAGAAGGACGTCAGAAATACAAGGGTTACACAGCAGCAGGTGAAGCCGTCTTTGGCCAATCCCTTGTAGCCCAGGACAGTACTGAACGGCTCCGGTAGCCCAGGGCAACCAGCAGAGCCATCAGTGTGTCCAGTCCGTCAGCATTTCGGAGGCCGTGATGTCATACCCCGAAACGCCGCTTTGCCTGGGCGCTTTTGAAAATGGTACCTAACACAGGAGCTTGTGCTACACCGAAAGGAATGTTACCGTACCTGCTTGACTTGTCCCGTAATTATGTTGTTTACACAGTAATTATACGCTTTAATCCAATTATTCCTTTAACAATTACATAGAACTTTTACATTACTCTCCTGTAAACTTAGTTATAGTTCCATAAATATTAACATACAGGGTAAGAAAGATGAAATTACTGTTAGATTTTCATCAAAGGCTTTGGGTTCCTACTAGATAAATAAATATCAAATGGCTGTGCTTCTTCATTAAGCGCGTATCTTCCAGAAACAGTCTATGAAAAGATCTTCTCCCATGTTTTTTTGTGAGTTCTCTCACACAGAAGCAGAAACAAGTCTCTGGTTTAAGTCATGTCATAGTATTACCCACACATCAGTTTTCCAAATAGGGTTAACTGGATCTCTCTAACACCCTACCCTAACGAAGATAATATTTTGGCTGATGTGAGTGGATGGGACGAAGAAGCCAAGGCAGGAATGAAAACTTTCCACTGTCATAAACAAGTTTGCTTGTTTCCTCTGCCAATGTCTGATTAGGATATGGAAGCAAATCGCTCCTCACAAGACTTCAAAGTCAACGTAAAAGTAAATGCAGCGCCTCCTGAAGACTTAGCCAAGATTCTAGCACAAATAAGAGAAGACTACGAAGCCATAATTGAAAAGAATCGTCAAAGCCTGGACAGTTGGTACAAAGAACAGGTAAGAGCTATTTTCTGCTCGTGTCAAGGATCTCTGTTGCCATTCAGGAATGGCCAGAATCAGCAGCTTTTACCTCGCCTTTTTTTTGGTCCCCAGGGCACAGCTCTGTCTCTGGCAGCAGCTCCCAACCCTGAGCAGATACAGCGCAATGAGAACGAGATCAAGGACCTCACACGTACTTTGCAGTCCCTGGACATCGAGCTGCAGGCCCAGATGAGTAAGGTACCTACTGCAGACGTCTCCGGCCTCTCACTCCTATTTCCTATATCACAGAGACTGTCACAGCCCCATTCCTCATTTAAATCCATAGCCCAGCAGAACTGTATTGTAATTATTATAGTATTGGGTATATCAGTATAGTATTGGGACCGTGCTTGACTTTGCCAGAATATGCAAAATGGTTCAGCAACCATCAGCAAAAAGTGAAAAACGTACTGGTCTCATCAGAATAAAATATGGGGAGAAGAGAAGAGATGGGCTAGCTGCCTCCGTCCTCTGAAAAGCAAAAATACCCAAGGCAGCAGACGGTAACACAAAGTTGATACACACAACCCCTGTTCTAATGCACGAAGTATTTTGAACTGTGAAAAACGTTGGTGGGAAATTTTCAGCACTGTTACTCAGCTCTCGCACAGCTTAAAGCTCACGTACCCGAGACTCCGAGACTTTGGGGCAATTCTGGATAGTAAATGCAGAACTGGCAGGAGAGTCAGTGCTACAGGAGCACAGCTGCTGAGCAGAAAGGACCCGGCAGGGCCAAATTAGGCAGAGTTTTGCCTCTCTTTATGCATACATGCCACAGCTCCATGACTCTGCTGTCTTCACAGGCATAGTCATGCAAATGCGTAAGTGTTTCAATTACCGCAGTTTTAATTTTGTGATCTTCTAGCCAGAGACCAAATCTGCTGGCATTTCTGCGCCGTATCCACCACATAAATAATAACCACAGTGTTGGTTTGATCTGCTCTGCCAGAAGCACATGCTGGAAGACACCTTGGCGGACACTCGGAATTACTACGCCGCTGCACTGCAAAACATGCAGCAGATCATCTCCAAATGTGAGGAAGACCTGAGCCAGCTTCGTCACGACATCAAGCAGCAAAATAACCAATACAAGGTTCTTCTTGGGATCAAAACCCGCCTGGAGAAGGAAATTTCCACCTACCGCCTGCTGCTGGAAGGGAAAGCAGACGGGTAAGGCAAAGCCGCCCCGACTGGAATAGATGAGAGTTCTCATATTTGAGTTATTTGTTGTTTGTTTGTTTATGCTTAATCAAAGCCTGCAAGTCCCATCCTACATCAAGGGTATTTTAATATGATGGATCATAATAAAAAGCTGGAGCCACGTAGTATACAGAGAAACCAGTATCCATGTAATTTGGTTTATGCAAATTAATATAACTTTTTATGAAAAAAAAACCCAAACAACAAAGCTACATTCCCACAGCATGCCTATCTCAGCATAGGGAAAAATGCTAATTTCAGTAAAATTCATAGTCATTTCCTATCTTCAAAACAAGTTCTAAATCAAAAAGAAGTTTCGATCTCTTCTGGTCAGGACCTGCAGTTAGGAATCCTGACACACAGCACGTGGCCAGCGAGCCCCTCTGCTGGTGGGGGGTCCCGTTCCCCCACCTTGGCTGCCCTGTCTGAAACCTCCGCGCTCAGAAACCTGTAGTGCTATGAAGACTCCTGAGAATCAGTGAGAAGATGGGAACGAGTAACTTCTTGAAATGAGTATAATCATTACGTTTTTTCTCTTTTATTATCTTTACAGGATAGCAAGAAAATCCGAATCAAAAGCTAAAGGTAAAAGTCCCTTGGTTTTTTTCTCTTCAATTATCGTCATCTCAGTTTTACTGTGAATAACTTGAACCTTACATGAATGAACTCTGAGTTCATTCTCATGTATATTATCATATATTCTCATCCATATTTGAGAATAATGTCGGTGATTCAATGGTCTCGTGAAGGGCTGAGCTTCAGAGCACCTTCTGCTGTGTCTGTGCTCTCCTGGACGGTCTTCAGCCCGACCTCTGTCAGTCAAACCTGTGCCCAAATCTCAAGCTCAAGACCAGAGCTCTCCCGGTGCCCGAGGAGGCCCAGAGACTCCATTCGGTGACTTAATCAGTGTCAGGGCTTGAAAGCCAACAGAAAATCTGCATGTCTGGAAACTCACATCCTGGCATGAGCGTGTCCTGCAGAATATTCTGGCTGTTCTGCTCTGAGGTTCCATTTGCATTGGCTGGGCTGCAGCTCGGTGACTCACGGGCCCTGACCTAGACGAGACTCGGGTGACTCCGGAGTACAAAGAGCCATCATAAGTACTGACTTAAAGGGAAACATGGAAAGATAAATCAGTTGAGGAGTAGCCAGTAAGTTACTTTAAATAATTCTGCCCCTCTACTCTGCACTTGTGAGGCCCCACCTGGAGTCCTGTGTCCAGCTCTGGAGTCCTCAGTAGAGAAAGGACATAGAACTGTTGGAATGAGTCCAGCGGAGGGTCACCAAGACGATTAGCTGTGAGGACAGGCTGAGGGAGCTGGGGCTGTTCAGCCTGGAGAAGAAAAGGCTTCGGGGAGACCTTGGAGCAGCCTTCCAGGAGCTGAAGGGAGCTCCAGGAGAGCTGGAGAGGGACTCTTGGGCAGGGAGAATAGTGATAGGACAAGGGGTAATGGTTTTAAACTGGAAGAGGGGAGATTTAGATTGGATTTTAGGAAGAACTTGTTTGGTGTGAGGGTGGTGAGGCACTGGAANGGGTTTTTTTCTGTCAGAAGATGCTGAGCTGACCAATCGGAAGATCAAAGCGATCGTCCACGACACTGTGAATGGGCAGGTGATATCTTCCACCATCAACGAGATCCACTAACAAGTGTGAACTCCAAGTTCTGCTAACCCCTGCTAAGCCCCTTCTCTGCACCTCAGTGCTGCACGTGGGTCTCCCTGCGCGCAAAAGGGGGACTCCTTGATGATTTGCAGCCTAACCACGACCAGTGCCACACACAGCCAGGTACAGCTGATGTTGTCAGGTTAAAGAGCTCTCAGACATCAAAACACTCAAGAAAAGCCATTCAATGAAAACGACTGGCTGAGCTGGTAATTTATGTATTATGCACATCTCACTGGGGCATGAATCTCCATCTGTGATTCATTTATTGCTCTGCAAATTAACTGTAATTTAAAGTGAATAATCTTTCAGTTTTTTCTTCTGGTCTCCTGTCTCTCATCATATAGCTCAGTGCAGCCAATAAACTCCTTTCCACCACTTGCTCCAGTTTTGCTTTTTCCTGCATATGCGCCAGCCCAGGGTGGCAGCGTCACTGACAGGGGTCAAGGCTGCAAAAGCCTCCTTGTTCCAGGGGGTATAAAAGCGGGAGGATGCAAAAGAAAGAAAAAGAAGAAAAGAGGTGACAGGAGTAACAGACGACACTTCCACACGCAAAACTATTAGACTTCCCCATAGCCAGCTTTTCAATGTCACTGCTTGAAACAGCATTAGTAGTAGGATTGTTATAAAGTAGGCTTTACCAAAATCATCACCCTGGAAACATTTCTTTATTCTTTAACGTTAGAGAAATTTTCATCATTTAACTTTACAGTCAAAGAACTGTCTTTCCTCCAAAGATTACTCCAAAGCGCTTTTCCAGATGCTCTCATTCTTTCTCAGTGACCCATTTCATTCAAAGCACCACTTCAGTTATTTGCTTTCACGTTAACACTCGTTGGTTTTGTCGACGGGTTCTAGAGCCAGGATGAACTGCAGATGCGACGCGTACGGACAGAAGGGGAGAGGCCCGAGCTCTTCAGCCAAATCCGAGCACCTTCCTCTTCCTCACCTCAGCCCAAGCACCAACCCACAGGAGACCCTGCCAGCAACAGGACTGTTTCCAGTGGCGTGCAGAGCTAAAAACTCAGCAAGGAGAAGAGACATGCTCTTAGGGCTCTTTAGATGAGACAGGCTGGAAAGCAGGATGAAGAGAGCCGGAATGGAGCATAATGAGTGTCTGCAGGGATTTGCATACCAAAGTCAAGTCTGTGTGTTCCCGGGCAGGCACATATTCATGAGAGGAATTGTCATTGTGCTCTTTCTACCGACTCAGAAGGGACTTTCATAAAGGGCTCCTGGTACCTGCTTTGCTTTGAAACAAGGCTCACAAAAGGAAGCGAAAATTTCAAAGAAAATGCAGATTTAAAATAAACAAAGTCCATCTTTGTGATACAGTGTTTTCTTACTGGCATGTCAGGACCAGTTCACAATTCCCCTTCGCCGCCCCCCCCCC
>VZRU01008647.1:116704-148306 GCA_013398155.1 Pedionomus torquatus
TGGGTTTTCTTCAACAATTTTCTGTGTTCTTTAAAGTTAGATTCTTTTATCCCATTTACAGAGCCCAACCACGCTGCTGGCATACAAAGAATTATAAAAACGTCGAGGTAGCCTCTTATTTCTAAATCAAAGGAAAGTACCTCTGCTTTGTGCTGGTTTTGGTTGTGCTAAACTACAAGGAAAGGAGGAGGAAAAACAAATAATTGAAGTGCTTTATAGAACACGCCTGTCCTCATTTCACATTCTTGAGCAATGCACCAGCTTTACCGCTGTCCTGGTGTCCCCTCACGCAGAGGGGAGAGGTGCGCTCCCCGCGTCCCCGTGTCCCCCGGCCGTTAGGGTCCAAACGCTCCCGGCTGAGAGGCGGCAGAATTCCCACCCACTCCGCTCTCACGATGTCCTCCCTCTCCTACACACGTGTGGCTGCATCCTGTGATGGTCACACCACCCATAAATACTGGCCGTGGCCTTCACCCGGTGTCTGCCACCACCATCAGAGCTCATCCCGTTTAAGAAGTGAAGTAAACCGATTGGTCCTTAAACATATAAATATGAGTTAGACCACAACCTGTTTTCTAGATGAAAGCAACCGTTCCACGACCAAAAAAAATTCATATTTCTGGAGAATTCTTTGTGGCTTTACAGCGCAGTGGGTGAGCGCAGCGTTCCTTTAGGTGGAACAGCTTATGGCCCAGCGTCACCGGCTGCGCTGTGCCCTGTATCTGGTGTGTGTTCATTATTCCTGAATTTGTGTTCCGGTAGATAAGCTACGCATTTCTAAATGTACTTTGGGTAGGTCTGCACCTTACATAAGAAATAATGATACCAAAATTTACCCCTCGCTTGCCCTGTTAACATTATATTCTCAGGACGTGCTGAGAGATGAAGCGAGGGAGATAACGAATGAGGGTAGCATTATCGTTCCCATTTTATTGCTTGAGAAAATGGAAAAAGAGATGACACAACTTGCTCAAGGCTGCAGAGAAAGTCACAGATAGCGGCTAAATTAGAATTCATCACTTCACAGCTTCTACTTAGCCCAGCTATTAGATAATACAGCTTCCATGAGAGCCCTTCCCCAGTTACAGCAATCCCGGCTGCCTCCAGTGGCACCCAGGAGAGAATGGGATTGATTTATTTCAAGTGTGCACCATCGGTCAAGACCCTGCACACGCTTCGACGATGTTCTTCAACTCAGGAGCACCAACAGCCCTACGAAAATCAGTGCCTGGATGTCTTGGGGGATTTTGCAGCGTTTGGGAAAGTTTAAACCAGAGGTGGCACACGTGCTGCTTCCCCCTCGTCTCAGATCAGTGTCTGGAAGGAAAGGCAAGCTCCAGCAGTGTGACACTATTGCTTGAGGAATGATTTTATTGATTCCTTATTTTAAAATGGATTGAACTCTGCCAACTGGTATTTATTCTACTTCTGTATTAAATGTAGGCAGAAGTGCTGTTTCGACAAAGAAAGGACCAACCCAGGCCCAAAGAAACCACAATTTTAAAAATCTGAAGTATCATAAAAAATAACACAATCAAAGTTAATAAAGTCCATTTCCCAAAACCAGAATAGGATAGCAACAAAAAAAAAAATATCAGGAGGAGACACCGTCCCTTCTAAGCCTGAGTGAATGATGTAACGACACTTTTGCAAAGGAAGGAGCCACGGGAGCTCTCAGTCTATAAAAGGAGGCTGAAACCATCAGCATCCACAAATCACTTCTCGCAGTTTCACCTGCCATTTAAGGAAGTCCAGCGCTAAATAATCCTCCAACGTGATTTATACAGAACTTGAACGCACTCCAGGACGTGTATGAGTCACGGCTCATTTCACTTGTAGAAATGTGAAAACTTATTAAGGTACATTACAATAGGCAGCTTTGGTAAGTGACTTGTTGATTCTCTGGAAGAAGTCAGCAATGAGGTAATGCAGCGCCGCTTTGTGCTATTAATCACACATTCTTTCTGGTGATGCACTCATGCACCGGTGGGTTTTTCTTATTTATGAACAAGGCATTCCTGTAGAATGCAAAATTTTTGCTTCCCGCCTGCCTGGCTGATGCACAAGCAAAATGAACGGAGCCGTTTCAGAAAGAGAAGCAAAAGAAAATCTAGTGTTTCTAACGCTGCTGAAAACCCTGTTTGCATGCTGGTGTTGAAGCAGGGAGAATAGGTAGAAGAGCCGGTAAAACATTTCACAATGTCCACACCCTGACCTATAAAGGTTTCTGAAGTTTTGCTGGGAGATGCCTGCTCCTGTGTATGAATCATTTAGAGAAGGGAAGGATCTATAAACAGGGGAGGAAGGAAAGAGTAACACCTGAGAGGCTGCATCCCCCGTCCCTACATCCTGAATTATACAGCAAAAGCATCTTAATTATTGACTCTACAGGTACATTCGGCTTTGTGAAATCACAAGTCATTTTTTAGCATGCATTGCTTCCTCCTAATTCCTTCCTCGGTAATTTTTTTTTTTCCCATTTCTTTTCAACTTGTATTTTATGTTATTTTTAATTGTACGACTACACCGAGATGACCCACTCCAGCCACACATCCAGGGACCGGTGCGCAAGAACAACAGGAGACTCGCTTGCAAAGATATCCCATCAGACACGAGCATCGGCGTAGCACCTCCCGGGCTGTCCGTACGATAAACCTCACAGCCCTAGACATGACCTAATGGTGAGGCAGGTGCACGGCGGCTTCTGCTGCAGATTCATTTGCCTTTTGAAAGTCTGAATATGCATCAGAAGCTTAAAGGCATAAAATCATACCATCGGCTGTGGTAAAGCCACTTGCAATAACTGTCTAGACTTCAGGGGTAAATTTTCTTGGCTTCCCGATTTCCTAAGGACACGCGGAGTTCGTTTGATACGCTGTCATTAGGCTCCAGGGAAAGCAACAAAGAGGAGGAACACAATTTGAGAAAAAACTTATTTCAATTTAGAGGAGTCATTACTCGGAGCAGGCGGGGAAAAGGAGAAAGGAACAAGCCGAAGTAGGTGACAAACTGTGCGCAGCTTTGTAGAGCAGAAGTTAAAAATTTCCTATTTTTAGAGAAAAAGCACCAGCTTTGGCTGAGCCCTGTGCCCCTGGGTCACGCAGACAAGAAATTAAAGAAGAAACTGCGTAAACCAAGTGCTGCCAGAGCAGCTTCAAAGAAGGAAATATGTGATGTTGCTGCAAGTAACAGAAATTATGATTTTAAAGTTACCAGTGCAGGAAAAAACCCACTTCTTTCATTCCATATTAGTGAGACAAATTATCAATCTTTGGAAGCCGTTCGGTGCCCAGGCTGTTTCTTAGCGATTCTCACCACGGAACAGCCTCAGGCCAGTTACCGACACGTGTTGGGAAAGGATGTGTTCCTCTGGAAAGAACAGCGCTACTCTGCCAAACATAAAACAAAACCAAAGAAACCTTTTGAATGATTAGAGTTGGAAGAGACCTTCAAGATCATCTAGTTCCAACCCCCCTGCCCTGGGCAGGGACACCTCCCACCACCCCAGGTTGCTCCAAGCCCCATCCAGCCTGGCCTTGAACCCCTCCAGGGATGGGGCAGCCACAGCTTCTCGGGGCAACCTTTTTAATTTCTTTTTAATGTCTAGAGTTTATTACTGTTTATTGCTGTCTCAAAATGAACATACTCAAGCATCTGTCATAAAGACTGATATCAAAGGGCAGAATTTGAAGAGATAACGAATGTTCCTGTCCTCAAATATTCAGCTTTCTAGATTTAGAAAGGCAGAAAATACTTGTAGCCATTGCTTACAAACTCACTGCCATACACAACGCTGAACTCTCCTAATTACAGCTTCTGGCTGTGAAGACAAATATTACTTTAAACATTTGGCCACAAGAGTTATGCAAAATTTTTTTTCTTCTGGATATAGGACCAGAAAAGTAGGTGATACGTTATGTTTTGTTTCATAATATGTGCATTTCATTAACCACGTCCAGGTTCCAGCGTGGATTCTCCCATTGTAGGGAATAACAGGTAGATTTGTAGATGGAACCCTTTACGAAGGCATGTGGTGGCCTCTAGTGACAAACAGGAAAATAGACATCGTGCTTGTGTTCCAGGTGGCACCCAAATGGGGTTCCAGCAACCAGCGCTCCCCAGGAACCGCTCCCCCAGAGACCAAGGGCTGGGGAGCGACCTGAACAGGACACTTCTGTCGAAGGATCTGTGCAATGGACATTCCTCGAGCTCACAGTGTTCTCAGGTGCAGCACTCAGCTGGATTTTCAGCCTAGTTTCATTCTTTTTTTCTCTCTTTTCTTTTCTTTTCTTTTCTTTTCTTTTCTTTTCTTTTCTTTTCTTTTCTTTTCTTTTCTTTTCTTTTCTTTTCTTTTCTTTTCTTTTCTTTTCTTTTCTTTTCTTTTCTTTTCTTTTCTTTTCTTTTCTTTTTCCTTTTCCTTTTCCCTTTCCTTTTCCCTTTCCTTTTTCCTTTCCTTTTTCCCTTTCCTTCCCTTCCCCTTTTAGGGGCTTTTCAGGACTGGAAGGGGCCTCTAAGGTCTCTCATTGTCTTCCAAGATGGTGAGACCCTGGCCCAGGTTGCCCCGAGAAGCTGTGGCTGCCCCATCCCTGGAGGGGTTCAAGGCCAGGCTGGATGGGGCTTGGAGCAACCTGGGGTGGTGGGAGGTGCCCCTGCCCAGGGCAGGGTGGGGGGAACTCCATGACCTCTGAGGTCCCTTCCAACCATTCTATGATTCTATGATTCTATGAATCCAGGTGAGTCACTGACATCAGTTGGACCTTTCTCTTGACTGATCACAGGCAGCAAAACACAAAACATCTCTCTCTACTCTTTGGAGAGAGCAGTTTCCCAGGGCACAGAATCTGCATTAACATATGGTGCAAAGACAGTTTTCAGGGTGGAGAATTGTCCCAAGTACTTTCTTTCACTCATTCAAAAAAATCTTAATTTAGAATCTGCTATTGGCCCCTATCTACATTAAAATTGACTCTGATTTTCTCTTGAAGCTCCTCTCAATTGCTCCTGTGGTTGTAAATCAGCCGTAGGACATAAATCCGGGACCAAACTCTTCTCCCAAGCAGATTAAGAAGAGAAGGAGGGGAATCTCAGACACAGAAATGCTGACTACTGGAATATGGCTGGAATATTGAACAAGGAATTCCACTCCCCCAAGTGCACTGTGGACAGTGGAAGTCCATTCAGGACTTTATTGTAAGAGAACTTTTAGATTCAAATTCTGATGACACAAAATCCAAACGGAGCTCTCAACACGGTTACCAGGGCTAATAAACAGGCACTGGATTTCACCCCTAGGACAGATCGTCACTAAAGACTGAACTAAAAGACTTGTCGTTATTTAAATGCCCGGCCAGACAAAAGAAAAGCTTACGTTCCACCCAAAGGCAGATGAAATGCAGAACCAAAGCTGGGTGTGTCTTTTCCCCTTGAACTCTCGAGGCTGGTTACCCGTGACAGGTTAGTAAAGGTGAGTAATGCTGAATGGCACGCACAGGTTATCACAGCCCGGCTCGGCTTATCTTCATTGCTCTCTAAGACAGACGGGATTTCTTCATAAAAATAAAAAGAAAATTTATCAGTGTTGCAATGAATGTTTTATGATGATGACACACAGCCCATCCCGACCGAGCACGTCACGGAAGGGAAGTGTTAGACACGAGTCCCCAGACCGTCCTCGAGAGAGAGCTCACGGCGGAGCCCCGAGCTGGAGACCTCGTGGCTGAAGGAAGACGTCAGCAAAGTCTCAACGGTGCTTCTCTAACTCTGAACAAAACTGCACAGAGCGGAGAATATATTTTTAGGTTGCTCAACAACTATTTAGAAAATATACTGTTGCAACCAGTAAAATATAAGAAAGCCAAGGCAGGCAATATTCTTCCAAACGATAGCTGGGCATAGAGCAGGAGGCAGAGGAGGCCGACGGGCACTCCCAACTTGGAGCTGAACAGCTCTGGAGACAACAGCCAGGACCGGGTACTTGTCCTTCGGCCAGTCTCTGGGCCGTGCCTTTGTTATTTTCTGATATAAACACAGTCTCTGGTGGTCACTCTTGCAGTTTGCAGTGATTTATACAACCATTCAAGGTTATCCTGAGCTTTAGCAAATATTCCTGTCCAGCTTATTTTTTTGGAAAATGTGAAATGATAAGACTAGAGAAATTGTCAGTGAACAATCTGGAGAAGAAAAGACTTATCATAAAATACCTCAGAGATCTAGGCAGTGAAATTTATAGCCAGAGACGTAACTGCAGCAGGATCTTTTGCTGGATTCCTCTTCCAGCTTTAAAGCTGCAGGCTCTGCCCTACCACCACGATCAATCGTTACTCAGTCTGAGCGTTGTTAATGAACGAGAGGACCCACCTTGATTACTCGCGTACTTTGGCTTCGACTCTCATAAATATTTTTCATTATCAGTTACACCCAAAGAAGTTCAAGGTCCAAAGACAACTCATAGCATCTTCCTGCAAAGAAGTCCTGCCCTCAACACTGACCACTTTGATTTAGAAGATGCATATTTTCACAGTAGCTAAACTTTAAAAGCTTAGCAGTACTTCCCTAAGACCCCGGGTGAGGTGTCCTCAGAAACTGGAAGAGTCTTCCAATACAGAGTTACGTCCTCCAGAGCGTAGTCTCTCACCAGCCTCCTTGTCCCGAGGCCGAAGATCAGTACGTACACCAGCTGCTTTTGCTAATACAAGCAATATCTGTTAATTGTTCTACCCCACAAGCTGTACATTAATAATACACTAAAGTGCTGTCAGTGCAATGCCCTTGGAACACGCCTTCATCCTCTCCTGGTGCTCCCCAGCCACACACTTTCCTGCTGCACTAACCCCCCAGCAATCAGTTTCTGCCCCAACTTTCCACTTTCTCTGCATTTTCTCTATCAAAACTACACACCAAGGTCTGTTCAGGGATCTCGCAAGGATTAGAAGTAGGATCGTTGGGTTTCTTCCTGCACCGAAAAAAAGGCAGTTGATTTCCTGTCAATGAGCGTGGCACCCAGGTGTGATGCCTCCTTTCTAATCATTTATACACTGGTCTAGACCATCCTGAGGCCCTGAGTACTAATCACTCAACAGAAACAGCTACAACTGCAAATATAAATATTTTAAGTCTCTTGTCACATATTGTCAACCCTCCATTTAATTTCACACACTGCACAGGGTGGGTGAGAATCCCCTTGTTTGTTCACAGGGATATAGACATTATGGCTGCAGGTACACCGTGATAAATGATTCAATAGTTTTTTTGTCTTCTATCTTTTATTCAAAATAGTAACAAAGGGAGTCAAACTACTTGGGCTGGTTTTTTTTTTTTTCCTCAAAGACAGATGAACAGATGCAAACCCTTGTACACTGTATGGAGCCGGGGAGGGGGGGTTGATAGGCGCTGTGCTGTTTGTGCTGACACTAGTCCACACTGTGTGTCAACAGAGGTGGGGTTTACAGCTCCTGAGCTTCCTCTTTGCACCCTATATAAAGGTTTATGGAGCGCAGGCTGCTCCTCACCTCAGCCCCTCGCTCTCTCTGCCGATTCAGCTCCTTCGTTCCAGAAGAGGAAGAAAAGAAATGGCATTCTCTACCCGCAGCACTCAGTGGAGTACGAGCTCCCGCATCCATCCTACCGCACCCAGCGTCAGCAGTTTGAGCTCCAGGAAAACTGCCATCCAAAAGATCCAGGCCCCCAGCGTCTATGGGGGGGCCGGGGGCTACGGCACCCGCATATCCACCAGCTCTGGCTACGGGCAAGGTGCTGGGGCCAGCTTCCAGCTGAACATCACTGGGAGCGACGTGCTGCTGGCTGGCACTGAAAAATCAACTATGCAAAACCTAAACGACCGTTTGGCCTCCTACCTGGAGAAGGTGCGATCTCTGGAAAAGAAAAACTTCCTGATTGAAAAGCAGATCAAGGAGTGGTACGAGAGCAACAGCGTGGACGTACGGCAGGACTACAGCTCGTACTTCAAAACCATTGAA
The DNA here is from genome assembly GCA_013398155.1 of Pedionomus torquatus. NCBI lineage: Eukaryota > Metazoa > Chordata > Aves > Charadriiformes > Pedionomidae > Pedionomus > Pedionomus torquatus. The sequence continues at coordinate 124,681 of VZRU01008647.1, forward strand.
GATCTCCGAAACAAGGTAAGGTCTCACACAGCCGCCTATAAATATCCGAACTGCAGTTATCAGGGAGATAGATAGATAGATAATCATCTACTGCAGAGAAGATACTTTTCCAAACTGCAGTTGTCTTACAAAGAAAAAGAAAGGCTTTATTTTGACAGATTTCACATAATTTGTAGTAGTAGATCTACGTCTGCAGATGAGAGTAATCTCATACAGGAAAAATCTTTGAATCCAAATTAATTAATTCTACTCTACTTGCCTTAGGTGACTATAATTAGCAAAAATAGTGATGTTAACTTACATATTTAAATATAGTTCAGCATCTGTGGATTTCAAAGTGGCTTTTTTTAGACAGGACTGCCAAATGCTCAGAAAAAATAATAGATGGGTACTTGAAATATTAAATGATCGCTATAAACAACAGAATATTCCCAACAGCAACCAGCTGACAGATTTGTCAAATTATGTTGCCGGTGAACCTCCTCAAACCTTTCCCCTCTTACTTTTCTCCAGTTCTATTTCCCATCCCTTAAAAGCAGACATCTCCCAGGGAGCAGTTCTATACTTACTTTATGACAGGATAAGCTGCTTTTTGACAGCCCCTGATTCTTCCTATGCACTTCAAAGGGATCCTAACCCTCGATGACCCACAGACAGCTCAAGTTAAGCGAGGTGAAGCCCACACGCAGCATTAATGTCCAGAAATGGATCAAGAGTGCATTTCTGTACAAAAACTCATTGCTTTTCAACCATTCCTGTTTAGGTTGCTGCTGCACAGCTGGAAAACGCACAGCTTGTCCTGCAGATTGACAATGCCAAACTGGCTGCGGATGATTTTAGACTGAAGTAAGTTCCACGATGGTTTCAGAAATTCTCTTTCACGCTCCTCATATTCACAAAAGCTTCTATTTGATAGTATCAAAGCCGAGAAGTAAATGTTTCCTAATGTAAAGTTTAATACAGGGAAAACTTTCACAGCTAAGGCTGTAGCAGTTACTGATTCTAACATTTACATCAAATAGTTGCACTTTCATGATTTCAGACTTCCAGTTCCTGAAGGGAGCCTTCAGGAGAGCAGGAGAGGGACTCTTGGTCAGGAAGAGTAGTGATAAGACAAGGGTTAGTGGTTTTCAACTAGAAGAGGGGAGATTTAGATTGGATCTTAGGAAGAAATTATTTGCTGTGAGGGTGGTGAGGCACTGGAAGAGGTTGCCCCGAGAAGCTGTGGCTGCCCCATCCCTGGAGGGGTTCAAGGCCAGGCTGGATGGGGCTTGGAGCAACCTGGGGTGGTGGGAGGTGTCCCTGCCCAGGGCAGGGGGGTTGGAACTGGATGATCTTTGAGGTCCCTTCCAACTTTAAACATTCTAGGATTCTATGATTCTAAGAAAACAAGCCTTATTCTCCAGGTATGAGAACGAATACCTGCTCAGGCAAAGCGTGGAGGGTGACACCAGCGGACTGCTCCGAGTTCGTGATGACTTGACTTTGACAAAATCTGATTTGGAGTCACAGATTGAAAGTATGACCGAAGAACTGGCTTTCCTTAAGAAGAACCACGAGGAGGTGAGAGCTGCCAAACCCTGCCAGGGAGAGATTGACGTAGCAGAAATAGCCTCAGCCTCACAGGGAACAATGAAAGCTTGATGGTTAACCTGAAAGAATATTACATTTAGAGTGGGATTCAGCTCCAGATTAGCATATTAAAACTTAGGTACTGTCTATGTGAAAGTGTCCAAGGTTCCACTATGATCAACTGAGAGACAGTCAATAAACCAGACACAGCCTGGAGAGGGGTTCAGCTCCCTGCAGAGCAAACACCTACTGCCTGGGACACACTCTGGTCTCTGCTGGTTGTAACTGGAGCTCTGGCTCATGGAGATGCCAAGGAGTTACCTACGTGTACTCGGTTCGTCCAAGGAGTCTGAGCTCAAACTGAACCTTACCCTTTAATGCATGACAGCCGTAGTTTCAAAGACCTACAAAGATAAGAATGCTACACGGGCGCTGCTTATTTCCCCTTTTCACGCAAAGATGCAAACTGAAATCCTGAGTTCAAAACGACTCCTAACAAAACCCTAGTTATGGCATACGCCCGAGCTTTCCTCTTACAATCAGCTTCAGAAGTGTAAATTCCTTGTCACGTTGCGGAAAATAGGTTCCTTAAGCACTATTTTGGAAGTATCCAGACTAGAAAAACCAGCCAGCCTAGCCACCCGCTGGGTGCCACGCAGGACTGAAGCCCTTGTGTTGTAATGGTGTGTGACACCAACTGACACCCAGGGCATGGGGCAGCAGAGGCTGAACAGCTCCAGAAACTAAGGCTTGAAGGTTTGGATTAAAAATAATATGTGGTTTAGGTGCTGCTACCCCACATAAACAAAGAGGAACCACAGCTTCTATGCTCATTCCATAGATCTGGTCCTGAGGAAATCATCTTTTCTGACATTTATCTATGATACAGCATTTATCGCTACAAAATAAGTAATACACCATTTGCAAGGTGATTAAATTGTCTTGCCCTGAGGTGCTATTTCAGAATCACTTCCATGTCTGTAGATTTTGAATTTGCTTCCAATATTCGGGACTGAAAGTTCCCTGAAGCTGATGCTGACCTTTCAAGGCCAGTTTGGACAGGGCTCTGAGCAACCTGGTCTGGTGGGAGGTGGCCCTGCCCAGGGCAGGCGGGTGCAAATAGATTGTCTTTTAAGGTCTCTTCCAACCCATTTTGTGACACTAATACAACCCTCATCACCACAGGAGATGGACCGACTGCGCAAACAGGTGGGCAGCTCAGTTCACGTGGAGGTGGACGCTGCCCCAAGTATTGATCTTGGGACTATCATGGAAAACATGAGGAAGCAATATGAAGAGATGGCAGAAAAGAACCGTCAAGAAGCCAAAGAGCAATTTGAGAAGCAGGTAAGGTCAATTACTTCAACACCAGCAGAAGCCTCCATCGTGTCTCACCGCGAGCTCACAGCCCCTCCATTTCTGCCTTTCAGACAGCACAACTGAATCAAGAAGTCGCCATCAACGTTGAGCAGCTGCAGGGGCAGAGGAAGGAGATCACCGACCGCAGACAGGTCTTCCAGAGCCTGGAGCTGGAATTACAGTCCCACCTTAACATGGTAAATAACGGTGCACTTGAAATAAGGACCATGCTTAGGAGACGGTTACAGGGATAAATAAAAAAAACAAGGGGCTTCTCAGTCAATATGTTATTTTAACACAAAAATTAATCCTCTCGAATAATAGCCCAGAGAAGCTGTGGCTGCCCCATCCCTGGAGGGGTTCAAGGCCAGGCTGGATGGGGCTTGGAGCAACCTGGGGTGGTGGGAGGTGTCCCTGCCCAGGGCAGGGGGGTTGGAACTGGATGATCTCTGAGGTCCCTTCCAACTCGAACCATTCTATGATTGTATAATACATCTCTGTTCTTTTCACTGGCTGCAGAAAAAGTCTTTGGAGGACAGTCTGGCGGAAACCGAAGCACGTTACAGTTACCAGCTAGCCCGAATCCAGGAAACAATTAGCAATTTAGAAGCTCAACTGGCTCAACTCCGGGTTGAAATGGAGGCTCAGAATCATGAGTACAGTCTGTTGCTGGACATCAAGACTCGCTTGGAAATGGAGATTGCCACCTACCGCCGTCTGCTAGAGGGAGAGGACAGCGGGTGAGGAAATAACACACACTCTGCTTGTTGGCTTGGTTTGGTGCGACAGCAAACAGCGTCACAAACTGTCTGTATTCATGGCAGGTGAATGTGTACGCTCTGCCGGTTTCAAACTGGTCAGGGGGAGTCTGTTGTACGGTTCTCAACCATAGCTTGGCTACCAATGACACAGGCAGGGCTACTCAAAAATGTTAAGAGGCGCAAAGGAGCCTGACACTATCTCTTCAGATAGTCCAGCATCCCATATTCTGTAGTGAAAAGAGCAGAGATCTATGAAAGCAGGGCAAGCGGACAGTGGGATTTCCCCCCAAGAAATACCCGCATGAGCTCAAGTCACAGCACTGCAGAAACAAGTCTGCAGAATAATTTCTCCTATCGCTTATGCTGAGCAAGTCTTAATTTAACACAGAAAACTCATTCAAGCACATGGTTAAATACCTCGATGAAAGGACATCCGCTGTCCCGATTAAATGTACAGGAAATACACAAGGATTTTTCTTCACTGTTAGGCGCCATATATTTATAATTTTTTAATTTCTTATTTGAACAGACATTTCCAGCTGGAGGAGGCATCTACAGCAGAGACTGAAAAAGGTACGCACGCTAACTTCCTGATTTTCTGACAGCTGCTTGTCGAAATGTCGTGGAACTAAGTACCCTGACAGAAAAAGACACAGCTTCAGAGCAAATAATCAATGAGTGGAATCTTACATCAAGAAAGCGATTGGCCGTATGAGCAGGTAGTCTATAGGGAGCATCCAAAGCCTGGCTTTATGTGTATAATTCAGGTGCCCAAAGTAAAAACACAGAGTCCTCAAAGAGCCGAGAGAACAACAGAGAATTATTGAATTCCCCTCTGGGGGACTCGACAGACCTCTGCGTCTCTCCGCTGACTCCGCCAGGAGACCAGGCTGCTAAATAAAAGGAGTTCCTTTAACTGCAAAAATAGCCTTTCTGCTGTAAGACTATTCCTAGGTTTTAGGTGTACAAGTTTGTGCTAAACTGTAGAAAAATAGGAGGAGGGATAAAGAGGTATTCAACAGTGTCCACTATAGTATTCTGGGTAACATACAGGACGTGCAAAGGAAGGGAACCCACATCCTGTAACCGCCTTGAAAAGCCGCCTTTCGCTACTTTTTCATCTGTAGAGCTGCTGCTGGTACTACAGTAACGTTATTCTGTCAATATATATATTGTGTTTAAGTTAATTTACTGCTCAATTTCATTACCAGAATCAAGTAAATTTAAGAAGATCAAGACGATCGTCGAAGAGGTGGTTGACGGCAAGGTTGTCTCCTCCGAGGTGAGGGAGGTTGAAGAGAAACTGTGAATGGCAGGAGCAGAGGAGGCGGCTCTGAGCTTCCTGCACCCGAGGCCGGAATTAGAAGATTAAACTCCGTCAAGAATCCAGTCTTCTCCCTAAGCCCCAGAAGGGCTGAAATACGCCAAACTATCAATTCACAATCTTTTTCTTTCCATTTTTTTCCCCCCGAGGCATAAATAATAAAAATCAGTAAGTTACAACCTGCTAGATGCTGGTTTTACTTAAATAATGATTAAATACCTTGGTGAAAAAAAAAAAAAACAAAGCAGCCCAGCCCGATATAAGTGTATAATTGCTTCCAAGAACAATAAAAAGGGAAGTTTTAGCTTTTACTTACACCAGTCTTTAAATTACCTTTAAAAACTTTTTCAGTAAAAATTGGGAAGCCAAATGACTGATGGCATGGATTTACTACGGCTTTTAAAATAATCTAAGTTAAATTTAGAAAAATATTTCAGTGGTGTTGACGGCTGAGGTTTCAAAGTAGTAAACTGGTGGAAGATGAAGCCATGGGACACAACTCGCTCGTGTGCTTGACAAGCTCTCGATGGCACTGGGCTCTTCTGAAAGCACCAGGAGAATTTTCACTTCGCTTCTTTAGACAGTTCACAACAACACAGAATTATATAATCACAGAATGTTTAGAGTTGGAAGTGACCTTGAAGATCATCGAGTTCCAACCCCCCTGCCCTGGGCAGGGACACCTCCCACCACACCAGGTTGCTCCAAGCCCCATCCAGCCTGGCCTTGAACCCCTCCAGGGATGGGGCAGCCACAGCTTCTCGGGGCAACCTCTTCCAGTGCCTCACCACCCTCACACCAAACAAGTTCTTCCTAAAATCCAATCTAAATCTCCCCTCTTCTAGTTTAAAACCATTCCCCCTTGTCCTATCACTCCACTTCCTGACCAAGAGTTCCTCTCCAGCTCTCCTGGAGCTCCCTTCAGATTCTGGAAGGCTGCTCTGAGGTCTCCCCAGAGCCTTCTCTTCTCCAGGATGATATAAATAATAATAATAAATAGTAAATAATAAAATGCAAAATTGAAGAGGCCTGTTATTTTATTTTTTTGGTGAATGTTTATATCATCAGGTATTATAGCAAGCAAAGACATTTTATCATTAAGAATATATTTTGCCTTTCACTTCAGAAACAAAGACCATGCTTTCTATCAAGCCCCTCTGGACCGATACCCGCCCGGAGCCTTTCCCACACGGCGGCTCCTCGGCCGCACCCTCAGCTCCCGTCCAAGGACTCTACATGTTCCTCTTGACAACATAAACACAAAAATCTCTGCCTTTTGAAATCTCCCCTGTCCGATGGGTTATTTACTGCACATAAACAGCTGCCAAAGAAAGTAATCCTTTGCTTTCACCACCGTGAGTCACTGATACCAGGCTATCAGTTCATTTCTACATAAATGCTTTACTGAAACCTTTGATCTGCTGCTCATAATACATTTCTGTCCAAAAAAAGCACCCCTGCTCCAGGATGGAGATAAATTAAAAATTAATACATTTCAGTTGACAAATCCAATGATATAATTAAGCTGGGACAAAGGAAAAACTATTCTCTCTTCACCGAAATAACTTCAAAAGAAAAGCACATTGGTTTGGAAGGGCTTCCATGCCTAAACCTGCAACCAAGAAGAGCTACATTTGATCTTTAGATTTATATTATGAAAAGTAAAAAATACAGAAAAAAGAATCCTCATTTTAAGATAATAGCAAACTATATGGAAGAAAAAATGGTTAGTTTTCAGCTCAGAAGTATGAACAATTGGTATAGGGTACACATAGCACAGAGATATTTCCCTGATGAAAGGTTTAGGGCAGCGAACACGATCACAAATTATATTCAGTATCATCAAATCTATTTATGTTCTCAAATTAATGATTAACCTGCTGATGTCCATGTGCCTCTTCACACGCATTTGTTGGTCACTTTTCTTACTTCTTATTAAACACACAGGGAGAGCTAATCTGGCAGAGGTTCACACCAGAAAAGTGTTATGAAAAGACCCGCATTTCTGATGCGCGCACTGGGGAGTACGGCGTGAAAGGGATCATTACGCCGACTTAAGCACACTTGTATAATAATAGCCCCAAAGCGAGAAAGAAATGAATCTGTGATGACAAAAAAAATTACTTAGGAAGGATTTAAATGCCAAAAGACTTTTTTCGTGCTCCATTGCACATGGCCAAACATCATCACGGTGTCTTAGCTCTACTCCACCCATTTCCCCTCACGCAGCAAACACCTGGAGGGCACCAGATTTCCACTCCCTTTGGCAATTCGGATGGGCACGTATCACCCAGCCGGGTCAGGGTACACTTAAACTGACTTCCCTCCCAAGGAGGGGGAGAGAGAGAAAGAATTAAAGATCTTCCTAGGAGGTGGGACTCCAACGGTCTTCCCTATATAAGGGTTGTCCCGTTCTCCGCTCAGCCCTGCGCTCGGCAAACGGAGGCGACGCCGGTGCCGGTACCGCCATGGCCCTGTCTGTGCGCACAAGCGCCGGATCCCGGCAGCTCTCCTCTCGCAGCGGGCTCGGCGGGGGATCTCTGAGAATGTCCGGTTCTAGCAGCGGAGGAGGCTTTGGGGGCAGTGGCCTTGGGTTTGGTGGAGGAGCCGGCGGAGGGTTTGGTGCTGCTTCTATGCTTGGTTCAGGCTCTGGCTTCAGCGGGGGCTTTGGGGGCAGCTTAAGTAGTGGCTTTGGCGGGGGTTTAGGCAGTGGCTATGGAAGTGGCTTAGGCAGTGGGTTTGGTGGGGGATTAGGAAGTGGTTTTGGCAGTAGCTCAGGCACCGGCTTTGGAGGAGGCCTTGGAAGCGGCTTGGGATCTGGTTTTGGAGGTGGCTTTGGAAGCGGCTCAGGACCTGGTTTTGGAGGTGGCTTTGGCCCCGGCAGTGCTGGAGATGGTGGCCTTCTTTCTGGCTCGAAAAAAGAAACTATGCAGAACCTCAACGACCGACTGGCTGCTTATCTGGACAAAGTGAGATCTCTGGAGGATGCCAACACCGAGCTGGAGCGCAAAATCCGCGAGTGGTATGAGAAAAACGGCCCCGGAGCTGGTGTCCCTGGAACTGGCAACGACTACAGTAAATATTATCCTATAATCGAAGACCTTCGAAACAAGGTAGCAAAACAATGTACTTAACGGATCTTTAAATTTGTAATTCACCTATTAACATTTTGGTAACAAATTCCTTTCAGAAATCAGTAGCTATTATCGAGCTGCAAAGCCGCTCTGCCATAAAATCCTTCTCTGAACATCATTTTGCATTTCAGATCATTAACGCGACTATCGACAACGCAAGAATCATTTTGCAGATTGATAATGCCAGACTGGCTGCTGACGATTTCAGACTGAAGTAAGGAGACCTTCCTATCACAAAACCTCTTATTAATATTTTAAAGGAGGGAGGGAGATTGCATTTAAAAATCTCTTTCATTTATCATCATTATTCAACAATATTGTGATAGTTATGTGTATTAATATTTCATAGCTAAAGTTTGCATCTGGCCCCATTAACCACATTTAAAAAAAAATGCTCTTTAATGATTTTCTCTACAGATATGAGAATGAGGTGGCTCTTCGCCAGAGCGTGGAAGCCGACATCAACGGTCTGCGCAGGGTTCTCGATGAGCTGACCTTGACAAGAGCCGATCTGGAGATGCAGATCGAAAGCCTGAATGAAGAACTGGCCTACCTCAAAAAGAACCACGAAGAGGTACCTCTTCTTCCTTTGTGAATTCGTTACACGGGCAGATGGAATTGTGAAATACCAAATTCCCCCTTATACCTGTGGGAGTTCCCTGGTTTCATTATTTGTTTTGTTTGCTGTTCTTTTTTGAGTTTGCTAATTGGAAGAGTGAAAGAAATACGCACAGAAGCTATGGATTCCTGTTGGAACAGAATTTCTCTCTCACGTATTTCTTCATCAATGTTTTTGGTAGAAGCATTCTGCCTTTTATTAACAGAAACTTTTATTTATTTCACATGTCTCCAGGAGCTCCAGGGTATCCAAAGCAGCGCCCTCGGCCAAGTCAGCGTTGAAATGGATGCTGCCCCTGGAACAGACCTGACCAAGCTCTTGAATGACATGAGGGGACAGTACGAAGTCATCGCTGAGCAGAACCGTAAAGAGGCTGAAGCGTGGTTCAATGAAAAAGTAACAACCAGAGAGAGCAAATACAGCACGAGGAGTGTAAAAATGAGTTCGATATTTGTAACGGTAAAATTACTCTCAATTCTCCCTTGTCATTCCAGAGCGGGGAGCTGAAGAGGGAAATCTCCACCAACACTGAGCAGCTTCAGTCTGGAAAGAGCGAGATCACGGACTTGAAACGGACCCTCCAGAGCTTGGAAATCGAGCTGCAATCTCAGCTTGCCATGGTAGGCTCTAAGGAAGCTGCTACCTGCTCAGGGGACGTTTGCCAGCTTCAAAAATGTTGTTAGATGCATTCTTTTCCTATTCCCTATTAAATCCTGCGTTCTTTCAGTTCCTAAATAGCAGCGATATATAGAGCATTGGATTGCACGTAGGATGTTACAAAGCAGATGAAATTTTATGTCCACATTCAGTGAAGCAGCAAAGGCCAGTTCTCAAACCGGCATTTCAAGAAATACTTATTCCTATTAAACTACTTCAGCTGGGTTTGTCTTTGTAAAGCACTTTTGTTTTTCCCCTTCCTCAATCTGAGATTATTTAATATCCTTCTTACACAGAAAAAATCCCTTGAGGACACTTTAGCAGAAACAGAAGGAGGTTACTGTGCTCAGCTTTCACAAATGCAGCTTCAGATCGGGAACCTGGAGTCTCAGCTGTTCCAGGTCAGGGCTGACATGGAGCGCCAGAACGCAGAGTATCAACAGCTTCTGGACATCAAAACTCGTCTGGAAATGGAGATTGAAACCTACCGTCGCCTGCTGGATGGCGAGTTTGTGTAAGTCACTAATTTACACAAAACACCTCCTTTGTTTGATTTTCTGCAGCAATATCCTCTCTACGCAAAAAGAGGTATGCACCAGAGCTCATCCCGTGACTCTGAAGCAACACAGGCAGCCCCTGCCTGAGGAGAGCAAACCGTTCTGCCCTGTGTTTTAAATAACACAATTTCTCCTGATCCTGACAAGCCCTCTGCAATCCTGCCTGTCTCTTCTTCACTTCTAGGAGCGCGGGACAGGGAATTACATTTGAAAGCTCATCCTTGACAGGGTCCAAATCACAAACACAATCACTGGATTCTTCTCAGGGTAAGCAGAACTCAGTTGAATAAAATTTTGGTTCTGAAGTCATTTTTATAAAGAAAATAATACATGTTCCTCTGTTTAACTACATCACTGGGCTCATCGCAAGCCGCCAGTTTGAAAGGGCAGACGTAACTGTTCATGTACACATGCTGCTCTGGTTTATAATTTTTAATAATTGGATCAATCTCTTTTTGTTTTGTGTACAATGTTTAGATCCTACCAAAACCAGAAAGATCAAGACAATTGTTGAAGAAGTAGTAGACGGAAAAGTCGTTGCATCCCATGTTAAGGAAGTCGAAGAGAAAATATGAGGCACAACCTGATACTGCAAAGGATCCGTTTGCTGCGTGTTTCTTTCAAAACCAAAATAGATAAATAATTCTGCTCTTCCATATGAAGTGACAGATTGGCTTTTCACTAAGATGCTTTTACAACAAACCCCGCGTTTCCATTCTTACCCATCATGCAATGTATTTTCTGTTTCAGCCTAGTGCTATTACATGGGTTATTTTTGTGGTGCTCTTTAACTACACCACCAATTCTTTCCTCGGTAGCTGGAAGCACGGTGCTTACAATGGGCGTTTAATTAGATAAGCTTTTTCATAATGTTTAGTCATTAACAGATAAAATAATTTCACCATTCTAACCTCGCTTTCCAGTTTTCTCAATTAATAAAAAGGACTCAGCAAGCTTTAAGATATTAGCCTCCCTTTATTCCTCATTTCAGACTGCTGCTCTAACCCATATTTGCCATTTTGTTTGGTATTTTGCTTTGCCATTCACCATGTGTGTGCTGTTCGGATCCCCTCTTCATTTGAAGAAATTAATCCAATGCTAGAACATGTACACATTAAAAAACCTGCTTAAATGCAGGATTAAGGGAACACTTGCTAAATTATAATTTAGAGCTATCAATTAAAGGGAGATTTGAAGAAATTAATTCAACTCTAGAACATATACACGTTAAAAAACCTGCTTAAATGCAGATTAAGGGAACACTTGCTAAATTATAATTTAGAGCTATCAATTAAGGCTATTGCAAGCCAAACAACACGCTGTAGATGCCACGAGTTTGGTGGCAGAGGAGGGACGGGCTGGCTCCCCAGCTGGGGTGTCCCATGGCCCGAGTGCCACCTGCTGGGAGCACACCACGGCCTTGCAGGTCTGGAATTTGGCTTCCTGGTCACCAAAGGAACTATTCATTCATCCAGAACAAAATTATGAACCAAAATACAATCCCCTTGCAGTTCAAGCTCAAGGACACACCTCAGCCTGTGTCCTTGAGACAAAATGTTGATGATTTTTGTGTGATTCTCAGATAGGACAAGGAAGTCACCGTGACCTCCCACATGGATATTCCCGTGTCCCTAGAACACAAACGTTCTGCGCATCCTGTCACATCCCTCCAGCACCTGAGCCAAACTCAAGTTTTAATGGGCACACAGATTTCATGCTCTCCTTTCATTCTGCCTGTATTCAAATGTGAACACAGGATTCTATGATTCTGTGAACACTGAAAGTAGCTAGAATTCAAACTTACAGAACTCCCAGTAAAGACATAATTGCTTACACCTACCTGACTTCAGCCTTCAGAGATCTCATAGCCTGATGTTCCCTTTACACCTGAAAAAAAGAATGGGGGGGAGGGGGACAACACCGGGGGAAGCAATTAGTGTTCATTTCTATTTAAAATCTTTTTAAAATTGTATCAACTGGCAAATATTCCTCTCCTGGTAATACAAAAATTCATCCATAGATGCTCATTGGTTTGTGGGACCAAATCCAATCTCCCTGCAGACATCTATATTGTGTTTCAAACTTCCACATCTCTGGATTCATTTCTGGACACTAGAGAGCCTTGACTTTGCCTGATGGGAAGAGAAAACATTTGGAGTCCCAGGGAACTGGAAGCAAACTCTAAATAGTCAGTATTGTAATGCAAAGGAAAAGGAAGATTTAAAATTATATTTCAACTTCTTATTTGCTAAAACACTTGCTTGTCAGATGGATTCCTGATGTTCTTACTGTTATCTCATACCATCAATGAAAACCACAGTGGATATTTTGGTTTCAGAATTACATAGAACTAGAATAATTAAGACACTTGTAGAAAAGACAGTGGACAGCAAAACATTCTCATCTCTGTCCAGGTCAGCTGAAAAACAGCCAGCGAAGAAAAATAAAACTCAGAACACAGGATCCTTTGAGATGTGCCAGCAGACAGAGCCGAGAACAAGGAAGCCTTATTGCACACAAGGAGACTTTTAAGTGGTGTAATACTTTGACTTCTAAGAAGATGAGTGTCTTGGAAAAGTTTACTGCCTTTTTGCCTTATTTTCCTGATGTATATTCTTATTCAGAGCCTAAAAATGCATTCTGTTTAGGGAATTTTTATTTGTTTCACTGAAATCTTAATTCTTTTTTACTAAATATCTGGTATTTTCCATTACAGAATTTTGGAAAAATAGTTAAGAGCTGTTCTTAGTGGAAAAGACCATTGGGATCATACAGCAGGTACAGTGAGCCAGGAAATGAAGAATTATTTGCAGAAAGGGCAGCACCGTGGAGAACCTACGCTTTCTACCTCCGGGGCCTGCTGAGATAGGATGAGGGGCAATGGATTTAAGCTAGAGATGAGCAGATTTAGGTTGGATATTAGGAAAAATTTCTTTACACTGAGGGTGGTGGAACACTGGACCGGGTTGCCCAGGGAGGTGGTTGAGGCCCTTTCCCTGGAGATCTTCAAGGTGAGGCTGGATGAAGCCCTGGGCAACCTGGGCTAGTTGGGGGTGTCCCTGTGACTGCAGGGAGGTGGGACTCGATGGCCTTTGGAGGTCCCTTCCAGCCTGGATGAGTCTATGATTCTACAATTCTGTGACTGCACTCTGGTGCTGTGCAACCTGTCATTTTGTCCTTTGCTTTGTACCAATCGAATCTCAGGTTTTGGAGGTGATCAAACCCCACGGTTATAGTGTGACAGAAGCATAAAGACACTGTATACGTTCACTTCAGCACAGAATGTAGGGATTCTTCCTTTCATCTCTGCAGAAGCGACAAGCTCTCTGCTGTATTATAAAGCAGCTTTAAGGGAGGGCTGGAAGCCGCGACCTTCCAGCACGGGCTGGGAAATGGGGCTCTGCAGCTTTAAGGGCGCCGCTGGTGCTGCACCAGCCCGTCCCATCGGCTGGGCCCGGCCGGGGCCGGGGGCGCCGGGGAAAGGATGGAGCGGCCCCGGCTCCTCAATGGGAGCGGGGAGCGGTGGGAACCCCTCGGCATCAGAAATCACATCCCGACGGTCACCTCGGCGAGGACCCAGGTAATGACTTCATATATAGACACGCACCTTCCAGAGGCAGGAGACGAGCCCTGTCCGTGCCCGTCTCTCCCTCAGCATCTCGCAGGTCCGGCGTTTCCTTCTGGCTGCAGCATATTTCTGGGGGAAGGGAGTCTGATTTTACTGCAGTCGGATGCGAACTAGAAGATAGGGAAATAGATTTTAGAGGTTGGGTCTTAAATTCACACCGAGAGAAATGCCGTGTAATTCAGCCGGATGCTTTTCCATACCGGCGACAGCGATATTGTTGTGCTTTTAAGAAACGATGACATCGCTGTAAAACCGGTAACCTCCACCCCCAGCAAGTTATCCCAGAGGGAAAGAGAAGCCTGAAAATCAAAGGCAATGTAAAGAATATCCATTTATAGGCAGAAAGCTTTACCGCTCTTAGCGGTATATTAAAGAAAACTGTACCTTTTCAGGCCTATTTTATATTCTTCACAGTAATATTCCTCAGCAAATACAATTTGTTCTGCTGTACAGATTGATTAAATGTTACCCACACATGATGCTGCTGTTATAGATTTATGTCCAAAACACCTCTAAAACCCAACCAGAGTTTGAAATAAAATGACACAACAATTTTCAGCCATCAAATGTCACAAGGAAAAAAAAAAATCCAGGGTGAAAATCAGGCACTGGATCACCCCGTTGTACTCCTCGGGTATTGCAGGAATTCCGGAGGGTTTCTGTCCCCACAGGCCAGGCTGCTGCAATCCGGCTGAGCCGGTGGCCGGTGACACGGTGGCCTCAGCTGGGAACCAGTTTGGCACAAAGCAGCCGACGTGCAGGGGTATAAACCCTGTCTGATAAATTCTGCAGTATCCAGGGGAAAAAAAAAAAAAAGAGAGAGAAGAGGATAAGCAAAGCATATTGAGTCTTCACTTGCAGATCAGCCAAATCTAGATTTTTCACCCAAATGATGACATGGTAAAATTACAGCAGGGCGGTATGTTTGGGGCGGGGGGGGTGGGGGGTGAGGAACTTATTTTACTCACTTCGTAACACCTGAATTAAAGAGTTTATTTCCTTTTTAGTTGATGGCATCATAAGAAAGTACATAAAGCAGTAAAATCTGCAAAAGAGTGTGCTTGTTTCCGGTGTTTATGGCATCTTCACCACTTGCAGTAAAGCTCAGAAACACAAGCGAAACAATGGGTTTAGGATAGGGACTTCACTTCTAAACTGTCACAGGGAACCTGGGGTACCTCCCTCTCCTGTGGCAGGGACACCTTAAATAACCTTAGAGGAGAAAGAAAAGTTGTGGATTTGGATATAGATGCTGTTCACGTTTAAAGGACTGGAGGCACTCGCTGTCCAGTGACACTGTGAAATCCAGTCAGTGACTAGACGGGGCTAAAACATAATTACAGCAATTCTCCATCATGATATATTCATACAACCTTTCAAAAGCTGCTCACTCTCTATAAAGCTGCTCTCAGAAATCAAAATTACATTAAAACCAAAGAGCTTTGTTCAAACCCAGAACCTTGAACTGGCTGCAATTCCGCTCATTTCCAAGAAGTTAAGCCCATTTATCTAGAGGGGAGTAAGGTCTAAACGCAACTGGAATTTTGTACGGGAATTCCTCTACAGCAAAGGGCTAAAGACGCAGCAAAGCACTTCTCATCAAACAGCAGGAGGGTAAGGGCTTCCCGTCTACACGGGACATCAAATATTAACTCAGTACTCTTAGCTTCAACAGTTTTATATGACCCTCAACAAACTCCCACCAGGGATTTTTATGTATCTATTTTATTTTCATCGTTTTACCCTTTTTAAATATTGCTACTGTTTTTATAACCCCTCAAGCTAGAAGAAGCTACGATTAAAAGAATGGACAAGGATGCAGAAGCGTTAAAGGCAGCCAGAGCGGAACTCTGTGAAGCGAGACGGCAGTGGCACCATATGCAGATGGAAATTGAGTCTCTCCACGCTGTGGTAAGCATCAGAAAATGAGATTTGAAGTCTCCTGGAAAAAAAAAAAAAAAGTCTTTTTCTTGAGGTAAACTTTTCCACAGTTCAGTTCATGTAACAGTCCCATCCCCTGAACAGCAGGAGTACAACACACACAGATTGGAAAGTCACAGATGGACCACTGGGTGGATAAGGAACTGGCTGGATGGCCGCACTCAAAGGGTTGTGGTCAACGGCTCAATGTCCAAGTGGTGGCTGGTGACAACTGGTGTCCCACAAGGGTCAGTACTGGGACCAGTGCTATTTAACGTCTTTGTTGGAGACGTGGCCAGTGGGAGAGAATGCACCCTCAGCAAGTTTGCTGATGACAACAAGCTTGGGGGTGCAGTCAACACACTGGAGGGAAGGGATGCCATCTAGAGGGACCTGGACAGGCTGGAGGGGTGGGCTGGTGCCAATGGCATAAAGCTCAACCAAGCCAAGGGCAGGGTCCTGCACCTGGGACGGGGCAATCCCAGGCACAAATACAGGTTGGGCAGAGAATGGCTGGAGAGCAGCCCTGAGGAGAAGGACTTGGGAGTGCTCCTGGAGGAGAAGCTCCACAGGAGCTGGCAGTGCGCGCTGGCAGCCCAGAAAGCCAACCGTGTCCTGGGCTGCAGCAAAAGAAGTGTGACCAGCAGGGCAAGGGAGGCGATTCTCCCCCTCTACTCTGTGCTCCTGAGACCCCACTTGGAGAACTGTGTCCAGCTCTGGAGTCCTCAACTTAGAAAGGACATAGAACTGTTGGAACAAGTCCAGCAGAGGGCCACCAAGACGATTAGAGGGTTGGAGCACCTATGAGAGCTGGGGCTGTTCAGCCTGGAGAAGAGAAGGCTCCAGGGAGACCTTAGAACCCCTTCCAGTATCTGAAGGGAGCTCCAGGAGAGCTGGAGAGGGACTCTTGGTCAGGAAACGTAGTGACAGGACAAGGGGTAATGGTTTTAAACTAGAAGAGGGGGGATTTAGATTGGATCTTAGGAAGAAATTATTTGCTGTGAGGGTGGTGAGGCACTGGAAGAGATTTCCCCAAGAAGCTGTGGCTGCCATTCAATAGATGCATGTTCTCACGTTTTCATACATGTCAAATACATGTGCATGATACTCCCTCACCAGGTTCCCAACTACCCTGCCTGGTGCATTCACATCACGTTTATAACTTTTTTTTTTGAATGCGTGGACCAAATTTATCAGTTCTTTTGTGGTAAAATTTGTCAGTGATTTACCGAATTCGGTGATATTGATAAGCTACAAGAGCACCCAGACTGCTCAGTTCCCACCCAGTACTGAGCTGGGTATCGGTTTAACCCTACAGGAAAATCAGAGATCTGTAAATCCAAGGATTGCTGGTACAACAGGCGTCTACCTTTTTTATCCTCTTATATTATTATGGATTTTAATGGAAAATTTCTCAGCAACAGTATTATCTTGAAAGCTTTACTCCTGCTGCTAAAGAATATCCTTAGATGAACTGATGTAAAAATACACAGATTGTTAATAAACTTACATATAACAGCTCTACACATATACTTTCCAAACCTTAAAATATGAGTTGAACTTCACAGGAGAAGGGATTGGAACGTTCTTTGCGAGCCACCGAGCAGCAGTACCACATGCAACTACAGAATTTAGAATCTGAGATTGAATGCTTAGAGAAAGAGCTCCTGGATGTGAGAAGAAGTATCGAGAAACAGCTGCAAGAGCACGAAATTCTCCTGAACACGAGGATGAAGCTGGAGGAGGAGATAGCAACGTACCGCAGTCTGCTTGAGCAAGAAGAGAACAGGTACTTGTTTAGAGGAAATATGTGAAACAATCACTAAAAAATTACAGTAAAAAAAATCCTTAGAAATGGTTTCGTTCTAACTTAACTTCATTGATTCCACATTGTAGCTCAAACCATCTCCAGGACAGACCATCTCCAGACCCTGCTGCCTGCCATGGGCTCCGTTTGTCTCAGGGTGATGCCGAAGCAAGTGGAAAGGTTCTGGGAGAGGAGCCCAGGGCCCATCCCAGGGCAGACGGCCATCTCCACGTACAGCTCAGGCTACTCAGTGTCATTCCAGATGTGTTAAGGCACACAGCTGGCAGGGTCTATGCACTAGGGAGGTGTTTAAGAATATGCCTTTCAGTGGCACTTTGCCTTTGGCTGTAACTCTTCATGTCTGCCCTTTCCCTGGCACACAAACACCAGTTGTTTGTCATGCAGGCACAAAAGGGGCAGCTACACACGCATAAGCAACAAGGAAAGGCAAGAAGGAAATGGCAAAATATCACACCTTGCTCTCAGAATGGGTATCTGAAGAAAAAAGCAGGCTCCTGATTCTGGAATCTTTCAGCAGAAAGATTCCCTCTGTCCTTTCAACAGAAAGTGGAGGATCTTCGTTCCGGGAACCTCACACATTTGTGTGAAAAGATTCCAGAGAGGAGGGTCAGTTTCAGCTTTAATGCTTCTGAGAAAATACACACAATTCAGTATTAATAAAACCAAATAAGTCTTCCTGGCACACAACAAACAGACTAAAAACTGCCCAAAGTTGCACAACAACTTTCTTCAGTTCTATATTCTGAAGGAGAAATCCTAACGAATAGTTACAGCAATCAAGCAGAACGTCACATGATTCTCATACTTTTGAGTATTTCCTAGCTGCTCGTAAGAAATGGTTTGGATTAAAGTCAGTCAATATTATTAGATGACCATAAGAATTCTTCTTTTCAGGTTTCGCTGCACTGTAGCTGCCCAGAAGGATGACAAAAAGCCTACCACTAGCAAGATCGCCTTTACACTGCCCTCAGGTAAGTTTTGAGACACTTTCCTCTTAAGCAATCATGGCCCTGAAGGAGGTTCCTAATTACCGACAAATGCCTGGGTATTACAAAAGGATCTTCTTCCAATACAGGAGGAAGAAAAATACCTCTGACCTTATTCTTCTGCACGCCTACTGTATCTGCATTTTCTTTTCCAGATGGTGTAAAGAAGCATGAAACTGAGAAGGTGGAACTGATGACAAAACAAGCAATCCTAGATGGAAATATTATGAAGGAAAGCGCTGAAGCTCATGGCACTGTACAGTAAGATAAACATGAATTTAACAAAATAACAGTTGAAAGTATATGGCGGGCATTATATTCCAGCAGCTCTGAGATTTCCTTTATTTAGCATCTGTTAGATCATTCCCATAGAGCCAAGAAGCTCCAGAATAATGACAATAGTTCTTCAAGACCTATTGAATGGCATGCTTTAATAACAAATTAAATTTTAAAGTTCTATTTATTAGCATTTATTTCATAAGCTATCAATATCATGATGCTGCTTCTGATTTGTAATTTCTATTTCTGTCAAGAATGAAACTATGAATAATTCATTCAGTTAAGGCTGAAAGCAAAAGAGTCCATACCGAGGTTTGAGAAGTCCCTCTGGGGCATATTTATGCACATAAATTCAGGCTTGGCTGCTCCAACTTGCCGTTTGGAAACTCCTACGTTTCACCAATTACTGCACAGGGAACAGACAGCTTGGCTTCTAAGTGGGCATGGGAAAGTCTGTTAGTATGTAGTATTCCCCTTAAATTACTTTAATAGTATTGGATTGCCTCATTCTTTTCCTTTTTTTTTTTTTTTCTGCTGCTCTTCAAGCTCTTTTGTAGACCAGCATTTAATATTGCATTTAACACAAACCAGTGTGCCATGCCACTAACACTTAGCATAATCAACTGTCGAAATTAGGATTAAAAATGAATGCTGTCATACAGTCCACCATACATATTCCATACATGAAGCTGATCTCCATAGAGAAGCTTTGTCCAGCCCCAGACCCGCCCTCTGGGGCCACTCAGCTGCGTAAAGTTTCCTCCACCTGAGCAAGGTCCCCTCATCCAGTTGGACTTTCAGATCTGGCTCTTGACACACACTCAGAGGATTAAATCAATAGGATTTGGGTGCCTAAATATTACTGAGTCAGCTGTGTTTTCAGTGCTCCATATTTCACTTCCACCCACATTTTACTTTCTTTTCTTTTTTTTTTCAATTTACTGGAGCTCTACATTCTGAGGTTTGGATCTGAACTTGTTTTTTCTCCTCCCCATTTTGAAGGTTTTCAGGTGCAGGAATGCAGTCCTGCCCACTACAGTACAGAGGCTTCTTGCAGAGCTTTTGAGCTTGAATTCCAAACTTTCTCCTTGGAAACAAACTGCCTGCTCTGTTTGGAGCGGTGGTTTTGTATCCATGCCTACTTAAAAGCACAAAAATCATGAATATAATGAACCCTCACCCTTTATTTAGCTCTTCTGAAGAATGAGCTTGTGAAAAAAAAAGAAAATTCTGGTATCTCAGCACTCATCTAAAATAACTTGACGCTTTATTATGAGATTTGTCTCTTTTTTAAAAGCAGTCCTGAAGATAGGTATTTCATATTGCCTGAAGGATCATAAATACATTTGTTTTATTGTTTCAGGACAGAAAAAGTGGATGAAGTCATTAAAGAATGGGAAGGTTCCTTCTTTAAAGACAACCCTCGCTTAAGGAAAAAATCTGTTTCGTTGCGCTTTGATCTCCACCTTGCAGCAACGGACGAAGGATGTTTACACACTAAAAAGAAAACTCTTCCCGACATCGAAGTCAGGCTGGTAATGAGGAGATCTTGCAGTATTCCTTCTATCAAACCTTAACCTCCGGCAAACTAACCCCAAATTCATCTCCAACGGGCCCTGGAAATAAACTGCAGATGGACCCACATAGCCTGCTATCTTGCTACGACTACAAAATCTTACTGAGTACTTTGATTAATACAATAAAAACAGACGAGTCTTTCAGAAGAAAGGGAAAAGAGCAAGGGAGTTAAGATTCCAAGAAACCTAACTTCTACTAGTTTTATACTTTCGGGTGCGGCCCTTTAATTTTCTCATTATTGTTGTTGTTTTGTAGAATTTCGCCGAATATTTAAAAAACCTAAACTGTAACTTTATACTTTGACATATTCTGCCTTTGTAAAAGAGAACATGTTTTCTCTTTCCGGAAACGAGAACTGCATATTTCATTCTCTTAATTACTCTATATCGCGTATATTTAAGTGACTGATGAACTCTTGTGATAATTTATATCACAACCGTCACACTTCTTGCAATGTACTTTAAAATATTACTTTCTAACAACAAAAATTACATGCAAAGATGCTCTTAAAATACATAAACTATCAGCAAAGAATTTTCTTTTTAAAGCAGCTGGTATTTTTAAATATTTCTTTTTTTTAGGCAACAACTGAGCAAAAATGTCTTTCCCTTACATAATTATACACACATTTTTTAAAAGTGCTGTTAAAAATGAATACTCTTTTAGCCATATCGTTCCAATGATTTTGAAGCAGTAATTTCCACCAAAAATCCAACATTCTCTTATTTGTCCACACACACCTGTACTACAAGTTTCTTAACCAGAGCCAGTAAAATTATATCCTTTCATTGTTGAAATGTAAGGAGTCAACCGATCATTTTAATGCTGTATTGTAACAACATGAATTAAAATACCTTCAACAGATCCCTCCTCTGACCCATCTTACCGGTTAAGTCACGCTCTTAATCTACTACACATAGTAAGTCAGTATTACGCCAGGGTACAACTGTTATAGCTTCAAATTAAATGGACAAATAAGGGCTAAATATTCAAAGTAAAACTCTACCATCCCCATTAAGCATCCCCCGCTACTACTCCAAGTAGCTACGGGCAAATAC
This sequence comes from Pedionomus torquatus, assembly GCA_013398155.1. Classification (NCBI taxonomy): domain Eukaryota; kingdom Metazoa; phylum Chordata; class Aves; order Charadriiformes; family Pedionomidae; genus Pedionomus; species Pedionomus torquatus. The sequence goes on from VZRU01008647.1 coordinate 145,941, forward strand.
AAGTTACAGCAAAAGATCTTGTGCCCGTACACAGGAAAAAAAAACAGAAATACAAACTCAGATATACTTGAGACAAATTTCCAACAAAATTTCAAGCAAAATTGGATTAAGAGTAGAATGACCTTTATAAAAGGATTTTGAAGAAGCATGGACATCACGGATTCTCAGCGACAACATCGGGATTGCAGGGGCTCAGAATCTAGAGAAAACACGCACAGTATTTGCTGGATTCCCAGCAGCATGTAAAAGATAGTCAGTATCTGCCTTACTACTTATGGCATGTTATAAAAACTGGTATTACGAATCCTTTCGGCGTTAAGTTATGCTTTTATCTTTTGTTAACAGTAAGAACAATGCACTTATATTGCCCACGGTTCTGTATCTACTGTATGAAGCTGGTTAATTATCATTAACCGTAATCCTGATCTGGTGGTGTTAATACTTGAGTATTTGGCATCCTGAATGTATTAGCCTGCTCTAGCATTTTCACTATGCAGCTTTTTTGTGCTTGTACTCTGTACATTTTACAATACTTGAATTTAAACCAAGTTTTAATTGCTTTAAGGCACTTTAAACAGGGATACGAATTTACCAAAGTAAATGGTAGTACTATAATAAAAGAAGTCTTAAAATTGACTTTGCCCATGCGTATTTTGTGAGTTCTAATGTGTATGTCTTAAAAGGAAAGAAGTAACAGAAATACAGAATAAAAGGTGTAGGTAAGAAAACCTGTAGCTCTGCAACCAAGTGTCTTCTAAGCTGTTCTCTAATGACTACAAAGACACAAATGCCCTAAGAGTCTTCATCCTAACATATAAAGTGAGCATCCTGCTACAAAAAATATCTCATTTTCTGGTAAATCCATTAACCCTTATCAGATCTTTGTTCCGAGTAGAGGCCAGCATCTGGCATACGCCGTTCCCAATCCAACAGCTAAACTGCGAGGCAAAGACAAACTGCAGGCAGAAAGTATTGAATTAAAGAATAAGGCTGAAGTACGGTTTGAAGGTTTGCTTGACATAACTAGGCCGCTCTTGACATAAGTATGAGTTAGCAAATCCTGCAAGGTTTTAACTTGGCTGACCACAAAGAGGGGCCCACCCCACTGCAGGGGTATAAGCAGCAAGGCGAGTGTCTTTAGATGTGCATGCACGTAGAGGAGGCCAGCACAATGTCAACTTGGAGAAGGAATTTATCTCTGAAGAACAAAGGGGTTCTGAGAGGGTGCTAGGGCATGGTAATGTGAGAAATGGACTTAAAGGTTTGCTTCAGCTACCCTTTTTCTGGTCAGAATATACATCCTGAAAACTGACTTGAAATGCCGGATGCTCAGGACTGGCCTCCTCTGATAAAGTTGTCAATGCCCTTTTCCTGGTCAGAAAATATATTCTGAGAACTACCCTGAAATAGCAGATGCTCAGGACTGGCCTATCCTGATAAAATCTCCAATACTTTTTGTAGTATTNGACTGGCCTATCCTGATAAAATCTCCAATACTTTTTGTACTATTGAATACTGTGATTAACAGATGTTGTTTGGGCATGAGAGATGAAGAGGTGCAAATTGACCCAGGTGAAGCGGTTGGGAGGGATGTGAGCTCTGACCTCTCAGGCACCGAGAGGGGAGACAGGGACATAAGCGGCCGGGTAAAATGTATAAAAATGCCCAAAATAATGAGAGAATTGGTGCATCTAGCCTGGAGATGTTTCGAAAAGTTCTAATAAATCCTACTGTATTTTGTTTTTAACCTTTGCTTCGAAGACTTTGTCCTTTTTACATTTTACTAGTGAGCCGTCGTTTCTCACAGTAATGAATTCTTGGAAAACAATGACTATGTTAAATCAGTTCCCCGAAATCGCATGAATATGTATGTATAACGCGCATATATGGTGTTAAACTAACTTTCCCTGGCACGCACGTTTGGAGGAGCGATCCCCTGTGCGTCCAGCGCTGCGATAAAGAATACCTGCTCAAGAGTCACCCCGACTATCTGAGTCCTCATTTCGTCTTTCATCAAGCATCAAGCGCTTCCAGGGTGGTTCACCTCCCTCCATCGCCTGCTTTTTTTGGTGATTTATTCGGGCCCTGCGCTGCGGCCTCCTCCCGGGCGACCCCGTCCCGCCTCAGGGCTCCCCTGAGGTAAAAAGGCGCCAACGGCCGGCGGGCGCGAGGCGCTATGGCCGCCCCCCCGCGTTCTCCGCCGCAGATTCGCCACCGGGAGGCAGCTCTGCCGCCCCCCCCGACCCGGCCTTTGCGGGAGAGCGACCACCGGGCCGGGGCTGCCGGGAGGAGAAGGCAGCGAGCCCGCCCTGGGGGAAACGCTGACGGGAAGGCCAAGGCCGCAGCCTCCCCGTGGGGCGAGGGGG